>CAWUFW010006943.1:745000-1077031 GCA_963921515.1 Calotriton arnoldi | reverse complement strand
GGTCGGGCTTGGTGTCCTCCTTCCAAACTGTTTTTGGTGTCATCCCGGCTTTCATACATTCTATTTTTTCCAGCGCCTTTTGGCCGGTTTTGGTGTCTTGTCATTGGCGACACTGAGTGTGTCATATACTCTTTCATTTCGCTTTGCGTATTTCACTTGCGTGCAACCTGTGATGACTTGTGTCCGCTGTCCTTTCACCTGGACTCTGGATTATTGCCTCTCCAATTCGTCATTGTCTGTTCCGGATTTTGTTCAGTTGATGGGTCCCTTAGAGGCCCATGAGCAGGACTGTTCCGTTGCTGGCTGTATGGCGCGTGCGGCTGCACTGGGGATTTTGGCGCAATGGGATATCTGGGCGGCTGCCCAGGATCTCCTTCAACGAAGCTGTTTCAATTATCACGCAAGCTGTCCCGCATTGCTTCTGCATGCTCCCTTTGCTGAGGAGCATTCCTGCTCTTTGATCTCATGGATTGGATGGCATCTATGTTTTTTGACGATTCCAATGATGAACTCTTAGAGGGTATGGCTTTTTCTGCACTTACACTTTCATGGATTGACCTGCCCTTCGCCGTTTGGGCGCTCCCTGTGCTCCAACGGCTGTGTTTTCCTCTGATGGGCCTCTGTCCTGGCCGCCGGACTGTCCAGGGGAGGGTGTCTTGTGGATTGTTACCTGCCTTGTTATGTTGGCCTAGGCCTGGCTGCCATGCTGCTTTTCTTTGCGCACGTTACACTGAGCCGGGCCTTCCTCGCCCTTTGCTCGTGCCAAGGTCTTTTGCACTGTCTGCATTTTCTGTTGTTCACCTTTTTGGGCTCAGTCTGCACAAACATGTACAAGGTCGCATAACAATGTATTTTGGCTCTTCCTGATATGGCCAGTCTCGCGCACCCAGACATAACATTATGTGCAATTGCCATGAAGAATTTGGTATGCTTTTAATACTGTGGTTTACTAGCGCTTAACACACTTGGAGAAATCCCTTTCAGTGAGAAGAGCTATGATATCCTGCTGATGTAATTCTGCATCTAGAGACTGAGGTATGGGGGTTCGCTAGTCAAAGCCCAGAGGTCTTCTATTACTATAATAAACTATCTTACTGCAAGGGAGGGTGGTAATGTTATTTAAACGTTTATCCACTGAGCTCTGAGATGCTTTCCCCGTTTGTATTCTATGGAATTGTAACCATGCTGCTTATATTAGTCATATGCATTATGTTATTAGTACTGACACGTGTACTGTACATTAGAGCACGTAAGTTGGAATAAACATTTTAACCTATCCAGTGTCTCTTACTACGCACCTTGTGGACAAGTACGAGTGAGTGGCGAAAGAGTGTTCTTGCTTCTGTGAGTCCTGAGATAAAGATACCGTGTTCTGGGTTGTCCAAACATTAGTACTTGGGTGCTAATGGGATGCTAAGCTAGTTGGGTTGGGGTTTTTGGGTGCTACGGTATATGGTGGCAAACCACTGTATTCCGGGGTCCCATTTTCCTGTGCATAGCTCTGTGTATGTGCAGAAACCTTATGACAAAGTGTTTCAATAACTCATCGTCCATCAGATAAATATCATCTACGCAGGACAATTCCTCCTCATCACTCTGTTACTCTTGCTGAGAACAACCCAGGGCTATTCTTATACCCTTGGGGCAGTCTACAGAATTGGCGATGAATGTCTAGAGCCGAGAATGCTGTCAAATATCTGCTTTGAGGCGCTATATTTGGGCAGAAGAAACCATACAAGATGTCTAGTGTTGTTTTGAATTTTTTCCGTACAATGTTATTCATTAATGCGGCATTGTGTGCATTTTGTACTGCAAATGTTCATGTGTCCAAATGCTTGTAGTCTAAAACTAGACGGTATGAATTGTCGGGTTTCATTACGGGAAACAAAGGAATATTCATGGAAGAGGTGCAATTTTCAATCACACCTTGGTACTCAAGTTGATCTAAGATCTTCCTGACTTGCCTCTTTGCATCATGTTTTATTGGGTACTGCCTCTGTGGAGTAGGAGTATATTTTAATGGGAATTCATGGTGAGGTGACTCAGCATCCTACCCTACATGGCTGCGGTAAAGTGGGGAACTAGCGCTGATGCTCACGCCTACGCGTATGAATTTTTAAGTGACTCTGGAACGAGGTCGGAGAAAGCTGGTAAAATTACATCTTCCCCCTTAGGGCACTCCATAACGAACTCAGGAGGCCAATCTCTTTCAGCCAAAAGGATGTCGTATCCATATGTCAGGTTCTCCCAAAAGAGACCTTTCACATTCCTGGGTATGTTCCCCTCCATTTGGTGCGTAATTTTGTATAAACGATGTGGGAAACTTACCCTTGTATCCGGTGTCTCCACCGCGATATGTTCATTCAACGCTGATGTCACCAGAAATTCCAACAGGTTCTGGCGAGCTATTGTTACTTCTGCTGCGCTGTCTAGCATCGTCAGAGCCCATTCCCTGTTCAGTAGCAGAGTCCTCAGTAGCCTGGGCATTTCTTATTTTAAGGCCAGCTACCTTCTTCTTTTTAAATTGAGGTTTAGTTTTGGGTTTATCTTCTTGTTTGATAATGTAGTCTGAAGTGCAATGTGTCTGTTTTTTCGGCTTGACTCGCTCTTTTGATCTGTGTTCTGACCGTCCTTCGCTCGCTAAGTGTTTTGATGAACTCTGAAAGGAATGATAGGAACGTGTATCAGTATCCTGATACCTGTCAGGTTTTTTAATATTATCACTGTTTCTAAGATTGTATCTATTTTCAGAGGCCTCCTGTTGAGGAGACCCACCCCGTGATCGTGATGCATTCTGCTTATTATTTTTTGATTGTTTGTTATCCATTTCTTTTTAGAAGAATTGGGTGCTTGCTTCGAGATATCCTTTTCAGAATTACCCACTATTTTTGGTTTCCCAGGTCTAGCTCCCAAGTTATCTCTATTCAGCGAAGCATAGGTTTCTTTGATAATCTTAGGTAGTTCTCGCTCCTGTTGTGCAGGAGTGAATTCACTCAGACGTTGGCGTATAGCCACCACTGCTGCCTCCCTTTTATGTTGCCTAACATAATTGCTGATACATGGGCAAAATTGCCCATCAGTTTCATCCCCAAGTCCAGGGCAGGGTCTGCCCCGCACTCATTCTGTATTTGTTTCAATACATCTGGTGTAACTGCTATTGAGGGGGCACCATGAGTTCTAGTATAAATGGCAGTGAAAACTGTACCCCAAATGGTACAATCCTCTATCGGGGGAGCTATTCCCATTGGCAAGCAAATTGTTAGTATTCTGTGTTTTTCCTGTGGGCCTGTATGGGGAAATACTGCTTTAAGCTGTGCCATTTTCTGTGCTATCCAGAACTGCATTTGCTCACGTTTGGTGGGCATTATTCCCATAATCGCGTTCAGCGTTTGTGGGCTGATATTGGTTGTAGTCATTTGGGGTTGACCAGCTTGAGCACTCCTCGCTGGTTGAATTGTAAGTGTTCACATTACGAACTGTGTAAGGTTTCTATATATTTTTACTACGTCTCTGTAAAGTGTACGTAATTCTGCTGCTGGCAATTTATCAATCTCTGGATGCAGTGTGTAAGCAGCTAGGACCGGCCAGGTAGCTACTCCTCTGCTGAGCGTAACGAGTCTCACATTTGTTGTTGTGTGGGGGAGGGTGCTTTTAAACCAATTAATATGTTCTTTGTAGGTTAACAGGACTTCTACATCCACGTATGGAAAGTATTCTTCAGGTGAGTTATCTTCAATGTAAGTATGAAACAACAGTGTGCGTGCATCTGCATGCGGGAATTTAACCCAAGAATAAAATACCTCGGTCCGGAATGCTTCGTGTGCCTCTATCATGAAGGTAACAACACCACCCATTGCCGGGAGGCCGTGTTGCAATAATTTCAAAATAACTGCATGTCTGCAATTTTCTGTAATGTTAAGAGCAACTTCCTGATCCTTTCCCCTTGCACCCGCAACGCCATCTCCATTGATAGACATTGTGAGAGGAAGTAGTAAGGAAAAGAGATAAGGTTTTGCACAGTGTGGGGAACTATAATCCTTCAAGCTTGAGAAACCTACAGCCAATACATAGGGTCTACCTACTCAGCTGTGGCGGATTTCCCTTCCCACTCAAGATGTCTCTGGTTAAATGTGAGTAGGGGTCTCTGAGAAAGCACGACTGAACTACTCAGATTTGACCGTTAAATAAGAGCCAAACCAACGTTGGCGGCGCCATGTCGTGTAGTTCCTAAAAATACATAGGATCTGCACGTTTGCTGGACAACATAAACTAAGGGATTGGTGTCTAGACTGATTCCGGACACCCCCACAGGATATGTCAGCCTATAGACCAGCTAGCTCAAAGTGCCACCATAAGCCCCCGAACCTTACCAAGGAGCAAATAGTTTCTGGCAACCATTGACCATGACAACCCTTGATCCTTCAGGGATCGTGTAAACAGTACAGTATTTTTCGCTCAGTCAATCGCGCTCACTTAGTCTCAGAGAGATACACAGATTAAACGTTCGGGACGTTTTCAATAAGTATTTATTGAACCAGCGCCATTCTTGTGTAAAACATGTTTGCTGTGACAATGAATAGACAGAAGCAAAGGTAAATGATTACAAGCAGCAAAACGGTAAATAGAAGGTATGATTCTACCATGGTGCTAAAACAGTGAATATATGCAGGCAAATAAACATGACAGTAATCTTAGCGTACTCCTACTATGCGTACCCTACCTAAGTGTACCTCAATGTACCTAGCATGTATGTGGGTGTGAAGCCAAGAATCCCCTAGGAAAGAGCCAACCCCATTACCTGATGGGAGAGAATGAAGGAGCCCGTCATGGTCACGAGTTGGACACCCCGCAAGGGATGTCAGACCGCTGCATGTTGAAGCCTCAGCGTGCAGGAATCTCCGTATCAGAGTCAGTGTAGAAGCGTCTCCTCAAGTTACCTAGGGAAGGTGTGTCCTCTCATGCATAATAAATGAGGCTAGTTTCAAGGAAACCAATCAACATTTATTCAGCACATAACTGGGTAAAAGGTCAGTGCTAGTACCATTATGCAGAGCAAGGTAAGACAAATGTAGGTAAAAGGTCACTTTGATACTTAGGCCTTGGTTAGGAAACATAACACCAATGATACTCCGCTGCAGAGCTTTGAGCCCTGGGCCCCAGATGCTGCAACAACAACTGCATCACATCTATTTGACCAACGGTAGAGCCGTTTACCTGCCACCTCTGCCTTTTCACCTGGACCTCAGAACCTCCCACCCTAACGGAAAATCCTTGCCATATCCACCGCACCGATCACAACCACCCTAGAACTACTCCATTGCCTCCTGCTCAATGCCAGATCACTCTGCAAACATGCCACCGAAATCCAGGACACCATCACTACCCTCACCCCAATGTTATCTTCATAACAGTACTTGGCTCAACCCCTGCTCCACCCCCAACATCGCCACCGCAATGCCTAACGGCTACAAGATGATAGACATGATTTACCCGATCTTCAAGGCCAGCGACAGAGTCAAGTATAGTCATGTCACCGAACTCACTTAGGCTGACCACACCATTGTCCACTTCACCATCGCAGGATCCCCATGCACCACCACCAGGCCCCCAAGCTCCTTCCACTGCAGCTGGAACAGAGACCCAATGGGTGGACACCCTCAAAACCACCCAGTCCGACTCCACAACCAACTGTCCAGAATTTCTATACCTGGATCACCAACTGCACTAACAGAGTCGCCCCCATCAAGCCAGCCAAGACTAGCAGATCCAACAAACAAGCCAGTTGGTATACACCAGAACTTAGGACAATGAAACACAACTGCAATTGGCTAGTAAGAAGACGGCGCACCAGCAGAGATCCCACAGACTGACCCACCTTCAAGTCAGCCCTCAACAAATACCACCAACGCCTAAAAGCATGAAAAGAGGAGCCCTGGCAGACCGCATCGAAGCAAGCTCCAACCACAGCAAGGAACTCTTTAGCATCGTCAGAGAGTTCTCCTGCCCATCAGCCACTGGGAACACAATCTTCCCTTCCCAGGAACTTTGCGACACCCTGGAGGACTATTTCTACAACAAGATATCCACCATATACAGTATCTTCGAACTCCAATCCACTGACGTCTACAACCTCCTTACATCAACTGACGCCACCCACAACCACGCTCTCACCGCATGGGAACAGCTCACCTCAAAGAGCACCACAGCCATCATGAACTCCATCCACTCTGGAGCACCCACGGACCCCTGCCCCCACCACATCTTCAACCTCGGGAGCAAGGAAATCAGCGGCAAGTTCACCTCCATTCTCAATGCATCCAATACCACCGCCTTACCTAATGGATGGAAAGACATAGAGGTCAGACCACTGCTCAACAAACCCTTAGCCGGTCCCGGTGAACTCAAGAACTATTGCCCCATCTCGCTGCTCCCCTTCCACGCAAAAGTCCTCGAGAAGCCTTTAAGCCGCCGAACACCTGGAGAGAAACAACCTGCTTGACACCTCCCAATCCGGTTTCTGCACCAACCACAGCACAGAGACTGGCATGATCGCTGCCACCAACAACATCAGAACCCTCCTCAACCTGGGGGAAACAGTGGCCTTGATCCTCCTCGACCTCTCAGCAGCGTTCAATACCGTATCCCACCACACACTGATCAAGAGACTCCACCACACCGGGATCCAGGGAGACACCCTCAAATAGATTGCATCCTTCCTCACAGGACAAACCCAGAGAATCCACCTACCACCCTTCACTTCGGAACACAAGAGCACCCTCTGTGGCCTCCCTCAAGGCTCATCCCTCAGTCCCACTCTGTTCAACACTTACATGATGCCCCTGGCCAACATCGTCAGAACCCATGGCCTCAACATCTTATCCTACGCAGACGATACCCAGTTCATCCACTCGCTCTCAGCAGACCCCTCTACCACTAGTGCCAACTTCCACAGCTGCATGATGAGTGTCACTGGCTGAATGAAGACCAACTGCTTGAAGCACAACATGGACAAGATGTAAGTGCTGATTTTTGGGAACAACACCTCCCCGTGGAACGACACCTGGTGGCCCTCCAAACTCGGACCTACACCGACAGACCACGCCCGCAACCTTGGCATAATACTGAAGGCATAATACTGAACAGCAGACTCATCATGAAATGTCAGATCAACGCATTCTCCTTTGCCTGCTTCCACACATTCTGCATGCTCCGAAAGATATTCAGATGGCTCCAGATGGCAGCCTGTTGGAAAACAGCAGTGCGCTCTATGCAGGAATCACCATCCAACTCCTGAAGAGACTCCAGATGATACAGAACTCAGTTGCCAGACTCATCCTCAACATCCCAAAATGGACCCACATCACTCCCCACCTCAGGAACCTGTTATTTTTTTTTATTATTAAATATTCATACAGCTTATAGATGAAAAGCAGTGCTGATCATAGCACATCAAAACAACAGTGTAACACAAACAAATCCCGCCCCCCAGTGATCGACCAATGCATTACTGTGATTGATTGTGGGCACATTCAGGCAGGCCTTGTTTACATAAAATAGTACATGTCATGCGCAGACAAATCCAACCCTCCATTGAGGTGGTAGTGGCTTCTTGATCTTTAGTCTGCATGTAGTGCACTAGCGGCTCCCAAATGTCTTTTGGTCTCGATGTTGCTGGTAGCTCCTCAGCATAGAGTGCAAGATTGTCCCTACAATATACCAGGTCCCTAATCCAGTGATCCGGCCTAGGTGCGAGTGAGCCCTCCCAAGTCATTGCCACCCTCCTCTTCGCCATCAGCAGTGCAGCTCTGATAAATCTGCCAGTGGCACCCTTCAGATGTGGTGTGAAAGTTAGCAGGCAGGTCTGTGGGGTGTGTGGTAGTGTGAGATTGGTCATTGCCTTGATTCTGACCAGTATCTCTTTCCAGAACTCAGCCACCCGGCCACATTCCCAGGCCAGGTGCCAGAAATCTGCACCGGGTGTCCCTCATCTCTTACATGCATCGCTGTCGCGGAGGCCGCATCTAAATAGTTTAGATGGCGTGTGATATGCCTGATGTAAATATTTGAAATGAATTACTCGCAAGTTACCATTTGAGGTGCACTCCCTAGTGATTTTACAACAACTTTCCCATTCCTTTTGTGTAAGCGGAGGATTGAGCTTGGCGTTCCATCTGTCCAGACTTGTATGGTCTCTCGGTACTTTCTCGTCACTGGCTGCCCTGTATAATTTTGTTATGAGCTTTTGCCGTGTTGGACTGACTAGGAGTATTTGGAGCGTTTGCAGTGTCGGTGGCTCCTCCGGAAATGTGGGGTAGTGTGCCCGGATCGCCTTCTTGAGTCTGTGGAAAATGAATTTGTAAAGCGGGGTACTGTTGTGAACATACCCCATCTCCTCGTCCGTGAGGAAACTGCCATTAGGGAAGAGGTTGTGCATTGTATCTATCCCTGCCCGTGCCAGTGTATGCATAGCGCCTGTTTCCTGCGTTACTGATAGCGCTGCATGGTGTGCTAGCGGGAGCGATGGGGCGTACAATGGGCGTTTCGCAGACAGCCGGCCTATAGCTTGCCATGCCGCTACCGTGGTGTCTATTGTGTTGATTTCCTGTCTAGGGGTGCATCTGCGTGTGTGCGATAGTATACACCTGAGTGGAACTGGGTGAGCATCTCCGTCCTCCACCGCAACGTGCGGTATGAACTCGTGGTGACTACACCAGTAATACGCATACTGTGCTTGCGCGCACAGGTAGTACAAGTACAGATCGGGCACGCCGAACCCACCCTTGTCATAGTCCAGTGTTAAGACGTCCAGGCTCACTCGGGCTTGCTTCCCTCCCCATATGAGTCGCACCAGCAGCGAGCGTACCGTTTTGAAGAAACGTTTCGTCAATTTTAATGGTATGTTGCTGAACAGATACAGAAAGCGGGGCAGAATGACCATCTTGATAAGGGCTATGCAGTCCGCCAGTGACAGCGGCATCGTTGACCAACGGTCAACTTGATGCTCTAGTTTGACGCATGCCACCCCGTAGTTCTCACGTATGACTGTGTCTGGATCCCGGTGTAGCCACACCCCCAAGTACTTGACAGGGTCAGCGGACCATACAATGGGGAATTCTATACCAATCCGAATGGGGCCCGACGTGAACCCTCCCACTCTTATACGTGCCGTTGGGTTCGTGTATAGTAACCTTAACCATCTAATGTATCCTGCTGGGAATCCTACATGGTGGAGGATGCGAAACATATACCCTCATTCAATTGAATCGAACGCTTTGGCCGCATCTAACATGACTGCCACCGCCTGTAAGTCAGGGTCAAGTACATGAAGCATCGCGAAGATGGTACGTAAATTGTGTGACGTGGATCTTTCTGGTATGAAGCCAGACTGGTCCGGAAGGACCAGGTTCGGCATCAATGGCTGAAGCCTGCTGGCCAGAATTTTCGCTAGGATCTTGGCGTCCATGTTAATTAGGGACAGGGGACGGTACGACTCGCAACACGAAGGCTCTTTATCTTTTATTAGCAGCGTTATGATTAGAGCTTCCCTTAGGGTTGGGGGCAGCGTCCCCGTTTCATAGGCTTCCATGTACGTTTTCAGCATGTACGGGATCAGGTCATCCGCAAATGCCTTATAAAATTAACTTGTTAGGCCATCCAGTCCCGGCGCTTTTTTGTTTGGCAGAGAGCGTATCGCTTCTCTAATGTCAGCAGCTTCGATCGGCTGGCACAAGTAGTCACGTTGGCCAGGAGATAGCCAGACCAGGGCAATGTCCTCTAAATACTCTTCTAGTTCCATAGGTCCGGTCTCGCCTTTTGAGGTGTACATTTCGGTGTAGCAATTACGGAACTGCTCCGTGATTGCTTGTGTGGTATAATGATCCTGCCCGGTGCGATCCGTGATTTTCCCTATTACAGTATTTTCAGCCTTTATCTTAATCTTTTCAGCCAAGACGTGTCCCGGTCGACCACCCTCGCCATACGCACGAGCAACATGCCTCTTTGACAAATATCGCATCTCCTCGGACGCCAGCTCGTTGTATTCCAGTATGCGCTCTTTGATGACCGCTAGCGTGACATCGTCTGGGGAGTCTGCGTATTCCCGCTCCAGCTGGGCCAATTCCGTATCTTTGCGGGATAACTGGCACCGAATATCCTTGAGAATGCCTGCAGCGGTACTTATGCAGGTGCCCCTGATCGTCACTTTGAAGGCCTCCCAGAGCGTGGCAGCACTGTCAACTGACCCTTTATTTAGATCAAAATACTGCCTTCACTAATTGTGTGTGTATACAAAGGGTCCAGTAATGCCTCAGGTCGGAAGCGCCAAGTGAATTGACGGGGGATGCTCACCGGGACGTGTAGAGTAAGCCTGACCGGGCTGTGATCGGACAGTGTTCTAGGCAGCGGAACCACTGAGTGTATCCATGGATTAATTGCCTCGCTCACTAGCCAGTAGTCGAGGCTTGACCAGCTGCCATGCGCTGTGGACGTGTGAGTGCCCTCTAGCCTGTCAGTGTTTCGGTGTCTCCATGCATCTATAAGACCTAACTCTTCCATCCCGTTGTTTATAACCAATGCCGCCTTGGGTGACTGCCCTCCCTGCTTGCTCGACTTGTCTCTCATGGGGTCTAGATGTGTGTTTAGGTCAGCCCCCCCGATAATATCTGCGCTTCAGGCCACTCCCTCAAAGTAGTAAGTATGCTCTCAAAAATTGCAGGCGTGTTAGTGTTAGGTCCGTAGACATTCAAAACAGTGAGTATTTGAACTAAGACTTTCCCATGCAACAAGGCGTACCGCCCTTCAGCACCTATGTGAGATTTTATTATTGTAAGCGGGAGACCTCTTTTCACTAGTATAAGAACCCTCCTAGCATAAGACGAGTACGAAGACGCCAGCCGATATCCCGCCCATTTGGCTCCCACCCTGACCTCTGTCTGTTTGGTGAGGTGCGTCTCTTGAAGCAGTGCGATCTTGATATTATGCCTATCTAAATCAGCCAAAAGAAACAATTGATGGACGGAATGCTGAACAATGCAAACATTCACCCCCAGTCACAAGGATCTGGGTTTAATCCATCATTCTTTTGCTCACCACACCACCCCAGTTTGGACCCAGCTATATGCAAATCAGGCTTGACCCTGTGCCTCATGGGAACAGTCCAGCCCGAACTGCCAAGCCAGGTCCTCCCTGGACCGGAAACAAGCATCCTGGGACCGGTTTCAGGGCATCAGCCAGGTTAGCTTGAATCCAGTGGCGCAGTGAGCACGGGACCCACGTCTGGGCATACCCTTCCCACTTAGGGCGACAAATGCAAAAGAAACAATTGATGGACGGAATGCTGAACAATGCAAACATTCACCCCCAGTCACAAGGATCTGGGTTTAATCCATCATTCTTTTGCTCACCACGCCACCCCAGTTTGGACCCAGCTATATGCAAATCAGGCTTGACCCTGTGCCTCATGGGAACAGTCCAGCCCGAACTGCCAAGCCAGGTCTTCCCTGGACCGGAAGCACGCATCCTGGGACCGGTTTCAGGGCATCACCCTTCATCGGCCAGGCTAGCTTGAATCCAGTGGCGCAGTGAGCACGGGACCCACGTCTGGGCATACCCTTCCCATTTAGGGCGACAAATGCAAAAGAAACAATTGATGGACGGAATGCTGAACAATGCAAACATTTACCCCCAGTCACAAGGATCTGGGTTTAATCCATCATTCTTTTGCTCACCACACCACCCCAGTTTGGACCCAGCTATATGCAAATCAGGCTTGACCCTGTGCCTCATGGGAACAGTCCAGCCCGAACTGCCAAGCCAGGTCCTCCCTGGACCGGAAACAAGCATCCTGGACCGGTTTCAGGGCATCACCCTTTATCAGCCAGGCTAGCTTGAATCCAGTGGCGCAGTGAGCACGGGACCTACGTCTGGGCATACCCTTCCCACTTAGGGCGACAAATGAAAAAGAAACAATTGATGGACGGAATGCTGAACAATGGAAACATTCACCCCCAGTCACAAGGTTCTGGGTTTAATCCATCACTCTTTTGCTCACCACGCCACCCCAGTTTGGAGCCAGCTATATGCAAATCAGGCTTGACCCTGTGCCTCATGGGAACAGTCCAGCCCGAACTGCCAAGCCAGGTCCTCCCTGGACCGGAAACAAGCATCCTGGGACCGGTTTCAGGGCATCACCCTTCATCAGCCAGGCTAGCTTGAATCCAGTGGCGCAGTGAGCACGGGACCCATGTCTGGGCATACCCTTCCCACTTAGGGCGACAAATGCAAAAGAAACAATTGATGGACGGAATGCTGAACAATGCAAACATTCACCCCCAGTCACAAGGATCTGGGTTTAATCCATCATTCTTTTGCTCACCACGCCACCCCAGTTTAGACCCAGCTATATGCAAATCAGGCTTGACCCTGTGCCTCATGGGAACATTCCAGCCCGAACTGCCAAGCCAGGTCCTCCCTCGACCGGAAACAAGCATCCTGGGACCGGTTTCAGGGCACCACCCTTCATCAGCCAGGCTAGCTTGAATCCAGTGGCGCAGTGAGCACGGGACCCATGTCTGGGCATACCCTTCCCACTTAGGGCGACAAATGCAAAAGAAACAATTGATGGACGGAATGCTGAACAATGCAAACATTCACCCCCAGTCACAAGGATCTGGGTTTAATCCATCATTCTTTTGCTCACCACGCCACCCCAGTTTGGACCCAGCTATATGCACATCAGGCTTGACCCTGTGCCTCATGGGAACAGTCCAGCCCGAACTGCCAAGCCAGGTCCTCCCTGGACCGGAAACAAGCATCCTGGGACCGGTTTCAGGGCATCACCCTTCATCAGCCAGGCTAGCTTGAATCCAGTGGCGCAGTGAGCACGGGACCTACGTCTGGGCATAGCCTTCCCACTTAGGGCGACAAATGCAAAAGAAACAATTGATGTCCAGCATTCCGTCCATCAATTGTTTCTTTTGCATATGTCACCCTAAGTGGGAAGGGTATGCCCAGACGTGGGTCCCGTGCTCACTACACCACTGGATTCAAGCTAGCCTGGCTGATGAAGGGTGATGCCCTGAAACCAGTCTTAGGATGCTTGTTTCCAGTCCAGTGAAGACCTGGCTTGGCAGTTCGGGCTGGACTGTTCCCACAAGGAACAGGGTCAAGACTGATTTGCATATGGCTGGGTCCAAACTGGGGTGGTGTGGTGAGCAAAAGAATGATGGATTTAACCCAGATCTTTGTGACTGGGGGTGAATGTTTGCATTGTCCAGCATTCCGTCCATCAATTGTTTCTGTTGCATATGTCACCCTAAGTGGGAAGGGTATGCCCAGACGTGGGTCCCGTGCTCACTACACCACTGGATTCAAGCTAGCCTGGCTGATGAAGGGTGATGCCCTGAAACCGGTCCCAGGATGCTTGTTTCCGGTCCAGGGAGGACCTGGCTTGGCAGTTCGGGCTGGACTGTTTCCACAAGGAACAGGGTCAAGACTGATTTGCATATGGCTGGGTCCAAACTGGGGTGGTGTGGTGAGCAAAAGAATGATGGATTTAACCCAGATCTTTGTGACTGGGGGTGAATGTTTGCATTGTCCAGCATTCCGTCCATCAATTGTTTCTTTTGCATATCTAAATAAGCCAGCACTTGCTGTATATTTTTGGGAGAGTTCAGCCCACGGACGTTCCACGTCAGCCATGTCAGCTCCTCATGTTCACTATTTGCCATGCACTTGTACCTGTATTATCTCGCATGTGCCCACACAGTAACATAAGAAGACATGTGTATGTGCATTCACATATTCCGGTCGATCACTTAAAAACAATGCTGCATCTCTTTCCTCCCACTGCTTCCCCCCTCCCACTTCAGCACCCCCAACTTTGCCAAAGACATCCCATAAACAACAAACTCCCTCCCCGTATCAAACAGAGTCATAATCAAATGTGGGGAAACACCCAGTGGGGTAGCGCCGGGGCGCAGACAACCTCCCGAGTGAAGAGGGAGGTGGCTGAAAGACCGTTGATGCAGGAGGCGATGCAGCACTTGTGCTGCTTGACCTCTCTGCAGCATTTGATACGGTAAACCACCAGAGACTACTGCAAGTTGTGGAGGACATTGGGATCAGAGGCAAACGCTAGCGCTTCTAAAATCTTTCCTATCAGGTAGGGAACAATTTGTGGCCTTCGCAGGTCACAAGTCACTGAAATTCACACTGCCATGTGGGGTCCCCCTGGGCTCGTCATTGAGCCCTACCCTTTTTAACATTTATGTGGCCCCACTGGCTAGACTAATTAGATCTCTGGGCTTCGCTGCCATATCTTACGCGGACGACACCCAGATAGTGGTCTCAGTGACAGGCTCCCCTGATGAAACTGCTGCCAAGTTCCATACATGTCTCAGCCTGGTTGGGGCTTGGATGACCTCAAATTGTTTGAAGTTAAACACTAGTAAGACTGAAGTCTTACTTTTTGGCAAAAACAATTTCTGGACCCCTGCTTTGTGGCCACCAGAGTTTGGTCCGCTCCCCTGCCCCAAAGATGAGGTCACGAACTTGGGGGTGACCTTCGATTCTAGGCTCTCCTTTGAAGGGCATGTCAACCAAGTCACCTCGGCCTCCTTCCACACATTAAAAATTTTAAGAAGGATTCTGCCTTTCATCCCAGCGGAATTGAAGAAGTTAGTGGTCTCAGCCCTGGTATTATCTAGAGCAGACTACTGCAACGGGCTTTTCATGAATCTGCGTAAACACTGTCTTAATAAGTTGCAGTTGGTGCAAAATGCCTCTGCGCGGCTTTTGCTAAACCTTCAAAAATATAATTCAGTCTCCTCGGCACTCAAAAAACTGCACTGGTTGCCGGTGATCAGAAGAATTGAATTCAAGGCGCTTTGCATTGCGTTCAAGGCCACCCACAACGCAGGGCCAATGTTTTTGAAAAAGAACTTGCAGCCATATGTGCCTGCTCGTCAGCTCCGCTCAGCACACTCTTATAACCTGGTAGTACCTAGGTTCAAAAAGACTGCTTGGGGGGGGAGTTTCTTGGTCGGTACAGCCCGACTTTGGAATTCAATGCCAATACATATCAAGAAAGAAAATCAACTGCCAGCTTTTAGGAGGGCTCTGAAGACGTGGCTGTTTAACCTCTGAACTGTGTCCTAGCTGCTCCTCTCTCGACTTATGCTGAGTTAGCGCCATGATTCCCAAGGGTGAATGTTTCGCGCTCTTACAAATTTCCATTTCATTTCATTTCATTTATATGAACACCTCCAACTAGGTTGTGAATGGTTTGTACTGCGAAGAGTCTGTAGCACATAGGCCCATATCTCATGAGCATCCCGCCCCAGCAATGCAACTGTGTGCCACATGGCCCCTCTTATTAGAACAGGTCGTGTCAGATTGAAAATAACAATACACATCACTGCTCTTCCCCTCACCAGAGCAGGCATTCGACTGACCTACTTAGCACCCTAGAACAGAACTATGATAGTTAAGCATTTACATCACCACAAGTGTTCAGCAAGTACTCAGTCCTCTTCAGCTTGCGCTTCGGGCGCACTTCTGGCTTGTCATTTCAGGTTCTTCGCGTAGTCCATAGCTGCTTTGGGATTTGCGAATATTTTGGATTTGCCTTCCTCACCGATTCGTAGGCGGGCCGGGTACAACATTGCGTAGGGGACTTTTTTGGCTATCAGCAACTTCTTTACCGCCTGGTATTCTCTTCTTGCCGCCTGAACCGCAATCGTGAAGTCCGGGTAAAACGCCAGTGTATTTCCTTGATATGAGATCGTGCCCTTTTCCCGGGCCAAGCGCAGTACGGAATCGCGGTCCCTGTAGTTCAGGAGCCGGGCAATAATCGGCCTCGGTGGTGCGCCCGGGAGCGGGCGAGTCGACAGCGACCGGTGAGCTCTTTCGACAATCAATACCTGGGATAGTTGCTCCGGCCCAAATAGCATGCGTAGCATCGTCTCTGCATACGTCTCCAGGCGTCCAGCATTGGTCGATTCCGGCAGACCAGTGATTCGTATGTTGTTTCGCCGGGACCTGGCCTCTAAATCTTCTTTTTTTTGTCTGGGTGACGGCGAGCACTTTTTCCATGTCGAGAGCCTTTGATGTCACTGTCTGCAGGTGGTCTTCTGTGTCCGTTATGCGCTTCTCGGCTTCTCCCAGCCTGGTAGCATGCTTGTCCAATTTAGCCGACATATTATCCATTCTTGTGTTTAAGGCAGCTATGTTACCGTCGATGGATTTCAGGCTGTTCTGAATGGCAATGAGTGTCGCCTCCAGTGATGGCGGGCTCTCAGCGGAGGCATCAAGCTCCGAGTCCGATGTGGCCCTCTGTCTCGACTTTGCCAATGCTCGGGGCTCAAACGTGAGGCGGGCTGAGCTTTGTCGGTCTTACCCATATCTGCGTGCAGTGTGCGCTGCAATTGCGACTGGCAGGCCAGGGTAGAGTGCTCAGGTGAGCTTATGCGTGTCTACTGTCCAGGCGAGTGACCTAGATTGGCAACCACTGCTGTATGCACCTCCTGTGGGCAACGTACGGGCTAGTCTAGCATTCACAGTCCCGCATGCCGCAGTTCAAGATATTACGGCCTTTGGCTCCTGAGGAATGAGTGCAGCGCAACACAAATGTATGCCCTTTCTAGCCTCGCTGCACTCCGTTAGCCTTTTGCTTCTAGCACGGGCGCCCGAACTCTGTAATCCCCATAGACATAGCCACTCCAATTACTGCACGGTTCTGGGGACATGCCTCGCAATTCTGTCCAAATGATCCGCCCGGGCCCGGCCTCCCTCCCTCCTCAGTTGCACAAAGGCCGCACCTACAGGCCTCACGCTGCCGGGCCTATCGGCAAATGCAGCATCCGTCACGCGGTCCGCCCCAAGTGTCAGCGGGACTGCAGCAAACGCTCTCCTTATTCCGGCGCTATCAGCTGGCCCGATCCGTTTGTACACCAGCGCTCCGGCAGGTCTGGTGATCCGCAGCGATCATGGAGCCGGGGGGGAGGAGGGAGCACCCACACCCGACGTCCGGCTCTCGGGCCCGCGCGAACCCGTCCACTCCCGATCCGAGGTCTGCCAACCGCCAGGCACCCACCTCGGGATCACCGTTACACTTGGCGTCTCTCGGGATCACAGCAATCCAGCGAGCAACAGGTCCTTGGGTGGCAGCGCTCCAAGGGGCACCAGCCCATCACACCTCAACATCACCGTCTCGCTATGGGCGCGAGCGGCATTCCGACCGGCCGTCCGCCTTTCACGCCAGCCACCGCAGAGTTCAGAAGTCTGTCGCTCCTCGCTAGCTATGCTTTGGGGTCATATGCACATCGCCAGCCAGATCGTTGTTCCTCTACAGGCCGTTGGACAGGTTCATATCTTCTACCCCGGCCGCCATTTTAATGCCGCCAGGTCGCATCTTCGTGTAGACGCCGTTCGGGGCTCCTCTTCAGTTCACCAGACGCTTCTCGCCGTGAGAGCCGGAGTTAATAACACTCTGCATTCCTCGTGCGAGTTTGTGCTCCAGATGGCACCTAGGGAGCAGGATTTCTGACGGATTGCATTTTCAGCCGGCGGAGCTGCACTACAGCGCAGCCATCTTGCTGCGCGCCCTCTAGCGCCCCCCCGCACCTCAGGAACCTTCACTGGCTCCCCATCCAGAAGAGATGCCAATACAAGATGCTGATACACGCCTGAAAGGCCCTCATTCACCAAGGCCCATCATACATCAACCACCGCCTGAACTTCCACCAACCCTTCAGACACCTGCGGTCTGCCTCCCTCGCCTTCGCACACACTCCTCGCATCCTTCTCCTACCTCGCCGCTAAGTCCTGGAATGACCTTCCCCTTCACCTCTGAACGGCATCCACTCTCTCGGAATTCAGAAAGGGACTCAAGATCTGGCTTTTCGACTGATCCCAGCAAGAACCTAGCACCTAGAGACCCTCGTGGGTTATAAGCCGCGGTCTCCAAATCCGAATTGATTGATTGATTGATTAATTAATTAACACTGTTTTCCAGCGGGCTGCATAATGTTCTTCCCCAACTCACATTAATAACTTACAGCCCTTTGTTTTGTGAACTACGCTGTCTTCCAGGTATCATGGATAAGTGCAGATGTGCAACGCCCATTAGGCTAAAAAGCATTCTATTTGTATGTAGGTCTTTTCACAAAATTCTTTTCCATTCACAAAAAGTTAATGTGCAATTTGAGACCACTTTTTGTGAATTAAAAAACTTTTCATCAAGCCCTTAGTGTTTAAGATATAACAAATGTGTTACAAATATATATGTGTAGTAATTCTCAATCAGACTGTACGAAATGCAAACTTTTTGTTATAAGTTTCCATTAGGGATTCGCTCCATAATGCAGCTGAAAACACTCTTACACTACCTGTCAAAAAGAATAAATGTTTGTCACCACAAAACCTCAAATGATACATACTGGCTCCCAAGTAGCCTTTAGATTTGCTGATAAACCAATTGCACACATTTACATTTCTTTTTATTATCAGGCACCCTGGTGAGAAGGCTTGTTTCTTCTTTTGCTGTCTGCTTTTACCTTAGCTTCACAAACCCCCTCTCTTCCCTTCATCCAGCACCTGAAGGGTGGCATTTTCTGTACAGGAAATGGTTGTGGTTTTTTAGGTCTCGCGCCTAGCGATGCAGTGTGCAGCCCTGCTCGCACAGCGCGAGACCTCTTGTATGGGCTTCAGAAAGCTAACCACACGCTCGTGCATGTGGTTTTGCTTTCGCAGGCTGGCATTGGCTGTAGCGTGCTATAAAAAAAAAAAAAACGGCACGCAATTGGGCAAAGGCGGGCGCATGTCCCGCCTTTGCTCCGCCCATTCCCGTCCGTGTCTAGGACGCGCATCAGCGCGCGGCACAGACGACAGGCTCCCTCGCCCCCCCGCTCCTCTGTGGTGCGCGTGCACCACTGGTTTCGATTCCCGCGTTCGGCTCCTCTGTGGTACGCGCGCACCACAGGTTTCGATTCCGTGCATGTTATAAAATACGATCAAGATTCACGATTGGGGATTTCAAGGTAGTGAATTAATCTTCTTTTGCTACGATGACACTTTTGGTTATGTGTTTGCGTGTGCCGTGTGAAATCTTAGGCGCACTGGCTTGACTTGCGTGTTTATCTGCCGCTTATATCTTTCACTTATTTATGCGGTGACACGTCTGGCTGTATCTTTGCGCGCTCCGTTTGAAATTATGGGGCTAAGGTCAGTTATTTTCATTTTTGCGCTGGGGCACACTTCTTTGAAGATGTTTGTTAGTTTGCCTCTTAATTCTCGTAATAGTTTAGGGCTAAAGTCAATTGAATTACACTTCGAGCTGGGGCATACTTGCCTGACTCGGTTTTCAGTCTGCCGCTTGTTACCTTGTCACCGTGCCTCCTATCATTCACTGGGATGTTCTTAAGTATCCCGTCTCCTCGGTTTGTCAATAGTTCATAAGGTTTGTTTTTGTTTTATTCATCATTATTTAGCATTTTGGAAAGACGTAATCCCCTGGCAGTGTATCGTTTGGTTATGTTTATTCCCTATAGCTTTGGTGGCAAGTTAATGTTTGGGAAAAACAATTGATTAACTCCGCTTACCGCTCATGTCGGTTGCCGTGTCTAACTTCCAATCACTTTCCCGTTGCCTGACACACTGTTACTTTGTCTTCAAAAACAATAATGCAGTTTTAAATGAAAATATATATATTTTGTCCTGTTAGGGGACATTAGAACTCTCTTTTTGCTTCAACCCACAATGAGGTGCATTAAACATGACCCCAAAATTTAAACAAGCATTTTGTCATAAATATTCTGCATCCGCCCTTACAGAAACTTATGGAAATTTTGAGTGTCAGGGTGAATCGATTCACAAATCTATTCTGTCACTAAGATGTGTGACCAGAATGAAAACTGGGGCCATCAACAACTGATGCGGCACCAAAAGCTACAGGGGAAAGATTTGCATCAATATCTGATCATTTTTTCACACACCCGATAAGGTTCTGTAACCTTTGTCAGAAGTGCTTTTGTGACGCCAGAGACACCGAGAGGGGAAGATATATGTTTAGAGCTTTAATAAATACCCGGAACAAGGTTCGTTTGGTGGTTGGGTGATTTGAGGTGCTGACCTTTGCTGTGTTTATTAGTGGGACAATGATGCATTATTAACACTCGCCAGCTGTACCTGAACTGCTGCCATAAACATAATAGCCCTTTATAGCCATCAGGGGAGTGGGATGGGAGGCCTCTATTAACCACTGGACGTGATTAGCACATTAAGTGAACTTTTGTAAGGGAATCATACTTATTGTTATATGATGTTACAAGTTACTTACTGCCTCCACAAAACATGGCCTTAAAATTCATAGCGCAGATAATGCACCTGCTGTCATTTGAAGAATGCCTTTTCATTTTTTAATTATTTGCAATTAAGCACAGACACAACACAGGAAAAGTCAATCTGCCTGCGGAGAAAACCTGCGAACAAAACTGAAAACTCGTATTTACAAAAAAAAAGCAATGTCAATGTTCATGACATAAATGTGTAAGCAGGCTAAAGGGACTAAAATGGCGTCTAACAATTCCAAAGAGTGAGAAATGTGCTGCCTGGCATTCACTTCTTCTATACTGAGATCATAGGCTGCGCCCCCCTGATTGGCTCTAGCTGGGCATTGTTGACTCTTGGCATGGAGAGGAACAGCATAATCTACTTCAAAAAGGTGCATTCTGGCAAAGCAGAGATTTCTCCATTAGCCCCAGTAACTGAACACGACGCAGAAAGTCCATTATCAACAATATTGTGTTCGCTACAGAAAGTCATTAACATAAAATAAATCATTAGCTTTGATATTAGTTTTCCTCTATCTGGAGGTTTTAGTGATTAATAGTCATGGCTGTATCTGCCAGAAGATAATAAAAATCCTTTTCTTGTTGAAAAGATTAGCTTGCCTTTGTAATGTTATTATTTCAGGTGGCCATGCTCTTGGTGTTGACACCGTGCATTAGGCACATGTGAGGTACAAAGATTTCAGAGCCTGTAATTCCAGTTTCATGAACTGTGTGAAAATAAAGGGGATGGTGGGGGTGCCTGTCCTTCAAAAACAAAAGCGACTTCTTTTCAAACGCCTCCCCTCTTGATTGCTATGTCAGAGCTATTTACTGCACAAGTTCCTCTTTTATGCAATGTTCCACACAATTTTAAAAAAAAAAAATCCTACATCCCGCCACAACTCTCCCTATTTTGGTGTTGCGTTTCATCACTTTGTTCATTTTCAGTTATAAATGTGTGTGTTTTTTACAATTTTTCCACAGTAAAATGTTAATTGCTCCAAAGTAATTCAATGTCAAACGAGGAATCCCCATGATGTAAAAGACAAATCTCTTGATTGAAGCTCTCTGGCATTCAAAGTATACCTAAACACCTCCATATATTCTACTGTCTACTCCTTCCACCCTTCAGTCTGCTCTGAGGAGAGAGTCTCCACTGGTGGATCAATGAGGAAGACAGCTAATTGTTCTCGATCAATGCAGATTATACTGGAGTTTAACAACATATTATAGAAGATTTGCAGACTGGAAATTCTCTCAGTCGATAACATGTGCATCGCTGTTTTGTAGTTCAATAGCACCTACGAATCACTGCGCTGTGAAGCTGCAAGGCCATGACAGAAATAACTTTATAAAATAAGTCATTTTTAGTCCCCTTTAGCACTTAAAATGCAATAGGTCTCACCTTTCATTAAGTTAAAGCCATTTGCTTTGCTATACAATACCATTAGCAAAGCAAATGGCTTTAACTTAATCAAAGGCGAGACCTATTGCATTTTCAATGCTTGTTTAAGTTTGGAACTGGTACTGAAAACATCCAAAATTATTGGGAATGTTGTTCCTAATAGATTGCCCTCCCTTTAACCACTGAAGTCAACCAAAGGTTATTTATAGGTAGAGTAGGCTCTGTTTGGTTTTTCATTGCTTTTCATGCCTCATCGTGTCGTGCTCTCTCTGTCTGATCAGCCCACTTGCAAGGCGCTCATAAAAGACATGGGCCCCATTTCAAAACTATGCGCTGCAGAATTTGTGTGCAGAATTCCATTCAGCACAATTATAAGGGGTTGAGTGTTCCAGCACCTGGTGCAGGAACAACAAACCTGATTTTATTGGCCAGAAAAGGCTTTATTGTAGCCCAGACCCCTTCTATGACCCCTGCACAAACCTCAGATAAGGCATGAGGGTAGCATTACATGCTCCACCCTGCCGGCCAACATTCTCCACTCCTTCCTTTACCCTCTTCATCCCTCCATCTACAATAACCGGCAAGTTGTTAACGCGGTGTGTTGGTAATTACTGGTGCGGAGTTTGCACCCTGACAGACACCCTGCAGCAAATAATTGAAACCATGGTGGGCTACGTAAAGTGCCTGTGGATAGATCAACAGGGATGAAAGGACTGATTATCACATCCCACCACATCTACAAATACACAGCATGGTACTTCACCACACTTTAACATCAACAAAACACTGCAAATTCAAGATTCCATCAGAATGTAAATGAGAGAGGTAGAGATATTGTATTGCCCTTTGTATAGCACTTTCCTTCTCCTTGACAGGCCCAAAGTGCAGATATAGCGGACAGGTTGTTTTGTTTAATTTTCGTAATGCTTTGAATCCCTTAATATCATCAGGCCTCGTAACTGCCTCAATTCCTGAGTTAGCAATTCCCAATGGAAGCTCCAATCATCTCTGTGCATTTTCTTAGCCTTTCGTTCTATGTGGTTCAACCTGTATATGAACAGACCACTCCAAAGCTTTCAGGTATTGGCTGTTGTTGGGTGCATCTGTCCTCACATTTGACTCCTACACCCATAAATAAGTGCAGCTACACACTTGTTTATGAAACAAGTTCAGCAGTTTCAGACCTATCCACACAACAGAACACTTAAAACATAGGCCAGACTGCACTCAAACACTTTGGTCCACCAGTAAGCAGCCTATCTCTCACTGAATTTCTCTTCAAATTCGTGCAGAAGCATAGCACCAAAAGGTATTAAGAGCATAACTCTGGTCCTGGCGCAGGACATCAAAAGGTCTCCATATGCTGCACAACAAACACGCACTGTTCCGTCTATGGCACTCAACTTAGTATGCTACCTCTCCGCAAATGTGTTTTGGAGCCTTTTTAGAAGTATGATGTGATCGGATGGAATCGCTATTTGGAAATTGCTATTACTAGTCTATGTACATTCGGCCCTAAATGTAGTGAGAAGCTCTGGCTCATTTGCTTACTAAAACACACAAGATGATGGACGGAATGTTGCACATTGGCAAAACATTCACCCCCAGTCACAGATCTGGGTTTAATCCATCGTTATTTTGCTCAACACGCCACCCCAGTTCAGACATGGCCATATGCAAATCAGTCTTGACCCTGTGCCTCATGGGAACAGTCCAGCCCGAACTGCCAAGCCATGTCTTCCCTGGACCGGAATCAAGCATCCTAGGACCGGTTTCTGGCTATCAGCCGTCATCAGCCAGGATAGCTTGACTCCAGTGGCGTAGTGAGCACGGGACCCACGTCTGGGCATACCCTTACTAGATGCTAGACGGATTAGCATAAGCCCTATCTGTTTTAGGCACTGAGACTGCTTCAGTAGCTGTATAGAATGAAACCAGACACAGTAACAGACACTTGGATTGGGAAGTGGTGGGGCGGGGAGAGGGGAAACACAAACAAACTAAAAAACATAATCATGAAAAAAGAAAAGCACTTACCTGCTCCGATGGCTGCCGGCCTGCTCCCGATCCTTGCCTCCTGTCCAGGATCTGCTTCATGCTGCGCAAGCTCCCAGGTCTCAATCCCAGCACTGCTCTCATGCTGGGAAAAGCATTCCCAGCATGAAAGCAGAACTGGGATTGGTCTGAGCCCCCTGGTTCAGCGTTCAGACAGATACTGGGAGCCTGTGTTGGTTCTCCACCCGGCTTTACAACACAGCTCGGGTAGGAGAAAGCCTAAATGTGCATGACGGTTTGGCCAGCCCCAGAGGGCTGGCCAAACTGTCATGGCCGGCCAAATCATCATGCGCACTTGGCAGTGCCCAACACTCCCCCCCACCTCCTCCCTGGTGCTGCAGCTGCAGAATTAGTACGGATGGCCACGCCCCTCCCTCTGCTCGTAGCCTGCAGGAAGAAAATTAAAATGATAACAAAGTTGTTTTATTATCAGTTTATTTTTGTCCTTTGCCTCTGCTGGCTATCAGGGGGGGGGGGGCAGCTCCGTCATAACGGAGGAATCGCTCCTGACCAGACAAGATTACAATGATGGCATTTGCACCTACCTCATACTGCTGCTTATGCATTTACTTCTAAGCAATCCCTTCATTGTGGTTCTTCCCTTCTGCTGTCAGTCTCCCTATTTAGGAAGTTTTGTGAGGGGGCGGTTAAAGAGGGGTGTTCTTTCTTTTTTATTGCTTCTTCTATTTGGAATGCACTCGGTCTTGGCCTGAGCAAAATAAAGGACTATTTTATGCTTAAGAAGGCTCTTTAAATGTACCTATTATTTTATATTTTCTGATATTGTTAGTCAGTTCAGCGCCAAGAAGCCTTTGAGCATTTCTTACAATTTATAAGTAACTCCTCAACTCATATTTTGCATGAAAAGGTTTTCAAAATATTTAGTCAGTGGCCTCCAACACTAAATGCAGGGCTGGTGGCAATTTTAGAAGAAATTGAGCAGGAATGATGGATTGTGGCTCTTGTCCTTTGGTGATAGAGTACTGTCACCTGAAAGAAAGCTCAGGTGTCTAAAGCCTGACCCATGGGTATACCCGCAAGATAGCTCAGCTACGTGAAGCCTGAACATACAATTTATCTCTAACGGAGGCAGACCTCTGCCGCCTAAAGCAAACGCCTCTATGATCAGTTTCTCAGAGTGCATTGTAAGACAGGTGCAGAATTGGTTTTCACATATGCCTTGTGTTTTGTTTTCATCAGGATGATGTCTACGCAGAGGAAGTGCACCTGCACTTGCCTTGTGTGGGCAGTGCATCGCTGTGTCTTGTCTCATCAAACTAGTGTAGGTTGACAGCAAAATGCTTAGGAAACCTTATTTTTCTGTCAAACTAAGCATGAATTTATCAGAAGCAGCATAACTATGACATTGGGTATAAAAGGTTACCAATGCAAAAACATTGCACAATGAAAACACTACTTTGTGCACTACTTGTTCCCATTTTAAAAAGGCAAACTGGTAACCATGTTGTCTGCCTGGTGTCTCTCTTATGCTTCACTCAAGGTTGTCCTTTCGCTACACAGGCCAGACTAACTGCTATAATTAGTACAAACATTTAGGAACAACCATTATAGAGAATATGGTCATTGTGCAGAACAGAATTTTGGAGAAAACCAAACATTATATAATGCACATTGCCCCTACATGATTTAGAAACCACACTAATATTTTACTGGAATTCACACTTTAATGCGTAGGGTCTTCAGACCAGAATTGAGAGCATTGTTGTAGTTACTTATAACATATGCTATTAAGACGTACTTTTTCTTTGTAGGACATTTCCATCAACCACACATTCTATGAGTTCTGGAGTCTGAAGGAATACTTATATCCTTTGCATGCTAGAACACAATTTGTTACAAAATAATTTCAAGGCAAGTACCATTTTTGCCAGTTCTTTAGGTGTGGTGGCTTCCTACATGGATGTAGCATAGTTATCTCATATGAGAACTACTCAATGTGGGGTGACAACAACTAGTTCATTTTGATTTACAATAGACCAGATTCCTGGCAGAGTAATTATCAGGCGGTAGTATTTCCAACTGATTGGCAATCACTTATTTAGTCTTAGGTGGAACGGAAGATGCATTTTGAGTCAAACCGGAGACTTGCTAGTTACACATCAGGAAATCAGGTGCATTAAGCCACTAGGCTCAATATATTGAGGCCTGTACATGAGTGCGGTCGCAAACAACCCATGTTGCTATGTGCCTATGAGCAGACTGAAAATGTACCTTTGGTTAATAGCCAGACAGAAGCATGTTTCTGAAGATGGAATTAAAAGTATTTCAGGAGCTCATTGTTATTCCACATAAGGAATTTTCAGAGAATTGGCAAAAGGATAATTTTCTAGAAATAACTCTGCAAAAACTGGTTGTAAAATGCTGCATATTGAAATCTGTAGAAGCTGCTTTTTAGTTATCAAATAACTCGTTGCACTTTTAAAGATCTATATCAGTAGCCTATAAACATAGGTCTGTTTAATCATGTTTGTTGTATATAATATTTTTTTGCAGTTCTATATAGCGCGAACATGAGTACAAGTTGCATTACACAAGGTTTGACCAACGTTTAAAATGTACAGTGCATCACTTTGTTTTCTTTTATTAACTCCAAGGATAGCGCCACCTCATTATTTGAAGAGCCACCCACCCTCTTCCACCACACCGGAAGTTCAATCTGCGTAACCTCCTGCGCTTAATAGCTTTCACGTTATCCGTGCGATCTAAACATTTGTGGGACAATTAATTTACTGGCCAAAATGCTGAAAACAGCTCTCTATTCCCCCAGCCAAAGAATACAGTGGGCAGATCAGGATGTAATACTAAACTGTATTGTCTGAGGGGCGCAGGGCTCAGGTTTAAGGCTTATGCGATTGTTTCCCTCCCTAAAAAGAATTCTTGGGCGCATCAGACAATTGCGTGCTGCACTGGATGCCGCCTGTGGCCACCTCTCCGCCCCTTCGGGCATTTCCGCCGGGGGCCTGGCCTTGTCTCCAGCCCTTGCTCCTCCCATGGGGATCGGAAAAGTTTCGGAGCCCTGGAAGCCGCTTCTTCCGGGAGGTGGGGATCTGAGGCGACTGGAGGCGGCTCCGAGGCCAGCAGGCGCAGCACACCTGAAGCCGCAGCTGCGAGGGGGAGGAAGCTCGCCTGGGTATCGCCAAGAGTCCCCGCTCTGCAGCAGGTAACGCAGCCACCGCTTCCATTCCATGGGAGTGGGGTGGGTGGTCCTCTCCCCTTCCCAGACCGACAGAAGGCAGCGGCATGACAGTGCCGTTGCTGCCTCCCCGTGCATCTCTCTCGCATGAGTGCTACCGATCGTCACACCTTTGGTCTCTTTCCCGCCGCCCCCCCTGACTGCTGTCACGCACAACTTCCCGAAAGGACTGAACTTTTCTAGCCTTTGATAAAAAACGGGGTGGGCAGCGTTAGCGGCGCGTCGGTGAAGCGAGCACGAGTAGTCGTTCTCCCTCTGTTTCAAATTCTTCAGCTTGCCGAGGGCTGGCGGCCAGGGGATGTCGCCTCCTGTGTCTTTTAGCGAGTGTGTGCTGTAAAGTTTATGTTCTAAATGTAATACCCGGTTTCTGCCGGTTTCGGTTCTCTGCTGGGGGAGGGAGAGTGGCGCTTCTGCCCCTCCTGGCACCGCTGCTGTTGACTAATCCTTTTGTTTTCATTCCCTTTACTCTCACTCTCTCTCTCTCTCAGGGTGTTTGCTCTGGAAGAAGCGCAGCCGCTGCTGCAGAGTTGCCTTATCTGTGGAGTGGATCCGCTGCTTCCCTCTGCCCGCGCCCCGCCGACAGCAGAGCTGGGGAGACGCTGCCTGCTTTGCGCCACATCCTTGCCAGCCGCATCGCTGCTCACCAGACCATAACGATATCCGAGGATCTCTACACTGCCTCGTCACCATTAGCATATATATCCTGCCCGGGATAATCTACCCTAGGAGTGTCCACAGAACCCAACTTCCCCTGTGCTCAATAAATCCTCTCTACTTTAATGCTGAACTCTCAATTTTTCCACCCTCTACATTACGCTGGAGAAATAAGCCACCCCCAACCATCTCAACCTAATATCTGCTCCTTTTAACTACTGCTGCCTTTACTCGTATCTCACACCAAACCACTACATCCCCTGACTTCTGAATCCTCCCCCCACTACACTGGTAGTGTTGCTGCACACCTAGCTGAAAGCACTGAGTGCCATATCACTACCACGCTTCAATACTACTTAATTACTCTCACGCCTCAGGCCACTCCCTACCTATCTGACCAGTGCCAACAAATCCTGAATTGACTCTCCACGCTGCTGCACCGCCGCTCTCACCAGCCACTCTTCTTGGGCCTTCCCTGCCCCTTTAGAGCAGCATGGCAACTGGAGGCTACAGGGCCCCTCCAGCCACCACCACCACTACTGACTTTCTTGAGGAATGGAAGGCCAAAAGGGAGAAGATGCGTGCCCGGCTCTATGGAGAGGTCCCAGGTAGTGTGCTCTCTGCTCCCATAGGAGGGACTGGAGGCCCAGAGAGTGGTGTTAAGCCCCCAGTGGTAGTTGTCAACAATGAGTTGAATAACAACAACAGCTCTAGTAACTTGGTGGCCATGCCAGACCGAACTAGCGGACCGAATTGCATCTCAGTAAACACAACTTCCTCCTTGGCAAAATCATCTTCATCTCCCTCCCTGAGGAAACCCGAGGAAGAGCAGCCTGTACCACTTGGAGCTCCTTCTACTGCCTTCTCCCACGTCCCTGGAGGACGAGTCGCCCCTGAGCCAGCACTTAAGAAAGCATCGGAGAAGGTATTGTCTGCAGCTCTAGAGCCCCAGGAAGATGCTTTGGAGGGGAATGGGGCTGCAGAGGAGGCCAGCAAGGACACCCCAACCAAGGCCAAGGAGAAGGCAAAGAGCTCCGGCCCCAGCGCAAGGAAAGGAAAGGGCCAAATTGAGAAGAGGAAGATGAGGGAGAAGAGGAGGTCCACAGGTGTTGTCAACATTCCTTCCTTGGAGGTAAGGCCTGGGCCTCAGTCTGGGAGCAGTGTGGGCTCTCATCACAGTGCTTCAGTATTTGCCGTGATGTCTCTCTGTATAATCGTTCAAACCTCATTTTCATGTGATATATGTGGCCTTGGATGCAAAATGTTCTGTAATGACTTAGTGTGACTTTATTTGCTTCAGGTCATACTGCAGAGCCAACTACTTATTGGTGTTGTGTTGGTATGCTGGAACAATATGAACCTGTGCACAATAGAGGCTGATGTGGAACAATGCCCACCAAAAATATGCATCAACTGTAAGGTTGAGACTGAAATGGTAGATGGGCCATGGTACCAAGAGAGTGCTTATCCTGACGGTTTCTGGTGATGAGCTACCCTTCGAACTGATGTGAGGCAACACATTTGATGTGTCACAAAACCTGTAATTTTGATTACTTTGAATCAATTTGATCACTATGGGCCAAAGAACTCGGTCTAGTTCTGCAAAATTGTAGACACTTCAGTCCACTCTGCCTTAGAGGCTTCTAAAGTTTACATAAAACTAGTTCACCTTATAATTGTATAATAGAAATGACAAATTTACCATCTGCCCTTTAGATACCTGTTAAAGCACATGGCAGGACCGAAAATAAACGGCCTACAATTGATGGATGAAGATGATTTTGGTCCAATGGGTTATTGTGGAAGTGGTAAATAACGTTGATTTATCAATTAGAACAAAACAATGTGACAGTGCTGTAGCTAACATGGGACAGCAAACTTGATCATTTTTAGCTCGTCCTTACCTTTTCATTCAAGCCTAGTGAATCAGTCTAAAGCTGCCCTAAAAAGAGGATTCTGGCCTATATTGTGAGGCCACCTCTTCTCTGCACGATGTAACGGATGAGTCTCAAAGTATACCAGCAATGCCAAAAATGTGATTTCAAAAATGTAGTCCTTGATAAGTGCCAAGGGAAATATTACCCCAAACCTGTTTTAGATTTTAGTTACTTTCTTGGTGGGTGTTGAAAGTTTCTGAAAGCTTCTTGACTATAAGTCTCTTTTAATATTAAGAGTATTAGAAAGAAAACAGCCAGTACTGCAGAGAGAAGTATTGGTCACTATGACCAGTGATACTTTAACTCTAAAATATACCTGCATATTTGGCTAAAGCCCCGCCTCCTCCCCCTTTGGCCCATTGGACTCCTGATTTCTTGGTAGAACTCTTATCTAGTAGTTTTTTTCTTTTATAACTATTCAAGAGTAGCTGTAAATGGAAAAAGTAGGTAGGACATGTCTTGAATCCCACGATAAAGTTTGGATGTGACAAAAAAAATTCACTGCAATGAAATTATTACTTAACTTTTGTACTCAAAATAAGAGACATTCCTTGAAATCCTGGCAACCTCTTTGAAGACTCAGTGCCTGTTCAGAATTATGAATTTTCTGATGTATAATATAAGGGCATTTAGCCTCTGTTAAAAAAAAAAAAAAAAAAAAAAAAGTCGGGTAAAAAATATAGGACTATTTGTTCTGTACCAACTCTCATGAGTTTTTGGCAAAAACTTCTCCTCGTTGGATTGGTGCTACTGTTGAAGATCCACAGGGTAAATGCTTTTAACTTCGCAGGCTTGATAGATTTTAAAATCGAACCACTGGGCAATGCATGCTTCCTAAAAGATGCACACCCTACATTTTCTGATTTAGAGAAAGACATTGAAGGCTGAAATCTTAAAAAGGGAACCAAGCGCAACCGGCAGAATGTGGCGACCTTCATTTATTGATGTGTCTGGTAAATTTGCTTAAAGTTGCACGGTCTGGGTGGAATGTCACATCTATGTGCATGCAAACCTGAAATGGCTACCAACCTACAAGCTCGCTTTATGACTGATTTATTAACACATACATCAATTGTTAATATAATTATTACCCCTTCTGTTTTTGTTGTTGTTTTTTTTAGGCCTACCTCAGCCAACACTTTTTTGTTTTTAATAAAATGTATATACAATACTTACCAGGGATTTCAGCCCGTTCTCTTCATCCATTGGTATGCGGTAATGTTGGTTGCTTCCACCCACCACAGCATTAGGGGCACAGGGTCAACTCATTTAAGCCATTGGCTTACCTGACTTTGAGTGACAGCTGTGATCTCTTACACAATGTGCATATCAACACTATAAGTTGTTCACTTGAGTGTCTGGTACCAATGTTACAGTGTGTGCTTTTACATTAAAAAAAAACAACAATTTTGTCTTTTAGACCATACTTGGATTGATTGGGTGAGGGAATGGCAGTTTCTCTAACACTGCTTCCTGGCTGCTTGTGTCATGTGTCTATATACAAAAATGTAAGCATTAGCAAAGTCAGAAGGTTGAACTCCACGCCAGACCTGTTGGCGTTGCCAGTGCTTGTTTCGTGTGCATGTAGGAAATGGCGATTGCAGGCCCACCCCGTGTAACTTAGGTAGTGTGAAGTCCTGCTCCTGTGTTCTTCTGTTTGCCACCAACTCGAACAGTGCCACTGTTTTTTTCAAGGTGAAACACTATTATCGAGGCGAAAGTAGAGTTTTACAGTGACAAGTGAAATGCATGTAAAGAATGCCTACATCTGTTGCTCACACATCTGCTTACAGGTAGCAGGATATAAATTAGAACTGAAGTTCTATGGGTTTCTCTTAAACACAGGTGCATTCACATTTTAGCCTCTTGCACTCTTACATGTAGGCAGTTAAGCCCACAGCAGGCCTCTCGCGTTTTCTTTTCCTGTCCTCCTTCATCCTCTGTTCTCTCGTTTCCTTAGTTGTGTGACCAGGAAGCTTTCTGAATATCTTGTGACCAAAAGTATATGAGTCGTTTCTCCCCAGTTATATTACTATGTCCTCAGATAATTGATGCGTTCTATTATTGCTTCTCTGGACATCTGTTTTGTTATGAAAACAGTACAAAAATAATTGAAAGGAAAAGCACTGGTGCATTCAATATGTCTGCACCTGTGATCATCATATTAACGTTGTAAATCAAAACAAACGAGGCCTTTTCATGTCTGAAAGATTATATTCTTATTCACCCTAAGGCTGCCATCATGCTTTACAAAAAAGTGCGGGCGGCGCAGTGCTCGTAGGTGAAAAAATTGTGAACAATAACATTTGACTCGGGGAAAGCCCCTGTTTTCACACGGTACAAAAGTTCAATCCAAATAATGTTCCTTCTTGTAATTAATTATATGAAGGAGCATCCCAGAGTTAGTGTCGACTTTTCAACCCAAGTGTAAGTCAAGTGGTCTCTCCTCAGGACAGAGAGACGTGTGGACGCAGCTTTGAGGATTGATATTGAATGATTGGTCCTTTGGCCCTGTGAACCCTTGAAGTGACCCTGGGTCGGGCAGTCTGAACCTGGCTTATGAATGTATCCAGGATGGAGATATTAAACCAGACGGTTGACCTGTCCTGAGGGCAACCATTTGAGGTTGTCACCAACTATGGGATTGACGTTCTTATAATAGATTACAAAAAAAGAACAATATTTGGATTGAACTGTGTGAAAGCGAGGTACATCCCCGATATGTACATGTGTTTCATACTTTACTGTTCAGACAATGTATCCACCTATGAGCACTGCGCCGAACGCACTATTTTTGTAAAGCGCAAAAACGTTCGGAATGAATAAGACTATAATATTTTGTATAAGAAAAGGACGTGTTTGTTTTGATTTACAACATTGAATAATATGCCGGTCATAGGTGCAAACACATGGAATACCCGTTTGCTTAGACACGACCCACCAAACTTCTGTTCTAATGTATATGCCGTGCCTTCCGGTTCGGGCAAATGGTTCCCCCCCGTGTACTTTACGAAACCTGCAGCAGGAGCCATTGGTGCACGTGCACCTCTGACATCCTGTACTGTAAAGTGGACATGACATGTATTTGTTTTTACAACTTGTGTGTGCTGTATGAGAGTCGTAAGTGGGCCCAGAGTGAGGCTGCGGCCTACGCCGGCCCCTACTTTCAGTTGTTTGGACAGAGGAGCCAGCACCCTGCCTAATGGTTGGCGTCGCCATTCGTACTTTTATCTTAAGGTGTTCCGGCAGCAGTTAGAGCATGGTTCGCTGGCCAGCCGGCACCTCCCCCCTCCTCTCTTATAATGACGACAGCAGGGAGTCATTAATGCTTAATTAGCACCTTCAGTGGAATGTATTGACCCCCGCGGCCCAGTGGGTTTGGAGAATGTGAATTTTAACTTCGAGTGGAGGCCGGAACTGCAAGCTACGCGACACAGCGGGGATCTGACGCATCCTAAGGAGAAAGCCCGCCTCCTCTTATAGACTGGAAGGACCTCTGTGTGCCAAGTGTCTTACAGACTGGCCTTTAAAGCTGCACTACCGTTTTTAATAGAATATTTTATTGGCATTTAAACAGATGCAGCTCAGACAGGGTAGCTGGCATCATTTGCATTGTAAGTCAAAGACAACATAAAATTATTATAAGGTGTGAACAGGTCGCCAAGATGTATACATTCTTCCTGTCATTGTTTTATGGTCCATTAACGTAGTTAATCTTGAGGAAAAGAAACGGAGGCCTTGACATTGTAGTTGTCAATTGTGTAGTGGTCGGGTGTCACCTGTGCATTGCGCTTGTACTAGCTGCCAAGTTTCCCAGGTCCATGCCTGATGTGCTGCTCCTGGCCGTTTTTTCTTTTCTTTGAATTCTTTGACTTGAATGTAGTAGCTGACCTGTAGGGTCTGCAAGGCGAAGATGGTGTGGGCTTGGAAGGTGCACGTGTCCTATATGGGAAGCGTTTGCTGCTGTACTTAAGGTCCACAGGTGTGCCCTCGTCACCTCGCAGTAAACTTGACAGGGTGGCATGAGTGTGGTTGCACAGGAATGCTTTTTTGTGTGGAAGAGTGTGCTTAGGCACTCCCACGTCCGAATGTCCCAGAACGTCGCTGGCTAACTTCATATGCGAAGCCTGTTGTAATGAAGTATGCTTTATTTACAAATAAAGAGCTGATAAAAGTTGCAATCACTGTTTAAAAAAAAAAAAAACTAAAAAAAATAGGCGTTCAATAAATGGAACTTTATTTTACAAATATCAAGAGGCTACAGTCGGATATGAATGAGATAGTAATTAAGTTCAATGTTTTTTTCTCGAAAAACTTTCTTAGTACCAATGACATAACAATTTCAAGTTGATCTATACCTTCTTTTAGACCGCCTGAACTTGAGACACTTTACCTCTGACCTTTGCTTTTGCAAGGTTTCTTGAGGGTAACTTACATGGCTCCAGTGCCACTTATTCAGCAAGGATCGCTAGAGTAATTGCTAGATGTCTGTACATACCCGCAGCATTTGATAGCCAGTAGAACTTATTGCTTACTTGCATTGAGGCCTATTTTACACATTGCTCCTTGCAATGAGCTTAAGATATTAACTCCACCCTGTCTGCAGTCTACCCAGGAGACAGATGGCTTTCTTTAATCTTGAATATCAAAGTGTAACATCAGAATATTAAGTCTCTCTAAAAACCGTGTGCATATGTTCTATGAAAGACAGATGTAGGCTTCCTAGATTCTCCCAGACACTGCGACTGGAGGCTTAGGGACTCCCTGCAAATGTATATCTTTTTTTTATTTCATCGAAGTGACTTCCACTTACAGATCTTGAGCAGCATAGCCATTTATCAGGTGACAGATCTCACTAGCTCAGGCCTTACGAGATCCGGTCTATCCCTCAGTTTACACAGATCTCGCAGATGCTCTTCATAGATGGAGATCTCTTAAGATATGTAGATTTTACAGAATTAGATGTGCATTGCTTCTTACAGGCGCACGTTAAACTCTGCATTTATACGTCTTGAATGCCCAGCATCTAGACCAAGAAGTCCATTGACTCAAGGCTGCACACTACTACTTTGGACAGCATTATGTCAGTGGATCCGCGTGTGTTCTGGTTACAGAGATATTAAAAATCCGTGCCTTTGGCTGTAAAGCTGGATCTCAGATTGCACAGACTAGAGCAGTGGCTCTTAGCCTGTGATATGGGGACCCCTCGGGGTCTGCGCCTGTTGTACAAAATTAAATAATATAAAAAATAATAAAGGATATACAAATAAGGAACCAACATTGAAAATGTAAAAACTTTTTTTTATATTTGATTGTGAATTACACAAAATATTTCAGTATTTGAACATTTAATTGTGTATACTTATTTTTGTATGTTTTGAGGTCCAAATCGTAGAAATTGCTTAGGCCGGTGGTCCCAGGTTTCTAATAATGACTTAGTGGGGGGTCCCTGGCTTCCAGTAATTAGCCAGTGGGGATCCCCAGAAGTCAAATGCTTAAGAACAGCTGGACTGCAGCACTAAACTTTGGACCTAATCTTGCCTTTAAATGTTCAGTTGCTTCTCCTGCTCCTCCGAAGGGAGTAGTAGAACATGATTATGTTTGCAATGTACATCATGTAAATATCACACATACTCACTGAGACCTATTTATAATATTGCACATTTTGTGAAAAGCTGAATTTGTGGAGAGATGTTGGCACAGAACCTAGGAGTGACTCTTGTGTATACTGCAGTATGATTGGGGTTATTTATCAACAAGATAAGAATTTCTTATGGGGTTATTTATCAACAAGATAAGAATTTCTTATGAAGTATAGTATTGGGCAAATCTGCTGAACTATGGGAAGACAAAGGCTAATTGAGTCGGGAGAAAGTGGGCAAGGAGACAGTGTAGGGCAAAAAGTATAACTGATGTCCGTGCAAGCATTAACTTTTGAATAATATACCTGTCCCTCGCTAAACCTAAGCTCCCTTGATGCAGTGCTTTACAAAACTCTTGAAATAATGGGTAAACAGTGGTTTTCTCCAACACTTAGGTGTATACGTTGATTAGATTCCCCATTCTGCCTACATAAAAGCTGTGGTTAATATTTACCTTATTTTAGGAACCGTATCTGTGTATTATTGTCCATCTAGTTGTTGATGTAAGTTTTGGTGGAGGTTGGAACCAGCTGTAATGCAGACGCAAGATATACGTGTTCGATTTGGAGCAGATTGATTCTTTATCAAAGTACTGAAATGTTAATCTCGTATTTAGAATGATCTGAAAATGTAAAAAAAAGTCACTTTGCTGCACGAGCTGCATCGTTTCAATTTTTTTAGCTTTAAAGACGAGGGTGTGTTGGAGACAAGGTTAAATGTCCTCACCTGTGTCACCCCTAAGTTGGTGGTCAAGAACCTGGGGGTATGGATGGATTCTACCCTTAGCTTTCAAGAGCATACCAAAAAATTTGCAGGTACTTGCTTTGGCCTCCTGCGGGGACTTAGGCCTCTGTTGAGGTTCTTTGATCCACCTGCGCGCCAGCTGATTGTTCAATCAGCCATTCTATCCAGACTAGACTATGCTAGTTCGCTCCTTTTGGGGGCTAATCAGGCTGAGGTAATGCGACTGCAGCGTGTTCAAAACGCTGCCGCCAGAGCCCTGTTAGGGCTCCCACGTAACTGTCCCTCTATTGGTGCCATCTGGAGGTTACACTGGCTTCCAGTGGCCAAGCGGATCCAATTTAAGGCTCTCTGCTTATCTTTTAAGATCTTGAAACTTGCTTCGCCCAGCCTCCTGGCTAACTTACTAGCCCCGTACGCACCCACTCGCTAGCTGCGCTCCCTGGGGCAGCATTTGGTAATTGTCCCCCGTGTGAAGCGCCTTCGGGCCGGGGGTCGATCCTTCCGTTACTTGGCTGCCAAGCTATGGAATTCTTTGCCTCCTCAGACCCGCAGCCTGGATCGCATGCTGGACTTTAGGAAAGCAATCAAAACTTTCCTCTTTCCCTCTGCTTAGTCCTTCTTGTCCTTCTGCATATTCCTTACGCCTACCTGCTCTGTTCTTAGCACTGTTCCTTCTGACGCTGGCAGCGCCGGGACGCCTCTTTGCTGGGGCAGCTGTGCGCTATATAAACTCCGATAACATAACATGTTCCCAGTTTGTGGGAAATTGTGGAATCTCAGATTGAAACAGGCATTGGTAACACCAGTAAGTCTCAACTTAATTTGCCAGTTTATGTAAACACACACATTCACAAATGTATTTACATGTGCTGCATACACAAATGCTGTTTATTACATTAAATCCTGTCGTGTTGGCCTTGCCAGTGCTGGGAAAAGGGAAACAGGATTGTTCTCTGTATGGAATACATATAGGAAATAAATAATTGAATGTGACAAGCAGCGAGATGATTGTGTACAATTCAAATGCCCTAGTCCCTCATGCATTTCTTTGGAGAATTTCATGGAAGGTAGAAAGCAAATAGGCACTAGCTTGAGGTCGGAGAGTATTACTCCACTGGATGACGCCAAATCCCACTTTAAAGAATTGGTAACAGAACATCTTGCTGACAGATGCGTTGTCAGTTGATACCAAAAAAGGATTGCTTTCTGTAAATAGTGCATGTGTGAGATGGAGAATTTCATGTGTGATGATTCAGTGTACTTTTGGGTGGAGATGAAGCCCATTCTGTATATATATGTGTGTGTGTATGTATGTATGTGTATATATATATATATATATATATATCTATATATCAAAAAACACAAGGTTGCCCCCTTGGAGATGCCACACACTGAGGGGATTGCACACGGTGCCACAGGCGGTTGCAGTGTCAGCGCTCCCCCTCGCCTTCTCAGTTGCAGCCAAACGCGTTTCGGATTTATCCTTGATCACTGGCTTTTGCATCACACAGTCAGTGATCAAGGATAATTCCGAAACGCGTTTATATATATATATATATATATGCTATTGGTAACAGTAGGTCTTGGAGACAGCTATGCTGCCAGGCCAGACCTAAAACACGAGCATTGGCAAAGTCAATAAATTTCACTCTTGAGACCTAGTGGCTTTATTACTTGTTTTTAACCATTCTGGGGGAGTAACACTGATGGCACTAATTGGGTGGGGGGGAGCAATACAAGGAGTAGGGAGGAGAAGCAGTTGGTGACAGTAGGAAGGCGCAGCTGGCTTAAGGAAGTAACACAGGCTGGGTATGTGGAGGAAAAGCAACGAGTGACCGAAGGAGAGGAGGTGGGATGAAGCAACATGGATGGCAGGCGTGGGAAGGAGAATAAATGAATTAATTAATTAAGGAAATTTGTATACCGCACAAATACTCCAAAGGAAAGCAGCAGATGAGTAACAAAGCGTGTGGGGGAGAAACACAAAGGTGAGAAAGCAAGGGGAGCAGGACACGAGTGAGCGCACCATGGAGGGAGGGCTTGGAGAAGCTCACAGGCAACTGAGCAAAGTGAAGGAGGTGAGGAGTACACAATGGAGACAGCTGGAAAATGGAGGCGCACTCGTGGAGTGCTTAACCAAAAAGAAAGAAAATGTAGTTGAGAAGCAAGTAGTGGAAGGATAGACACCAGGCAGTCAAGAGATGGTGAAGTGGCTATGTTCCATGGTGCAGACAAAAAAAAGATTGACAAGCTGGGGCATGAATAAGAGGCAGGCAAGTGAGAGTGACAGGAAAGTCAACTAGCGGTATGTAATGGGTGGGCTCAGGGAGGACTTGGCGTGGCAGTTCAGGCTGGAGTGTTCCAATTCGAGCAGGGTCAAGGCTGATTTGCATATGGCTGGGTCCTAACTGAGGTGGCATGGTGGGCGAAAAACGATGGATTGGGATGCAGCCTGGGTGATTGCCAGTGGCTGAGATTAAATCAAGCATTCAATCCATCACCTTGTTGACACATTACCAAATAACATTCCTTTAAAGCCAGACCTGTTGGCATTGCCAGTGCTTGTTTCTCCAGTTTTCAACTTTGTAGACCCTGGCTCTGCCAGTGCTGCACATGAGTTCTTATTAGGTCGAGCCTGGGCAGCGCATGCGCTGCTCTGTGAGGCATGCTGTATTTGAGTATGGACTTGAACCCTGCCCACTCTCCGCCCATATTAGTCTTTGGCTTGTGTCGTTGTCCTTTGTACATGCTGGCTTCTGATTCGTTAATAGGCTTGTTAGTCCCTCCTTGGTACCGCCTTGTCTTCATTTGTAACCTCCCATGAGGACTGGCTACTTCTCTTGTTACACAGTATGTCTTAGTCTGTAAGCACTAGTTTCTTTAATGAGTTTCTCCTACTGCAGGCACGACATGCATTCCTGCAACATTCAGCAGGCCATGCGTTCTTTCACTTTCCAAGCAGCCCGGCACAATGGCGACCGCTGCTTTAAAATGAAATCGGTCTCCCATTTACAAGAGTTTGAGCTATTGGCATTGTAAATGACAATGCCTTTTATTTATGTGTTAATTATCAAAATCGATAAATAAAGGCATTGGCATTGTCATTTGCAATGCCAATAGCTTAAACTCTCGCAAATGCGAGACCTATTGCATTGCAAATGCTTGTTTTTTTAAAATGGGAATGGTTTGAGTATTGCAGCCTTTATTTTTCCAGAAAGACTGTTTACTCCTGACCCCCTCCCCCATAAATCGGTGCAGCAATACTTCGTGGATCTGACATAATCTCCCTTTGTGAAAGTAGTGGACAATGTGAATAGAAACCTTTAAGAAAGAGGTTGCATTCTTTCTGTGCACTCTGAAATCTAGACACTTTAAGGTTGTTCTATGGATTTGCAGGTCACTACTTTATAGATATTGTGCATTTGCGGCAAAAGGATCCCTTGTCTAGAAGGGACACTCAGCAATTGTTTGCTATGGGTATGCATTGAGCTAGTTGGTGAATTTGAAGTTTGGCGGATATTTTAAACACTAGACCAGGTTAGTTTGATCCTCCTGTAATGGTTTGGGCATTTGCAGTGTTGACTCCTATACATAGTGTGTGTCGCCCAAAATGTTTGTGATGCTTTCATCTTGATATGCTACAGTTTACAGTAGAGCGCGTGATACCAAATACCTTCGGATGTATATTTTAAACTGCTTAACAACGAAGGTACCAAGCTGTCCGATTGTAGCAACTATTTACAAGCGCTGGGTATACCCTGGAAAAAAATGCATATAATATACATGCATTTTTTTCGTAAACCGCTTTAATGCAGTTATACCATGAACCATGATGCGATCGCTACTGAGCAGTTATGGTAAATTTCAGTTTAGTGTTTAAGTAAACAGGAACTTCCTGGTATTCATTATGCAATCGTATGTTAGTAGCAACATCGCTGCGACCAGCCTTGTTGAAGACCGAGTTTTTGATCATTATAGAAAAATACATCTAATTCCATTAGACTGAACTTAAAGCACAGAAGAGGCTGACATCTGAAGGACATCCAGCCAGGCATTAATATTGATGGAGTTAGTAAAATTATCTGAAAATGAAATAATAGTTAAATATTTAAAAATAGTGATCAACAGCAGCCTCGAAAGATGCTTGCCAAAATTGATTCAAGGTTATGACTGGGTGATCTGGCGGCAATGTAGACCTCAGTAGCTATTATTTACCTAGACTTAGGTAAAGCTCAGTTTCAGAAGGAAGACTTATGAGAAAGTTGAACTGCTATTGGACGCGAGCCAGGTTGGTAAGTTTGGATACAAACTAGAGTAGTATTGGAGAACTCGGGCAAATGGAGTTCATATTTGGAAGAGTGAGGTGACCAGTGAGGTACCTCAAAGTGATACATCCGCGGCAGGGAAAAAATATGTTGGCTGGTCAGCTACCGTAATGAAAAATTTTTAGGAATTCTAAACGGATTGAGTCTTTTTGGTGTTGGTTCGCTTAGGCCACTGCAACACGTAGCATCAAGCTGTTTATTGCAGTACAGGTTGAATGCCACAGCTATAAATAGTAGTATGGAACAGACTCTGAGTAAAAAGCGTTAAGCAGAAAGTCATGTAAATTGTCTTCTTAAATAGCATACATTAGATGTGTAGATGGGAGTGACCTAATAAAATGATCAATCAAATGTTTCTATTTGTAATGTGTGTTAAATCAATCTAGTATTGAACTCTAAAACTAAATTCTGCAAGTCTACTTTCAGAAAGTACATTCTCTTTGCTCGTCTTCCTCATCTCAGTCCTTACAAATTGAAGTATTCCTCATCCAGCAGACAAGATTTACTTATCCTATTGCTAAAAAAGACTTTGTTTATAGAAATGTGTCTGGTCTCTAGCACCTGTGCCTGCCATCCAACGGTGTTACAAATACAGATCCGTCCCTCCAGACGCTGCTCTCGCCATGCGAGGGCTTCTTGGAATCAATACGGTTCCAGAAGTCGTGTCTCTGCTCCGCCCGTAATTTTTATTGGCGTGCGTCGTTTGTCGTCATTCATTATGCCGAACAGAGTTCATTGATTGGACCAGAGGGATTTTAGTCCATTTTGTTACTTGCTTACTGTTTAACTGAATGTTTTTTTTGATCGTGAGACGGTGGGTTTAACTGCTTGCTTTTCAAGCACAATTTTTTTCTGGTGTGTTAAGCACTTCATGAAGTGCCTGTGTCCTCAAGCAGTCTCCCTGGTGTACTTTTCTCCCTATGCACTTGTGTAGCTCTTTGTTGCATAAGTGCGTCTTCCTGCCTGTTGCTCTCCCTCGTGCTTCTCCCCATTACCTTTCCACGCATTCCGTGTTGTTTCCCTTAACCCCCATTTTGATTCTCCATATCTGTGTTCGTTTCACCTACAGTCCTACTCTCCTCTGTGTTGCTTACGCCCACCTCCCACCCTCCCCGCGTTGCATCCATTTTCCCCATCTTCCTTCGTGTTGCTTCTAGGTCCCCTGTTGCTTGTGTCCCGATTTCCCCCCCCCCTGCTTGCTTTGAATAAAAACAAAAACGTTTGCGTGTTTTTTTTTTTTTCTTTCCACAACTTGGATCGGTAACGAAAAGAAAGGAAAAACAAGCATTGAAAATGCAATAGGTCTCGCCTTTGATTAAGTTAAAGCCATTTGCTTTGCTAATGGTATTGTATAGCAAAGCAAATGGCTTTAACTTAATGAAAGGCGAGACCTATTGCATTTTGAATGCTTGTTCTGTGTTGCTAGCCTAACTTGGTAAATTCATGGTATGCTCTCTGGGCACTCAGTAGACTGGAAGCATGTAGGGCCACACTATGAGCTTTTTCTCTCTGGGTTTCTCACCAATGTGGTCCTCAGGATGGCCCTGTCCTCATGCCTAAGGTCTCTCCAGCTTTTTATTCCTCACAGATGTTGATCCCAACTGGGATCTTTCCAGTTCTTCCTATGACAAGGAATTGGGTTGACACATTCTGTACGTGCAAGGGACACCCTGTCTCTTTGCTCAGGGTTTTTTGTTGTTGTTGTGGTCCGGTGAATGGGTGTTTTAATAGAGAGATGTCTGCCTCTTCGTTCTGCTTTTCAAGCCTACTTGGGGGACTTTTACAATGAGTCTTCTGTTATCTGTGAACTCTTTAATGTCTCTCTTTCGTCTGAGTGGTGGTCATGAACTTTTAGCTTCCTCAGCTTTTCAAGTATTCGCCTCTAGTCTCAATTATTTCTTGTATGATTTAATCCTTCCAAGTCACAGCGATACAGTCTATCTTCTGTGGTTTTTTTTCTATTTCCTGTATCATGTGGCGGGTCTATTCTGCTTTGGTGCATGCTCACTCTGGACTGGGGTGACGAAGATGGATGAGGAAACATTGCCTGATTTAGTTACCAGTAATGTTATTTTCATCTTCAAAACCAATTGTAATGACCTATGGTATGTAGCATGGCAGATATGTTAACACCATGATTTCCCCCTTTGAGTAAAATGTCCATTCATCATAAAAAAGCACAGCTTCCTTAAATTGTAGATACTGCTGCCGAACGCTCAAGTGCCTCACATGGTGTTTGTTGGTTGTCAGAAACTGAAGAGTTCCCAATGCCATTTAAAAATAATTTTCTATGTCTCTTTGTCACTATACTGGAAATCTTGTTTAAGGAGAAGTTTTTAATTCACCAACAAGCGGGTTTATGGTGTTATTTTCAAGATTAAAAATTGGTCATCTGAACGTCTATCATAATAGGAAACCAAGCCTTCCAGTTACCACTTTACCTTACGCTCCGAATAGTGACAAGTAGTGTTATGTTAGAAAATTGTGATGCCATTTGCTCTCCTGTGTTTACACCTATAAAACCGATTTGCCTCGGAGTATGTTTGGCACTGCATATGGTGAGATGTTTTGAATTGTGTGCTTAAGTCCATGGCCATTTTATTCAGTGGGACAAACGCATATGTGTGCAGGATAGTGAACAATCATGTAATGTAATAAAAGTGTTTAATTATGGCCACTGTAAATGTTTACATGCAACTACACGTGTTTTTAGGCATTCGTTGTGATACATTTTGTTACCTACCTATTTCATACTTACGTTTAGTGTACTGCTCTGTTTCTTCACTGTTTAAAATACCTGAGACAGGGTGTATATATAGCGTATCTTAATTGTACCTCCTGTAGTTTTAGATAAATGGAGGACAAAGTCCTCGGTTCTTTGTGGAAGATGGGATTTTATGTGTTGCACTGCATGCCGATATGCTTGTGCGACACTGACTAGTGCACGGATAAAAAGTGGTTAATGAAACTTTACACACAAGCAAACTCTGGCTACCATGTGAACAGTGGCTTCGTGTGCCACTATCACCCCACCCATAAAATATAAGAGTGGTGGATGTTGCCTCTGCTGCTGTTCCCTTAGTCATGTGGCAGCATCAACACCTTATTGGCAATAGGAACTCCGCTGCAGGCTTGATCTAAAGTCCTTTTGTGGAGTCACACATGTGACCATATGTGACTGTTTAAGAAAGGGGTAACCCTGCTCCTCTACACTCACAAATACACACTGTTCACTATGAATAAATGAGCAGTCCACGCACTTGACCTGTTCTGCTCACTGCTGATGATAGAACAGGTGACCCTAATGCTCCTCACATCCCCAGTTTACCCTTTGCTCCCAATAATGAGACATGAGGGACCCAAGTACAAGTGGGAAAGAATCTAAAAGGTGCATGAGACCCTGGAAGAAGAGACATAGCAATGGCCCAGAGGACCATGACAATCAGACTGGGAGTTGGAGCTCCAAGTGGTCGCTCTGGTAGGGTAGTATGCGTTATTAGTCGTGAAGATGTAGGTGTGTCACTAATAGGGCCCAGCAGCCAAAGATCCATTTTATTTACTGTTTCCGAGAGTTATGAGTCTAATCAGTGCAGTTCATGTCTGGTGTGAGTTATCGAAAAAGGTCATATAAATTCAAAAGGTATGTTTGGCATTGCTTCAACATTTAAGGTTTGTTTGAGTATTGGGTTTGTTTTAGTTTTACTATTACTCAGTTATGCTGCTTGTTTGCACTTGTGCCTTTGTATTATTTTCAGCTCGTTCCATAAAGAAAAAGTTGTCTGACTGTTCAAAAAATATAAATGAAATAGTCGCATGAAGGTTAATGCCTCGTGAATTTGTTTTGTTGAAATATGTTTAATTACATTAGTGTATGAGTTCGGTTATATATGGTTCACTTTATGCTGTACAGCTTGGAGACCCCACTAGTTGGTAATATTTTTGTAATAAAGAGATGTTCTGGCCCTTATTAAATAGCAAAATTCAGGAACGGCACAACTTGAGGCTGGTAAATTCTCATGTAAAGATGTAGCACATTGAAATATTAAATTGACTGCTTACGATTGAAGGATTTGTGAAGGAAGCAAAACCCAGTGGTGAAATCACACTTGGTGATTAGACATAAGATTCTAATAGGAGCTAAAAAACATTTGGTTTAACGCCTGCCCCATGAGAAAAAAAAGCTTGTGGTAGAATGTTCAAATAGGGCATATCAATACAACAGCCTTATGATTATGGATCTCCTTTAAAGGGAAGTGATGAGAAATCAACACAGGTAGGGGACTGCACCAATGCCCCTGGTAGTTGTAGGAAACCCAAAGCCTGCATCCATGGGCCACTCTCAACAGACAAGACAAATAATTGGCCTGAGATGACCATATTTTGCATTTGATGAAAACATTCTCAGGTTGTATTTCTTACACAACAGAATTTGATTAAAAACCTTTTTAATTATCACCACACATTCTACATACTTTTTACATTTTTAGAGGGAATAGAGTCGGAGAACTGCTATACTTTAGAATCACCTAACCAACATTGTTGAAGTCATGTTTGGCCACCCTTCTGGCCCTCAGAGCACTGGCGAATTGACTTGGAATCCCGACTGCAAGCCACTGGGTCCCCAAGATCCGATCTTTACAAGGCAGACTCTGCCTGCTCCCTCACAAAGGAAGAATTGTTGCCAGTAAGTCAACTAAGCTCTTAAACATCCATGCCACATGAACCCAAAGAGGGACCCACCCCCTTGGCATCCATCAGGAGATGGGCCTGTGCGGTCGGGTCTTGGTTTCCTGTGCAAGCTCCAACTCCCAGCAATCCCAGGGCAGTGAAATAAGCTACCTGGAGGGCCAAGGGCGATTGCTGTAGCGTATGCCCCTGGCCCTGCTTTACAGACCATGTACTTCTGCCCCGACTTGTTCAAAGATTTAAAGCCAAAGGTATACTGAATTTGCCTGCCTTCTTGTTCGGGTAGCCAAGGTGTATACTCGCTTTGTGTCCAAACCTGACTCAGTCCCTGCAACAAATACTACAAATCATAACAATATAGTTAAAGGAAACAAAAGCTGGAAAAACTATCAACCATGCCTGTTAAAAATTACCCACTTGTCTCCCCTCAATCGTCAATCCAGGGATAGGTTGACCGGTTCAAGAAGCTTGTGTCCAGGGGAAGCAAGGTATGTTGACTGTCATCAGGGGCACAGAAAACCAGGAAGCAATGTGGATATTTGAAAGCCCATGTGCTTAAATGCCCCTGGCGGATGCCCCGGCGACCCTGCTGACCCGTGTGGCAGCCAATGGGCGCCACGCGCGGCCTCAAGACCGCGCAAAAAACTGAAAAGTAAAGAGCGGCAAATGCGGTTGGTATGCCACTTCCCTGGGTCAGGTATTGACCCCACCTGTGGCCAGGGCCTGTCATTAAGGCGTCGCCCCTTTGAGCAGTGGACACATTAACTCCTTTAGTGGCAGCTCAATACAATAAACTAAAATCGGTGATGCATTGTAGTGTGTGATGGCACTTGAGATATAGCGATACCAAAGGGGATGATGGACGGAGCGCTTGAGCTAATCAAACACTCTCCCCCAGTCAACTGATCTGGGTTTAATCCATCATCATTCTTTAGCTCACTCCACCACCCCAGTTCAGACATGGTCATATGCAAATCAGTCTGACCCTGTGCCTCATGGGAACAGTCCAGCCCGAACTGCCAAGCCATGTCTTCCCTGGACCGGAAACAAGCATCCTGTGACCGGTTTCTGGCTATTCAGCCGTCATCAGCCAGGCTAGCTTGAATCCAGTGGCAAAGTGAGCAAGGGACCCACGTCTGCAATATATAACCATGAAGGCAGTCAGCAATGTATTGGGGGTTGTATAGGTTGTTTTTCCTTGGAAAATTATTTTTATGATGTGTTTATTAGATAAATGCATCCCAATGTTAAACCGTAGATTCTCTGCGTTCTTCAGTTGAGTGTAAAAAATATTTTTTATATTAATAAGTGAATAGGTGTATGCAATTCATTTTGATTTCATAAACCTCTTCCCCTTCCTCGGCTTAGGATATATTTAGGCCTATGTAGGCTGAGAAGAGAGGCATTTCCCATTGTTGCTCAGAATAACATCTACATATACCAACTAAGCGTCCCGAAGAGGATTGATTGCACTATGTGGTATCTTCATTTTGCATCTTTCACATTAGATACTAGGCAAAGCCTTTTCCTTCCCTATTCCTTCCCATTTCCGGAACAGCACACTATTACATTGTACCACTTAATTAAAATTAAGGCTTCCGGTTTTCCGTTTTTACTGATTTTTACAGATGACTACAGACAGAATACCCTTTTATTTTTCTGTCTGCATTTATTTTTAAAGGTGGATAAAAATGGAAATTAGGTTGTTTTTGAGTGGTTTTAAATATTGTCCGTCATGATAAGCCCAACAGCTGAGCAGATTGACAGGTAATCGGGTTAAAACAGGAAGAAATTTTAGTAATGAGGCTTAAGCAGCAAGAGATGTGCACAATGTTGATACTAAAATGTGCATGTTTTCATGCAAGTGCATTGATTTATCATCGTTGGGTGTTCATATCATTGAAACCTGGTGGGGATTAAAATGAGTGCACATTTATCAATTAAATGTGAAAATATACTAGTCTCAGTTTTAATTTTTTCACAAAACCCAAAATAAATATGGATAGATACAGATAAAATTAGTAAAAAATATATATGGATGAATACAGACGGAAATGTCAAAAAAATAAATACCATAAAACTGGGAGCCCTAATTAAAATATAAAAAGAGTGGGCTTTGACTCGACTCAGATGAGTTTTCTTTAATTTTTTGCTTGGTTCTTTGGTGCATCATTACATAAGCATATGGAGTGCTTATATAGGGGTGCACAAAGGAGGATTTTATTTATCCAAAGTACACTTTAACAAGGCACATTGAACTTTCTATCTCATAGATTCATTTTACAATGAAAGCATTTCTTTTTCGCTGCACCAGGTTCTTCCTAATATTTTAGTCCTGACTCAAAATGCAAGCAAGACCTACTGGTTTTGCCAATGCTTGCTTATTTTGTTAGTCATTGATTTGTGTTTAAACTCTTCAGGTTACAGTTATTCCAGTCAATTGTAGCATTTCTTTGTGTCCATATATAGCATAGTTTCCTGTGATGTGCATAAAAACGAAAACGATTTTCATACCTGTTCCTAATATCCCTGCTTGTTAGTGAGCACCCATACTGGTCTATTAAAATTATATTGGATTGGTATTTTTTTAGAATGTTTATTGTAAGCATATGCTACCATGGTTATGCAAAAAATTTTTTCTTTTTGTGGCATAACCTTGCAATAAGAAATAAAAAGTAACCATTGCACTAAACTGCCAAGGTCTGGCCTATTGGCTTTGCCATTGCACGATCGCTTAGTTAAGGGTAGGCATGCAGGTGCTTAGTTTTGAAAGTCTATGTGCATCTCCCTCTGTATAGTTAGTTGATTGTTCACTGTTGCATTTTGTGGTACAGTATGGAAAGGAGCGCCTTCCTCGCATGGTGTTCCGGGTACTCAGAAGACATTTCAGAAGGTCCCGATTCCTTGTCATCTTCGCTTGCCCCCAACAACTCTTTAACTTCCCCGTCGTAATTTCAAAATAATAGTTTGTCGCCCTGTTCTCAAATCATGACTTTATAGTGTGCAAAGCAAGAATGGAAGAACATTATCGCACCGATTAAATACCCACTTTTGGTGACAAGGGTGTTGTCTTGGAGGAAGACACCAAGTAGCCTTTAGTTGAATTTACTGTGCTGTGGCTATGATTTAAAACTAGTGTGCAATACAGCATGTTATCTCTCTGGGTAGGACCTCTTAGTCGGCGAAGTGTTAGAGAAACGGCACGTGTAGCCTGCTCCATTTGAAAAGCAGGCGCACCTTGTACAAAAACATTTAAAACCAGTAACATTACAGTTTTTTTCCCGTTAATTCATGAAATTGTAAAGATTGTTAGTCCAGAGACCCAATAGTTCCTTCTCTGGAGACTGTAGGAATGGTGCATCTCTGGCACAGGCTTTGGTTTGAAGTGCTACCTTGCTATTTATTTACAGATAAAGAAGTTTTCTCCCGCATCCTCTGTATAGAGGACTTTTGATGTTAGAACAATTATTTCCCATTAAAATGTAGAGATTTTAGGAAAAAGTATGTGGGGGCCTAACTTAAATGTTCCCTTTTTTATACTGCCTTCCTGTTTACAGAGTTTAATTTTGTAGCATTTGGAGTTATGATACACAGGTTTGGCTGCTTCAAGGTTAATGGATTTCACAATAAGCCTGTGGGGTTGAAATACCAGGCTGCACGTGCACAGCTTATCTTATGTAGCCTTTACGCTATTTGCCGCTGTGATGCCTGCCAGGTTGAAGAGCAGTTTGATGGTTTCCATTGTTCATGGAGTTTGTAGTTATCAGTTGACCACTAACCACTTTAGAGAGAGGATTTAATTACACTGACATTGTTATTTAGATAGAGGATTGACAGATAACTGGTTCTTAGGGACAAACGGCGTAATTGCCTCGAATAGGTGATTAAAATGTGTTTCCTCCCTTCAAATGGGATGTCAAGTGTGGTCATTGATTCTGGCAAAACAGTAGAAAATATTGTGTTGGTTGTGCATATGCTTGTGAATGGTCTGTTTGACAAGCTCATAAGCTGGCCCGTTTGAACCAAACATAGAAGCACAAGTTACCATGGGATTTTTGTCTCACTCTGTAGGTGCCCAGATCTGTCTCTTTTCCCTACTAAATTTTAGATTTCTTTTATGAGCAGTTCAATGATTTTTGACTGAACCTTTAGCATTTGCCTCTACTGAAAAATGTAACCTTTTTCGGGAAGGAGAAGTGCTTTAAAAAATAAATAACTAGCACAATTTTTCTTTATAATATTTATCGGTCTGTGGAGTTCTTTATTTAAAAAAACAAACAAAAAAAACACGAGTGATTTTCTTTGATAAAAATCTAGGAACACCCGTCATTAGGAGAGGCATCTTGTATTGATTTTTTTCTTTTTTTTTTTATATTACAGCCATGTCTTTGGTTCTAATGCAGGGTCATCTGTAAGCTGCGTTCTTTCCTTAAAATGTGATCTTTCGAGAGTGGGTAAGATCACCACTATTTTGGTTTGGATTAAATTTGGAGTGGGAAGCAAGCCCGGCAAATGCTAAATTGACATGTGGTTTTCTCCTGGTATGGAGGTTTCCTTTCTGTTCATCTTCCAGCATTGAGATTCCTGGCAATTTGAAATTATAAGTTACCGAAGATATATAAAATTGATTTAAAACTACTGTCTTGGAATCCATGCTCTGTAAATATATTTAAGTGTGGAATAGTGCTTAAGCCGAAAGGAACTTTTCAGACTATATGTGTTCACCTTTTGATGAGGTGCATTTGAATCATTGAAAAGGCAAACCAAAAATCTGTGCATTGGTTACAAACATTGAGGAAAATGTAACACCTGCAGTAGCGAGCATTTGGAAACACCTAATATCTGACTGCAATACTTGATCCATAAAATTAATTGTTGTCGAAACAGTTCTCCTGTGGTTTCAGCTTTACCTTTACAAAGTGAAACTGCTTTTGAAGAGTGTCTGGATCATTGAACAAGCATTTGCAATGCAATAGGTCTCGCATTTTCGAAACTTTGACCTACTGGTATTGTAAATGACAATGCCTTTTATTATTGCAGGTTTTTTAAACACATAAGTAAAAGGCATTGTTATTTACAATGCCAATTGCTCAAAATCTTGCAAATGCGAGACCTGTTGCATTGCAAACGCTTGTACATAAAATGTCCTCGAAATTCATAGAATACGACCCTCTCCTTTTTATTTGCCCAGCACTGACTGCTGGCCTGAATAAAATGAGGGACGGCGGGCAGGTGCGGTGTTTGTTTATTTACTTCTCATCTTCCTGTTGCTTAGTCACATTCCATGGAGAGCTTGTCTGCCGCCTGGACCAGTCACAGATGCTGAGGAACATTGAAGAGAGGAGGCTGCACCGGAAGCGGGTGAATTGCCCTGGCACCGCCTCCCGTGCCCAAAACACTCGCGTCAGACCACTGGCCCTGCCCACCACCTTTACTGGGCAGTTGCAAAATATGCAATCTGGGCGGGCGAATGGAAACAATAGTAATCCGAGTGCCCACGCTGTGCCGGGCTCGGCTGCTGTAGTGAGCGACAGATCTGGCTGCCTCTGTGCCTCACCTGGAGTTAATCTCCTCTGAGGCGTCAGGCTCCATGTTTGGGCTCCTAAATAGTGCTTCAGAGAAGCAGTTTACAAATCTGCTTTCACGGTAATCAGCAAATGGATCCGCGCGCCTCTGAGAACCCGTTTTATGGCCACATTACAAGGAAGTGATGTGGGCATGCAGCAGGCTGGGGGACAAAAAAAAGAATCATAATTAAAAAAAGAAATGGGCCCGTGAGCAGAGGAGCGTGTGGGCGGCCCGCCGCCTGACTCTCACTTTAAAAACCTACGTCACCCTCCAAAAAATCTATGATAAATGAAACCACTGTAATAAAGAAACGTGCAGCAAAAATGCCGCATTGGTGGGCTGTCTCTGTCCCATGATCAAAAAGAATAGATGACGGACGAATGCTGAACAATGCAAACATTCACCCCAGTCAAGAGATCTGGGTTAAATCCATTGTTTTATTGCCTACCATGCCGCCCAAGTTTGGACCCAGCCATATGCAAATCAGTCTTGACCCTGCTCCTCACGGGAACAGTCCAGTCCAACCTGCCAGGCCCTCCCTGGACTGGAAACAAGCATCCTAGGACCGGTTTCGGGGTTTCACCCCTCATCAGCCAGGCTAACTTGACTCCAGTGAGCAAATGACCCACGTCTGGGCATACCCTGTCTCTGCCCCATGTCGTGAAATTTCTCGCCCCCTCCCTCTGTGCTACAGCCCTTTTAAGCGCCCCAGAGATGCAGGTTGGGACACCCCGACCCTCGGCTGGGATGGCTCCCTGGCCCTCATCTGCTAAGTGGGCTAGTGTGTCATTTCTCCACTGCATTTTCTGCCGCATTTACCATATAATTCAGTCCGGTCACCCCTCATTATTTCGCTTACGCTGTCCATATAACATTACTAAGTTAGTCGGCTTTTCATTTTATTTGATATCCCTTGGGCATATTGTGCCTTTTGTTAATAGTACAGTGAATACATGCCAGCGCCCTCCCCAGAGTGAACTGGACTCTCTGTTTGACTTTGAAGTCGCCCTTGGCTAATGAGTTTGGCCTCCTGCTCGTTCTCTGTGTCTTATTGCTACCGCCCCCTTGTGTAATGTCTAATGGGTCCCTGCTTCTGTCTCACTTCACCGGCTTTGCCCCCAGCTGTCAGCCCCCCCTTTAAAGATTGACTTGACACGCATTCAGAGCGGGGCGGGAGGGCGCGTGAAACGCATTGATAGATTATTGCACGTGATTGGTAGTGCTTGATGAGGCATGGGCCGTCCCTCTGTCCTGGTGAGTCCTGGCTCCAGACCTGAACCGTTAAAGGGGCTCCCATCCCTTTACCCTGCGGTGACGTCTTGTCAGCTGGCTGCTGGCCATAGCTGGCTTTTCTTTCTTTTCCCCTAGGACTGACTGCCCAAGAGCGCTCCCTGCAGGGGTTTTATTATCATTGTTGGTGCAATCCTTTCTGCAGCGCCAAGAGAGGTTTCTTCTAGGCTCCTGTGTGCACTCTGGGTGCGTTTTGAACGATTTTTGATACAGTGAGAAGAGTGAAAGTCCTTTCTTGAAGTAGTTGTCCAGGTTAGCTTGGAGTTGGCGGGATCTTTCCCACGGAGGGGACTTTGGTTCTAGAATGGCTGGTTCGCCATCTCTTTTCAGGCCCAAAACTTCTAGCCGCTTTCTGCCGCTAGGAGGCCATAGTGTTCCGAGGAGACTAGTGAATATTTTACGGAAACGCCGACCAGCGAGGAAGTAAGGTATGAATTTGATTGCTCGTTCCCAACCAGATAATGCCACACATGAGCAGTGTTCATGCGCCAGCAGCTCATCTGTGGACAGGTGCGCCTTGGTTCGCACTCTAAGCGCTACTGCTTTCCTGTGGTGTGACTTGTGAGAGCTCGAGAAGGTGCCACCTGAATCTGATGTAATTATCTTCACGAAACTGCAAACATATATCTCTTATTGTCTATTTAGTGTTGTGAAAATATTGCTTATTTGTGGCCTTACGTGGTTGTGGACCAGGAATCTTATTCATACGTTAACGTCTCGTTGGACAGTGTTTCCCCAAAATATTCACTAGTCTCTTCACAGAATACAGTGGTCTCGCAGCGAGAGAAAGCCGGCTAGAAGCCGTGTACCTGGAAAGCGGTGGTGACGAAGCCACCCTATCATCTCCTCTTTGGGAAGGTTCCCGCCAATTCTGCCAACTATTTCAACAAGCACGGAATCGAAACCTGTGGTGCGCGCGCACCACAGAGGAGCCGAACGCGGGAATCTAAACCAGTGGTGCGCGCGCACCACAGAGGAGCGGGGGGGCGAGGGAGCCTGTCGTCTGTGCCGCGCGCTGATGCGCGTCCTAGACACGGACGGGAATGGGCGGAGCAAAGGCGGGACATGCGCCCGCCTTTGCCCAATTGCGTGCCGTTAAAAAATAAAAAAAAGCACGCTACAGCCAATGCCAGCCTGCGAAAGCAAAACCACACGCACGAGCGTGTGGTTAGCTTTCTGAAGCCCATACAAGAGGTCTCGCGCTGCGCGTGCAGGGCTACGCACTGCAACGCTAGGCGCGAGACTTAAAAAGGGATTATCTGCATATCAGTTAATCTTTCACTTGCAATTATTGTGGCAATGCATTTGCTTAGAAGGTACCTCATATTAAAAGTTAAATATTTAGTAGAAGATCTTCATTTTGATGGTAAGATTTGAAGAATCTGTGTGTAAATAATATTTGAAATTCCAGTCCAGTGAAGTGCCATGTCTGGCCTATGATCTCATGACATTCGAAACTTGTCAGAAAGTAAGTAGGTACACTTCATAAACGGTGACCCCTGGTTCTGCCTTCGTATTACTTAAGTTATCAAGCCACTGCTCATCAAGCAATGTACCTGCTTGTGGGGAGAAAAATTTTAAATGGGTGAAAAATTTTAAATGGGTGAAAATTCACGCCTACTGTTATTCTGTCTCCTGGATGTCCTCTCCTGCAATCAACGTAAGCGTGCAAATTCGGGCCATGTATTCAAGGAATGGTTGGGCTAAGCAAGCATCTGTGTGGTTATACAGGAAATAACTCTGCACCTGTTTCTTGCATCATCCTTGAAGTTGCATTGCACAGTGTATAGTTTTTAGTGAACTGTTGGTACTTCCTTCTGTTTATAGATGTGAGGAATGATCAGTGATACCATAGCAGACACTGGAGCATGGGCTGTAACACAGCATGGAGCAAAAGCTTTCAAACGTGCATTACCTAAAATACACGGGAGGACAAGAATACTGTCACTTTGATCCACCCTGGGAAGTGTATCATTTGTGGAAAAACTACCACACTGGAGGCCATATTGATTGACTTGCATGCAGATGGACCCTGAAAAAGGGAGAGCTAATCTACTCTCCAGCATGTATTCCTCTGGCGCAGAATGCAGTGTGATTGATTATGCTTCAGCGCACTCCGAATCTGAGCTGATGAGACTGTATAAATCTTTCATCTCTTTGGAGCCCAGAACTGAATGTTGATCTCTGGTTTTCTTGTCTTTTCGAAAATAACCTGACTTGTAACCTCTTCATTGTTTATATTTTAGAAGTGAGGCCGGAGGTTCATTTATTGACGATGAATTGAGCATATTAAAGTATTATTTAAAGGGACTTTACACTCATTAGGCATACAACCTGCATCTTAGTTCCTGGGATGACTACAACCTGTGAAAATGAAATACCAGCATTTGTAAAGCGCACAGCTACCTCCGGCGAGGTGTCCCGGCGCTGGGGGCCCTCGGGAAGATTAAGCGAGCTATTGCCCAGAGTCACATGGTGCTGGGCTAACCTGCCGCCGGCACCGGGGATCGAACCGTGAACCCCGTGGTCCGGAGTCAGGCACCCTGGCCGCTGCGCCACACCTCTTCTTCATGTCTTGTGCACCAAAGTGTGTTATCCTGTCCCACTTTGTTCCAAAAAATGAGACCAATATCTTACTACTTGTGAAATTTTGCTTTAATTCTAAACTTCTGGGAACCTTTCCTTTTAATTTTTTGGAGGACTCGGAGGTGGGGTGGAGGTCTTGGAGCAGGTTTTGTACCCTTTACCTCTGCGTTCTGTTTGTTTTGGACCATGTTCAGTCCCAGTCACAACAATCTGGTTTGACAGGGCTCTGGGACTAATGACTATGCATGCTGAGGATTTTGTTCACATCTTGCAGATTTCTTATGGTCCCAGGATGTTGACCAGGTATTCTTACAAATTCTGTGAAGTGGAGAAAGCCGACGTTTCTCATGACCCCTCCCACAGGTCATACTAGAGACAGAGCTCATAATTTTATTGAACAACCAATCCTGTTAAAAGCTCAGCAAATTTGTTGCGAGCTCTGCTTGGCCCACTCTGTTAAGACATAGAGATTCCTATAGGATATGCATTTATTTAATGATAACCAAGTTCTGTATAGTACGATTAGGACTTTCACATACCATGGGTTGACCAGCCTGTATTTGGGGATGATGCCAGAATAGTTCAGCGCTATCTGTCTGTAGACAAAGTATCTTGCCATTTTTATTTGTTTCCACTGAATTAAAAAAAGTGTGTGTGAAGGTTTTGTCGATCTCCTGATGGGTAGAGAAGCAGTACTGTGACAAGTGTTGGTGGATGTATACTCACCAGTAGGGCTTCCTGGTCTATTTGTCTTCTATTTCTATGACAAAGGAGGCAGTCCTATATATAAAGTGTACACGTGAAACATAGTCAAACCATGGTAAAAATGTAGGCAAATCGTAAAGTGTAGCATTGTGACAAAACTTATGCCATAATCAAAACAATTAAGGGCACATATTAGAGGCCTGGGTCAAATACCATAGGTTGAGGTCCTGCAGGCTTCACAAAATAATTGGTTTACACGTGAAAATGATATCCTTTCAGTGGTACTTCGTACTGGATGCATCCAGGATGCTGTGTAAAAATATTATTTTTGCTCATTGCTGGGGTTAGGAGTCAGATTGGTAATCCCAATAAATGCCAAACTTTCTACTTTTTAGATGTATTTCATGCAAGCCAACTGACTTGTATCCAGCATTGAATGTCAGTCACACAATAATGAGCTGCCTGTGACATGAGCAGAGGCTATTGGTTATGGCTTATGTTCAGTCCTTAATTTGAGCTGGTAGTTGCAGGTGGGGCCCACCACCACTCATTTCTGGGTAACGAGCACTTAGTTTGCCTCATCAGACTTTGACCCAACAAGAGGGAGAAAAATGTAAAAGATGGAAAGGAAGAAAAAGACAAAAAAAGGGACAAAAGGCTAAATCAAGGATGAAGAAGAACCCGCAAGCGTGAAATAAAGGAAACAGCTTGGTAGGTGGTTATATAGGGTATTGGCACTCCAGGGCAATACGCAGGTAAGTATACTCTAGTACGGAGTGAGGATTGCGGTGCATAAGGGTAGGGAGAGCCACCCTCCTCCCTAACGTGTGAATATCCACTGGTAAAACAGAACAACAGTCCCCTGCACACGCTAACAGTATGTCAATTATATCAATAAGTGTGACAAAAGCTTGAGTCTTTGCTGGAACATATGCTTCAGTTTATTCACAACAGCCTTAGCCAACACGTGTTTCGTCGCGCTTATGGTTGTGCGCAGCGTCTTCTTCAGGGCTAAGAAACAAACAACAGGACAGAATTGGGAATGAAAGGTATGCAACAATAGCATCCAATGTCAGTTTCCCATTGTGAAAGACTAACTTTGAAGGATCGGCTCATGTTGCCTACTCAAGCCTGTGGATACCCATGCTGTCTTAAATGTGTCACCTCGGTTGTTTAATGACAAACTAGTGTATTTTAAGAAAAATTATAATAACGCTCTTAGATAAAATAAACTGGTTCGGAGTTAAGGCATGCTTGTTCCTTGTGAGTCCAGTTTTGATATGTGAACCTAAACAGTCAACAGTGACTTTGCTAAAGTGAATTAAACATAACGACACCCCCTTAATGTTGCCTGGTACCCGAAGGTATGTAATAAAAAGCAAAATACCTATACTCAATGCGTGAAGATCCTAGGGGAAAAGAGATGGGTAAAAAAGAAAGAAAAATAATGCTCAGTATAAAAGTCCTGTAAGAACAAGTTTATTGTACTAAGGTGATCAAATCTGACCGGGAAACCAACCTTAAATCCGGTTGTATTTCTGTCCCAAATGGGATTCAATAGGGTCCAATGTTAGACACACAGTTAAGACTGCACATATCTTGTGTCCAGAAATAATCCCTCCTATTCACAGTATACGTATCCTGGATGTGTTTTTCAACGAGGAGTCCCCGAGGATGGGTAAATAAAGGAAAACGGCCTAATTACATATAGGAATACACCCAAAGAAAAAATGGCAGGGGCATATTCTATGTACTTTGAGAATATGGTAATCTGGTCCCACATACCTTAAACGAGGATTTAGTAGTAGTGCAAGTTTATTCATGCATGAATAAATAAAATCCATGGTGCATTGCACCCACTTCGATGCAGGTTGTGTTAAAGAAAATATCCGGCAGCCATATCCTTGCCGGTTTTAATACGAGACCTTTGCCTAATAGGATCAAAGGAAAGTGTCAGAACAAGCGAGTAGACAGACCCTGCGGTGAGTATTTAAAAGATGCCCACAAACGCAGATGCTCGTATCTAGCGTAATTGACACTGTACCGCTAATTGCAGGAGAACATTAAGTTAGTTATGGGCGCTTAACTCTGTGATGAACAGAGCTCCTTCCGGCGTGTACGCTGGAGACCAAATGGCCCGCAGGAGAACACATGTTTATATAGGCCTGGGAGCGGAAACAGTTGTAGGACTGTACCTGCTCCAAAGACGTCGGCCATCTTGGAACTGTAAATTCCGTACCCCGCTTATCAATAGCGGTTAAAAGTGGGCAATTCATCAGTCCCCGAGGTGTGTTGATGTAGAGCTCAAGGGTCGTGGGGTATTGATCAGCATTATGCTCGATGGGCTAATGCATAGTAGTAAAACAAATACCGTCGGCCATCTTGGAGTGTCTAATCTCCGCATCCGGCTTAATAACAGACGGCCCGAGAAGGAGTAAAGAACACATCAAATTAAAGCGATTGTAGCTGTGTGCATCCAATAAGGATCTGAAAATAGAATTTCGGTTATCGCAGTGTGCGTACAGAAAAAAGGTTTGTAGAAGGAAAACAATGCTGATGCCCCCATGTAATGGTGTGTCCACAGCAAGTTTAGGAATGTAAAGGAGAAAAATTTAATAAACGGAATGTGGGTGAACCATCCCTAGGGTAACAAATCCATCTGGATATAAATTACCTGAAACAATAAGTTATTAATTATTTGAATCCAATTAAAAAGGGGGTCTCTAGTAGTAGAGTTCTAAGGCAACATTAAAGGAGAGTCAAGGGAAAGGGATTCCCGAGTTCAGTGTGTGCTGCAACCGTCTAAGTAGAACGGTACAGAATAATAGTTATCATAAATCTAAATAACACATATTGTATGCCCACAGGACCTACATACGCAATCCTGTGGGTCAACTTAAGATAGTTAAACATACACAGTAAGTACATCGGTGCCAGAGTAAGCATATCGGTGCCAGAGTAAGCATATCGGTTCCAGAGTAAGGAAGAGAGGTTGTGACAGTAGAGTCCTAAATCCGAGGGGATAGGAGAACAGGTATAAGGAGCATGATAGATGGTTAGTGAACAAATGAGCTCCCCAAGTGACCGCCTATAGTGCTGAGGAAATCAAAACCATGTTAGGCTTGCACGTAAGCGTATGGAAGCAGACTTCAAAACTTCAGTTCGAACTCAACCGTAGTAGTAAGATAGAGATCACATCACAAACAAGTCAACTTGGTAACATTGCGTCTCATGTGGGGACCGTGAACGCTAGTCCCCCAAAAAGTAGTGTAATTTGTGGTCTGTGTATAGGCAAATTTCCACACTTCTTAATCGCATGATCCAAATCGCCTCCCTTCTCCTCAACGTTAGTTCCCTATTGCCACCTCTCACGTCTCTGGGTACGGTGTCAAAGCTGTAAAAGGAGAAGGTTTTGTGGCTACCCTGAGCAGGACATTCCAATATGTGCATGGCTACGGGGTACCTGGTGTCAGCCTGTTTAACTGCCCTGATGTGTTCTAAGATGCGGTCTTTCAGAGATCTGATTGTGCTGCCAATGTAGCGACCTTGACATTTGCATACAACTGCGTAGACCACATAGTTGGTCTGACAGTTGGTTAGTATTTATCTTGTAAGACTGGCCATTCGGGCCAGAAAATTATTTCTTTTTGTCAGTGGCCCATCTGCATGCAGTGCACCGTCCACATTTGAAAAAACCAAGTCCGTGAGTCGAGAGCCAATGTACCTGATTGCCCATCCTAGGATAACTAGGGCTAAGTAAGTTTCTAAGAGACAACAGACACTTCAGGATAAAAGCAAGCAAGAGGACCCCAACACTACTCGGCTTGCATTGACTACAATGTGCTTAGCATGACACTGACTAAAGGCATGAGGAAACATTGGCACTTACTACGTGCTGATAAGACGTTGGAACTTTTCATTTCTTCCAGACCAGAAACAACTTTCCGCAAGGGAAAGTGCCTTAGAAACTTACTTAGCCCTAGTTATCCTAGGATGGGCAATCGGGTACATTGGCTCTCGACTCACGGACTTGGTTTTTTCAAATGTGGACGGTGCACTGCGTGCAGATGGGCCACTGATAAAAAGAAAGAATTTTCTGGCCCGAATGGCCAGTCTTACAAGATAAATACTAACATCAACTGTGAGACCAACTATGTGGTCTACGCAGTTGTATGCAAATGTCAATGTAACTACATTGACAGCACAATCAGATCTCTGAAAGACCGCATCTTAGAACACATCAGGGCGGTTAAACAGGCTGACACCAGGTACCCCGTAGTCATGCACATATTGGAATGTCCTGCTCGGGGTAGCCACAAAAACTTCTTCTCCTTTAACGGCTTTGACAACGTACCCAGAGACGTGAGAGGTGGCAATAGGGAACTAACGTTGAGGAGAAGGGAGGCGACTTGGATCATGCGATTAAGAAGTGTGGAAATTTGCCTATACACAGACCACAAATTACACTACTTTTTGGGGGACTAGCGTTCACGGTCCCCACATGAGACGCAATGTTACCAAGTTGACTTGTTTGTGATGTGATCTCTATCTTACTACTACGGTTGAGTTCGAACTGAAGTTTTGAAGTCTGCTTTCATACGCTTACGTGCAAGCTTACCTAGGACTACACGTCTAACATGGTTTTGATTTCAACAGCACTGTAGGCTGTCACTTGGGGAGCTCATTTCTTCACTAACCATCTATTATGCTCCTTATACCTGTTCTCCTATCCCCTCGGATTTAGGATTCTACTGTCACAACCTCTCTTCCTTACTCTGGAACCGATATGCTTACTCTGGCACCGATGTACTTACTGTGTATGTTTAACTATCTTAAGGTGACCCACAGGATTGAGTATGTAGATCCTGTGGGAATACAATATGTGTTATTTGGATTTATGATAACTATTATTCTGTACCGTTCTACTTAGACGGTTGCAGCACACACTGAACTTGGGAATCCCTTTCCCTTGACTCTCCTTTAATGTTGCCATAGAACTCTACTACTAGAGACCCCCTTTTTTCTTGGATTCAAATAATTAATAACTTATTGTTTCAGGTAATTTATATCCAGATTGATCAATCAATCAAGGCGTTGTTAAGCGCGACTACTCGCCCGTAGGGGTCTCAAGGCGCTGTGGGGGGGTGGGGAGGGGTTTAGCAGGTTCCAGTCCATCAAGGGGGGGGTCTGTCGAAGAGCCAGGTTTTGAGGTTTCTTGCGAAGATGGGGAGCGATGTTGTCTGTCTGAGGTGGAGCGGAAGGGCGTTCCAGGCTCTGGCCGCGAGGAAGGAGAAGGAGCGGCCTCCCGATCTGGTCTTTCAGGTGCGGGGGACCACGGCGTAGGAGAGCTGGGCTGATCGTAGGGTCCTCGGGTGCGTGGAATTTGAGTCGGCTGTTCAGGTATGCTGGTCCGGTGTCGTGGAGGGCCTTGTGAGCGTGGGTGAGCATCTTGAAGGTGACTCTAGCTTCGATGGGGAGCCAGTGGAGTGTGTGCAGGTGCTGGGAGATGTGGCAGTGTCTTGGGAGGTCGAGGACCTGTCTTGCGGCGGTGTTCTGGATGGTCTGTAGCTTGCGGGTGAGATATTTGTTTATTCCGGCGTAGAGTGCGTTGCCGTAGTCGAGTCTGCTGGTGACCAAGGCGTGAGTGATGGTCTTTCTGTGTTCGAGGGGGATCCATTTGAAGGTCTTACGTAGGAGGCGAAGGGTGTGGAAGCATGAGGACGAGACAGAGTTGATCTGGCGGTCCATTTTGAGCTCGGAGTCCAGGATGATTCCCAGGTTGCGTGCGTGGTCGGTCGGGGTTGGCGGGATTCCGAGGGCGGGGTCCACCAGGTGTCGTTCCAGGCATCGGGGTTTGGGCCCATGATGAGTACTTCTGTTTTGTTGGTGTTTAGTTGTAGGCAGGTGTTTTTCATCCATTTGGCGACGGCTTCCATGCCTTCACGAAAGTTGTCTGGCGATATTGGGTTCGTTGGATAGGGAGAGGATGAGTTGGGTGTCGTCTGCGTATGACACAATGTTGAGTCCGTAGGTTCTCTAGATGGATTCGTTACCCTAGGGATGGTTCACCCACGTTCCGTTTATTACATTTTTCTCCTTTACATTCCTAAACTTGCTGTGGACACACCATTACATGGGGCATCAGCATTGTTTTCCTTCTACAAACCTTTTTTCTGTATGCACACAGCGATAACCGAAATTATATTTTCAGATCCTTATTGGATGCACACAGCTACAATCGCTTTAATTTGATGTGTTCTTTACTCCTTCTCGGGCCGTTATTTGCCCATCACTATCTCTGTTATTAAGCCGGATGCGGAGATTAGACACTCCAAGATAGCCAATGGTATTTGTTTTACTACTATGCATTAGCCCATCGAGCATAATGCTGATCAATACCCCACAACCCTTGAGCTCTACATCAACACACCTCGGGGGATGATGAATTGCCCACTTTTAATCTCTATTGATAAGCGGGGTACTGAATTTACAGTTCGAAGATGGCTGATGTCTTTGGAGCGGGTACAGTCCTACAACTGTTTCCGCTCCCAGGCCTATATAAACTTGTGTTCTCCTGCGGGCCATTTGGTCTCCAGCAGACACGCCGGTAGGAGCTCTGTTCATCACAGAGGTAAGCGCCCATAGCTAACTTAATGTTCTCCTGCAATAAGCGGTACAGTGTCAATTACGCTAGATACGAGCATCTACGTTTGGGAGCATCTTTTAAATACTCATCGCGGGGTCTGTCTACTCGCTTGTTCTGAGACACTTTCCTTTGATCCTTTTTATTAGGCAAAGGTCTCGTATTAAAACCGGCAAGGATATGGCTGCCCGTTATTTTCTTTAACACAACCTGCATAAAGTGGGTGCAATGCACCACAGACTTTATTTATTTATGCCTGAATAAACTTGCACTACTACTAAATCCTCGTTTAAGGTACATGGGACCACATTACCATATTCTCAAAGTACATAGAATATGCCCCTGCCATTTTTCCTTTGGGTGTATTCCTGTAGGTAATTAGGCTGTTTTCCTTTATTTACCCATCCTCCGGGACTCCTCATTGAAAAACACATCCAGGATACGTATACTGTGAATAGGAGGGATTATTTCTGGACACAAGATATGTGCAGTCTTTACTGTGTCTAACATTGGACCCTATTGATTCCCATTCGGGACGGAAATACAACCGGATTTAAGGTTGGTTTCCCGGTCAGATTTGATCACCTTAGTACAATAAACTTGCTCTTACAGGACTTTTATACTGAGCATTATTTTTCTTTCTTTTTTACCTGTCTCTTTTCCCCTAGGATGTTCACGCATTGAGTATAGGTATTTTGTTTTTTATTACATACCTTCTGGTACCAGGCAACATTAAGGGGGTGTCGTTATGTTTAATTCACTTTAGCAAAGTCACTGTTGACTGTTTATGTTCACATGTCACAACTGGACTCCCAAGGAACAAGCATGCCCTAACTCCAAACCAGTTTATTTTATCTAAGTGTTATTATAATTTTTCTTAAAATACACTAGTTTGTCATTAAACAACCGAGGTGACACATTTAAGACCGCATGGGTTTCCACAGGCTTGAGTAGGCAACATGAGCCGATCCTTCAAAGTTATTCTGTCACAATGGGAAACTGACATTGGATGCTATTGTTGCATACCTTTCATTCCCAATTCTGTCGTATTGTTTGTTTCTTAGCCCTGAAGAAGACGCTGCGCACAACCGTAAGCTCGACGAAACACGTGTTGGCTAAGGCTGTTGTGAATAAACTGAAGCACATGTTCCAGCAAAGACTCGAACTTTTGTCACCCTGTTACTTATATAATTGATATACTGTTAGCGTGTGCAGGGGACTGTTCCGTGAAATAAAGGGACTGGAGTGTATGGTGTTGGAAAAAAGAGACACAAAGTGGAATTAAGACAAAGCAGTCGTAGTATTCGGTAGTCCCGACATTCGTCAGTGCAGCCTGAGAGCTTCTGAGAAACTTTGGCCGTTAAAACTTACCATTTTACAAATTACACACTGTCTATTTTTCACCTCCAGTCGCCCCATTTAGCTGTACCACCAGTTCACTGTTGGTTATTGCCGGAAATCCTGTCCAGCAATGTTGTCATTTGATGTATATCTCCGTAAGTAGAGTTCAATATACAAGCATGCAAAAAAGTATAACTTAATGATTTGATTAAGAAGAGGGCTAGGCAGAAGATACAGCAGTAATGCTGTGATAACTTTACAGGTGTCATTACTTTTATTCTCTCTTCTTCAGAGTCAAATCAAACCTTTTCTCCTTGTCTGATGGCTCGCTTTAGAGGTGGGCAATAGAGTGCTCACCAATCCTGGTCTGATGAACTCTAGGGAATAGTTAGTAGCCTAGCCTTAGTTGATCTTAAAGTTCTTACCGGGCACTACTGTTGTATTATACCATCGCCTTGAACAGCACCTTATTATATATGGGGCGCCAAAGCCGGTCTCTTAAATGGGAAGAGATAGAATGTTGCCTGGGTACCTTGACTATGAGGCGAATGCCTGGGTTCTGGACGGCCTTCAGCTGCTAGATGGAATATTTGGGTAGGCCCAGGTAAAATGAATTGCCATAGTCAAGTCTGGACATAATGTCACCATGAATCACACGTTTCTGACTTGAAGAGGATAAGAAGTTCATGATCTTTCTAAACTACTTCAGCAAGGAAAAACAAGAGGCCAACACAGCAGTGACCTGTGATCTGAAAGATCATGGTCCGATTAGATCCCAAGATTTCTAGTTTTCATGGAGGGCGTTGAAATCTGACCCAGTTTAGTTGGTCACTAAGCATGAGACCAGATCGGATTAGAGCAGCAAAAAATCAAAGTCTGCTTTTTCTATGAGTTGAGCTGAAGTCACCTTTTATGCATCCATTTGGCCACAGCCGAGGTACAGTCTTTAAATAACTTTTGGGTTTAGCTGTGTGTTGTCTGCGTTAGCTACTACAAAGAATCCAAAAGACTTGACTATGTAGCCACAGGAGCTAAATACACATAAGAAACCTAGCTCTTAAAGGCGATCCCTGATAGCAGATGTAAAGAGACCTATCAGAACAGTCTGAGAATGAAATTGTGGAATGGAACGCAACCATTTAAGTGCAGCTCTGCAGATTAAATGAGACCACTGTATTGAACGCTGCAGAGAGGTCCAATAGGACTAATGTACCATGGCGACTTTTATCCAGGCTATAGCACACATGTTCAGAAACTGCTAACCATGCCCTACCTGTGCCTAAAAGCAAGTGAGAATCGTCCAGTAAGTGGTGCTCTTCCGGACAGCAAGACAAATAGCAGTTGATTGCTTTTGCCGAAATCTTAGTTGGACACAGGAGGACTGATCTAGGCTTGTAGTTAGCCAGCACAGTAGTCTGCCAATTTGTTGTTTAAATTGCATTATATGAACCAATTTCCAAGAGGAATTAGACATAGCCAGTTGGATGGTATTATTCAAAAGCCCACACACCTGAAGTGCGGTATAGTCGAGGCCCAACTTTTAAATCTTTTGAGGGCATGGATCTGCAGGTGAACTAGAAGAACAGCATAGAAAAGCAGTGTTTAATTCCATTAAGGAAATAAGAGAGAATGATTCCCTCCTATTTCTTTAATCTTGGGATCTACCCAAGATTGGGATAGACAATTCAAAGTTAAATTCAAGAGTATGAGCGGACTCAGTCATGGCAGGTTGAGGGGCAACAATGTTGTATTTCAGCTGCTAGCAGACTTCGCTGTGAGTGATTGTGTTCTGCTTTTCGCAAAGAGCACATCCACAAACAAATTAGTTCCTTTCAGTACCAGGTACTAGTATGGGAATGTGTGCTTTTTGAGACTACGAAATATTTTTGCTTTTAGGCAATGTTTTTTTCTTATAAAGATTGGTGATGGCCCAGCAGCTGTCCCAAAAATAAAGTTGTACAAAAACAAAGATGAAACAAATCAAGCATTGACAAAGTCAAACGGGCGACAGCCAATGCTAGGCCTTTTGGGTTTGCCAATGCATGTAGAGAAAGCCATTTGATACAGACATTGGAATACAGTACACACTGAGTTGTGTCCTGGGAAGATAGCCGATACAGTGTAAAAGCATGACATATATTGTGTGTATATAGTGAAGTCTGAGAAAGAATGAGCTAGAGATGTCATGCTTCTTTGAAAGGTCTAACCCAAAGTAAGCCAAACAAGACTTTTCTGAGAGATTTAGGAAGAATAGGAGTTCAAGCCACTTTATAGCTTCTGGTATCCCCTGATGGACTTTCCATTTGGTTTATGGTACAAAGCTTTTTTACTAGGGTGAGTACTATGCCTTAGAGTTTTAAACATCTTTCATTTTATGCTCATGCCCAGAACTTTATTTAGGTGTTTGCTCTGGCCCAACCACTGCCATTACAGTCCTCTAAACTAGGGGCAGCCAGACCATTTTAGAGAATTGTGAACTTGGCAAAATTATCCCTCTGTGATTTTTCTTTTCGTGCCTGCAAAGCAAAAACTCCCATCAATGGCAAAGAAAATTTGCATCAAAGGAATTGACTGCTCCAGATTTCCTCCACAATACCCAGCCAAAGTTTTCAGGCACATGGGGTCACATTATCATGATGAGCTCACCCTTTTTTTCTGTCAGCTGAAAGCATTTGTGTATGAAAGCATACCTTAACTGTGATTGTTGCACCTTTTGGCTGTAAAAGACACACAATTGATGGACGGAATGCAGAACAAATCAAACATTCACCCCCAGTCAAGAGATCTCGGTTAAATCCATCATTCTTTTGCTCACCATGCCACCCCAGTTTAGACCTGGCCATATGCAAATCAGTCTTGACCCTGTGCCTCATGGGAACCGTCCAGCCCGAACTGCCAAGCCAGGTCCTCCCTGGACCGGAAACAAGCATCCTAGGACCGGTTTCGGGGTTTCACCCCTCTTCAGCCAGGATAGCTTGATTCCAGCGGCACAGTGAGCCCAGGACCCACATCTGGGCATACCTGGCGCACTTAGGGCGAGAAAGCAAAAGACACACAATTGATGGACGGAATGCAGAACAAATCAAACATTCACCCCCAGTCAAGAGATCTGGCTGTAGGCAGAAGCAGGAATAGGATAAAAAGCACATTTTTTTCTTTGGAACTAGTAAAAATGTAATAGCGTGTAAAATTATTTGAAGAACTTTGCACAGTTTTTAGGTCTTGCCTAGGCAGCGCATGCGCAGTCTCTTCGAGAAAGTTTGTATTTACAATGTGGGCTTTAAGCACCTCCCATCTTTTTGATTGGTCCCTGTAAGTGCCCTTCGAAAACGCCTGCTTTTGTTTGGTAAATTGCTTAGTCTCTACCTTTTGGTGTTTTGGACCTTCCCATGGAGACTGCCCCTGTTACATGTGGTCTTACTCTTTTTGTTATTTGTTACTTTGTGTGCACTATTTTTTTGTTTGCCTCTGCTTGTGTTTTTGTATTGTAGTTATTTTTGGATTTATGACTGCAACGCGCTTATGTGGTGGCATTGGTACTTTACACATGCAATCGTTTTTTGAGTGGCTACATTCACTTATTTTGTTGTCTTTATTTCCTCCCTCTGGCTGTGCGGGCTTCTCATTGGAGGAGGGGGGCGGGGTAGAGCCGGGGCCGCACTTCGCTTGTTCAGATCGGTGTTGATCTCCATAGCACTCTGAGATCCCACGTGCTTACCTTCTACGGCTTGGAGTACTAACTGCCCAATTACATTTTTTTGGTTTAAAAAAAGACACTGGCATCCGCCTCACTGAGCGCTTTACCAATGGGAGCAGATAAATTCAGGGCAAACGTAGCATGCAGTTCCCAGAGGCTGCTCTGCACCTCCCGCTCCGTTGCTGCCTCTTGGGCTCTGCGGGCGCACTCATTGGAGGAGGGGACGGGATAGAGCCGGGGCCACTCTGCTGGCTTGTTTTTCTCCTACCACCACTCGTTTTGTCTTCCTATGACTGGGTCACTCTAACAGACCTATTTTTGGCTCATTTCTCTCCATATAAGGCTCTCTCACGTTATAACAGACTCACAGGACAATACTTTGCCCTTCGCGTTTTCTGTCCCTATTGATCTATCATACACTCCTCTAGTGTCCGTCAGAAAACTGTTGAGTTTCTGCAGTATTTGATGCCTTTAGCACGCCTTTAATTGTACCCTGAAATTAGTCTTTTTTTTTCTATCTCCTTGGTGAAGAAGTTAGTCCTTCTATTTCTTTCGCCTATTGTCGCACGCCTAATACAGAGGCAAAAGTTGAAAGGTCAGAGGGAAATTTGAAGATGGTGGTAAGTAATGTGCGTTGTTTTTACCCCTTTTGGAAATAATTATATTGTATTATATATGTATCGCTTTCCACAGGTGGGAGAGAGTTGAATGAAAAGCTGGTGTCAATAGAAAAGCTTCAGTGAGGGAATCATCATCTCAAGTTGGAGACTCGAAGTCCGCAGTTCTCTTAATCCTGTTATTTTGTGAATTTGACTCGGCTTTCGATCTCTCCTTTGGTGATACTGTATTTGCCGATGTGCGTCTTGCCAACACTGGAACCATGGTAGAAGTGTCATGGCTATTGTTGTTATGTAATGGTGTTATTGGAGTCTGACCTCAGGAAATGAACACAGTCATCAATTCAACTATTCCTAGTTTATAATGAGACAGCATGTTTTTGCTGGGTATGTAGGAGTAGGGAGGTAGGAGTTTCTGGAGAGCCTGGTCTTCAGTACATTTCAGATTTCAGGGAGATTAAGAGCATCGAGGAGCGGTTTCATTCATTTAATGGAGAAAACAAGCTTTCTGTTTCCTTTTTGATATATATTTGTTTCTATTCTGGTGATGACTTGTCTACTGGTATTATGTTGTGATGGCCTTACACAATGCATTTGAAGGAAGGTGGACGGTTATTAGGCAGTGTAGTTCTTTTAATGTTGGGTGGTATGGTCAAACTTCATCAGGTCTATTTAAAAAAGTGCTGCAGTATATAGGCTGACTTTTAGAGTGCCACTGTGATGCCAGGAAGTTCCTCGAGGAGAGCTTTGCCTCTGTGCATGAGAGAGAGGTCTGTGGTTCTGCCAGAAAGTCAAATGATCAGCAGGAGGGCACCATTCTAATATATGCCAAGTTGGCCAACCTCTTTGGGTTTGGGGTGTCTGCCCTCAACAATAATTTGTTAATGTTAATTTATATTTGTAAAGCGCCAAATCACCAAGTCTTATAAGTCTTTAAGAGTCGGGCCTAGACCTTTCAAATTACTTATATTGACAGAAATTGCCTGATATGTGAGACTAAGATAATGAACAGCTGGAGAAGACTGTGAAGAACCTTTTCAACCCCAGTTCGACTAGTTGTCTGATGCCAGCTTTCTAAAAAGATTGTCTGACCTAATTAGGGTGATTGGCAGAAGCTGCTTGGAAAAGGCAGAAACACCAATAACTGCAACTGTCGTTCACTTATGTTGCAGTGTTGCTCTAGGCCCATAGATTATTGTTATCAACTTGGGTTATTATTTCAATTAAATTCTTCTAACCCCTAGCTCCTAGGTTCAACCTCTTGGTCCTCTGATGGATCTTGTTCTGCGCTGATAGGGACTGGAATATTTGGAGGATGGACAATTATCCGATGAGGACCATGAATGGGATAATTGTCATCATCAAATTACACTTCCCCAACCTTTATAGTTATTTCTAACCCCTAGATTTACCCTTGATGAAATGAGACCGAATCAGAAGAATTTTGTTAAAATGTTAAGTTTAGTTATTCAAATTCTTAGGATAAGTGACATGAGCATTTAAATTAATAACATTCAGCCTTAATATCAGGATAAATATGGTTTAATAATATGACCTCAAGCCTTTGAGAATTAAACAAGGAATTATCCGCCTCATCCGAGACAGATCAGGGTCAAACAAGGTATGAGTTGATTAAGAAAATAGGAAATCAGATGAGCTTTATACCGGCCCTTTAGGAAGTTCAGCAAAGCTCCGAGTAACCAGTTCTGGTTCGTCTAGACTGCAAGAACAAAGTCACAGCAGCATATTGTGAAACCCTTCAGCCAAAAGGTTCAAATTCTGCACAAGCACACCAGTCGGTAGCAAGTTGCAGTGTTGCATCATAAGTAGCAGATATCCTCGATGTCCAAAACGAGCCATCTCCAATCCAAGAATGGGTGCTGCTGCTGTCCCAAAATCTGAGCAATTCTACTCCATAGGTTTCCGAGGTGACACCCGTTGGCATCACCAGAAATGTCAGACCACTCTGTCCGATTGGTCAGTCTTGATGGGATGAGGGTGATGTAGCAGATAAAAAGAATACAACCTGGAAAAATTAAGTAAATCAATTACGTAGCTTCCTCAAGTCATGTAAGCTTAGAGCATGTGGAACAATGAGATATTTCAGAGCAAGAGAAAGCGTTCTGATTTGTCAATACTCCTTTCCCGAGCAGCTGTTCTTGTATGTGTCAAAAATTGTTTCAACTGTAGGTGAACTGTATTTAAGATGTCAAAGGAAACATTTAAGAGTTAGACTACAAATGGTAACTTTGCTGAATATTCCCACGGGCTTCAGAATATTCAGTTCACAAGTTAACGTTAAAAAGAGAAAAAGAGCAAGAAATAAGGCCTACATGAAATACAGCTAATACATAAGTTATGTTGAATTATGAGTCTTGCATTAATAATAAATTGACATTATTGATTTAGTAAGTGAACACAAACGTTTCAATTAAATGATAATAAATTAATGTAAGTATAAGGTACTCATACATTTTTTGTAAGTGTCAACAACGTTACACATATAGGAAAAATACATATAAATCTCTTTATGTGAATGTTATCCAAAGCACATATATATATATATATATATTATACAACAAGAGTTGCCTCTAGGTGGGATGCACTCCCAGGTGGAGATTACGCCACTGGTGGTTGCCGCATGCCGGCACGTCACATGGTCTGCCACTGAAGAGGGCATTGGCCCGAAACGCGTCTGGCAGGTTAACCAGAAAAGGACTTTGTTCATGGCGTGTGCCCTTGCTTTGGAGTAATTTCCACCTGGGAGTGCATCCCACCTAGAGGCAACTCTTTTTTGTATTATTTATATATATATATATATATATATATATATATATATATATATATATATATATTATGTACGTTAGAGGACATTTCACAGAAGAAAATTAATCTTTAACAGATCTTGTATAACACCTACTTATCTTTTGTCATTTTCAGTGCACACGTTATAACATGAATGGCTTCTTACTTTTTCACACAACTTTTCATATTACGCATCTCAAAATAATTGATGGTTAATAATCACATCTATTGAAGTTGAACATATAATATAACATAACTATTCTCCTATCTGCATACTTTTACGATGCAGTGTATGAATCAAACTTTCATATTCGTTTTAAAAAAACAAGGAAAATGTGAGCACACGTTTGTCATTATTTACGTTAAAGTTGTCAATCTTTCCTTTGTCATAAATTTGTTAAGTGAAATCCCCATACTATCACTTATTATTTGGCACCAATCCATTATCATTTTAAACTTGGAACATTTACTCTGATACAAGGCCTTTTTCAAACATATCAACCAAGCTAAACTCCATTTTCGTTTCAAAATGCAGTAATTAAGCCATTCATCTACTATGACTTATGGGTAAAAAGGGGAGGGGGTGAGAAGTAAACCAAAAATGCCAACTAACAATAGGGAAAAGTTAAACTTTTTAAAATTTCTCGTTTCATATCGACTTTAAAAAAAGAAAAAACTTGTACAATTATTCAAAGGTGTTGAGAGTGTGTGGGCATGCGAGTGGGGGATAATTTGCTGCATGGCTAAACACTTACAGGGTCCCAAAAGCGAGACCTTTTGGCTATGCCAATGCTTGGTTTTTTCTGTCAGCACAATGATTGGCGTCCAGGAAATTGCCCCATCTCCAACCGTTGTACTAATGTCAAATGTGCCTCCAGAGCCCGATACTACGGTTGTTATGCCAACATTCTCACACCCTCCGTTCTGCAGCATGTAGCTACCACTATGGACTTCAAGAATATAATTTTCTATGGTTCAAAAGTTATGTAATTAAAAAAAAATGCTAAATGTCTTGTAAAAAGCACAATTAAAAAAAAATAGTTTTTGACAGGCGAGAGATGCCTCCTCTTCTCACCAGACCCTCCTTGCCATGGCCATGCTCCCTTGCTCCACGTATGGGGCTCGTCTGACAATTTGCCAATTCTGCTTTTAGTTCCCTGTGCAGTCCCGATTGTCACGGAAAAAAACCTGATCTGCACGTAGTGCATTGCTCTGACTTTGCGCTTATTTTATGAAAACACGTTTTTGAAACAAAGCCATTAGACATTGCTGCACTGTTTACTGCAGCATTACAGCCCCTCCCAGTAGCCGGTGCTTATCGTGCCAGGATAAGCTACGATGTGTGCTAAGCAGATGGCCAACACCCTCCTTTTTACTTTTCCAGAGGCAGTCTTGTCTTTCTAGCTTACTGCAGCATCAAGAAATACAGGTTTAGGCTAATAACACTGGATTCTTGTTAAATAATTTTGAGGTTCTGGTTAAAACCAATGGCGCTTTCTAGCTGCGCCATTTTCAAAATGTTCACTGAAAATATTGTTTTTGAATAATTAAAGTGTTAATGTTTAACCCACGTGAATAATTATTGTGCCTCCAAGGAGGCATGTTTTCTCAATGTTTCTTCTTGCTCTGTAAGTAAGGTGTGGGGTACCCTCCACCTTCATACCTTTATTTCTCCTAGCTTCTCAGCGATGTTTGTGGGAAATGCTTGTCTTTTTTGGTTGTTGTGCTCAGTGACCGGATCAGTACACTAACCTTATTCCGAACTTTGGCTTAGGATCTAAGAAGCTATGCCTGCTTTTCAGTGAGCCTTTGCACATACACAGCTTCTACCACTCTTGATTATGGGACAAACAAACCCATAAAAGATTGTACGGGATGTAGGCCAAAAAGGGGTTGTTGGGTATTCATTCAGCATACCCCTTTTCCAGTCTAATTAATGCTGTTTTTTTTTTTATATGAAATGAGGTTTAACCTAAACTGTTGCATACCCTGGGTCAGAAAGAAGTGACTGTTACAAAAGGATAAAGAGAAAACATATTAGTACCCATCACAATAAAGGATGAATGCATGAGTGACATGACATTTCTTTTGTGAGCGTTACTTAAACCTTTGAATCCCCAGTGTGTGTCACCATAGATGTCTAATCTCAAACTACAGCTCGATTCCTGCTTTCGGTGACGTCTTTTTGTGGTTCTATCTAAACACCGTGATTATTTGCTTTTTGGATTTGTCACTGGATGTGTTGTTGATTTTAGATGACGTTTTGTTGACCTTTGGAGAGAGATTTGACAGACTATGAAGACATCAATCTCGCCCTTAAAGCTTTTGAAGACTCTTTTACAAAGGCTTTAGATATTATTGCCCCTTTAAATAGATCTAAATCAAAAAGGGAAAACCATCCCGCCCCCTGGTATTCAGAATTTTTAAAGAAGGAGAAATCCATAGTAAGGAAATTAGAACGCAAATGGAGGAAATCTAAATCAGAAGAGGGAAGACGCGCCTATAAGATAGCTTTTAGGACTTATTTAAAATATTGTAACTCTGCAAGAAGATCTTACATAGTCGAGAGAATTAACTCTGCAAAAAACTCCTCCATAGAGCTCTTTAAAATTCTCAAGGAATTAACGAATCCGAGTAGTTGTAATCTTATAATACCCATCTTTCAATCTCATTGCGATAACCTCGCGGCACATTTTGAACATAAGATTAACAACATATACAACTCTTTTGCAAACAGTTCGACATCCAAGATCCTAGATCCCCCCCACCCCCTCCAGTCCTCTACACCTGGATTCTCTCTATTGTTACAGAGAAGCAAATAAAGGCCCGAATTAATACCATAAAATCTGTTTCTCCATTAGATTCCGTCCCCCCCTTATGTGATCACTATTCTGACCTCTATTCTGCTTACTTCCATTACAGATCTATGTAATCTCTCCTTACAGTCAGCTACGAATACTTCTAAATGGAAGACAGCTTGCATTAAACATTCTTCAAACGCTAATGCAGACCCTCTGGATTTGGTAAATGACAGACCTATATCCTTACTTCCTTTCATATCCAAAATGCTAGAGTCTTCAGTTAATCATCAATTGGTGTCTTACCTTGAAACAAACCACCTGCTGGACGCTTCAGTCCAGTTTCTGTGCATCCCAGAGCACAAAATCAGCCTTAGTAGAGGTTACGGATACCATCAAACTGGGTTTAGACTAGGGCTCTTCAGCTATGCTGGTTCTCTTGGATCTGTCAGCGGCTTTTGACACCATCTCCCATCAAATCTTAGTCCAAAGACTAGGGGAGATTGGTGCCACGGGTAAAGCTTTGGAATGATGGAAGAATTTCCTGTCTGAACATACTCATCTGGTTCAGCTGGGTGACTATTCTTCTGTATCCATGGTCCTGGATAAAGGGGTGCCGCAGGGCTCAATTTTGAGCCCCACTTTGTTTATTGTCTATGTGGCACCCCTGGCAAAACTCATCCGGTCATGTGGGTTTGAAGCCATTTTTAATGTGGATGACATTCAATTGGTCATCACTATGGACCATAATCCAATGCTGACCAAAGTCAAATTTAAGAACTGTTTATTAAGAATCTCTATGTGGATGACTGATGGCCATTGGAGCTGGGCCCACCACCTATCCCAAAAAATCTGGGAGTTCTCATATATAATCTCTCCATGAGTGAGCATGTCAAAACCATCTCCGGAACCTGCTTTAGTCTAATGCGAATGCTTAGTCTTTCAATGGACCCCTCTACAAACTTGGAAAACTCTTGTTCAAGCCTTGATAATAAGTCATATTGACTATGGCAATGCCTTAATGGTAGGAATTAATGAAAACCTCCTAACTAGGCTCCAGGTAGTGCAGAACTCGGCTGCACACCTAGTCTCGAAGTTTCCCCCTCGGTCTCCTTCGGAGCCCACCCTCCGTTTTCTCCATTGGCTTCTGATTAAAAAACGCATCCTCTTCAAACTTCTTTGTCTGGTCCGTATCACTCTCCAATGTAAAGGCCCCCTTTTCCTCAGAAACAAACTTCAGCCTTACATCCCGGTCCGCCAGCTTAGATCCAGTGATCTATTGCTCCTACGTCCCAAACGTATCGGAATCAGGTTTGGGAGTCGCTCCTTCTCCTACCTCACCCCTTATCATTGGAATCAGCTGCCCATGTCCATTCGTGCATGCCCTGACTTCACCCTTTTAAAAAAATTCCTGAAAACCTGGTTATTCGCCCTATAGTTTCATCTTGTAATGTGTGACATTCCAGCTGTAAAGGCGCCTAGAGATACCCTCGGGGATGATTCATGCACCAAATAAATGAATAGATAAATAGAGGTGTTGCTGTACAGCCCAGCTTTTTTTTGCAACTTTTTAAATCAATTATTAGTTATCATTGACTCACGGCGTTCCATTGGTCAGTTAATCACCATGTAAACACAGTTTGAATTACCATGACTTTTATCTCTCTCCCTCCGCCACCCTCAACTTACCTTTCTGGCTCAAATTGGATGTTTTTTCAGCATGAGCCCAATAAGGTATGTGCTAAGAAAATGAGTGTTCATTATGAAACGGCTGCAGCCATTGTAATTGTTTTGCTGAAAGATAACAGGTTTTCTTTCTTACTGTGTAGTAAGACATGTTGCTGTTATCCAGTAAAAAACTGAATATAGGCTTTACATGTGCATTTGATAGGACTTGTATATCTTTTTAATATCTGCACACAGACGAAAATGAATACATTTAATTTTCCTCTATTTTGGTAAATATGTGTTTGTAATTTTGTTACTTGTAACCTGGAACCTATTGGTAATCTGAGTTCTGTTCAAGGAGATGGAAGTATGTCCAAGAGTTGGGTGTTCAGGAGTGAACGTTTATCCATTTATGCTCCAGTCCCAAGACTTGGGTAGGATGGTATACAAAATGATAATACGAAATAATACATCTCATGGCGCTTACTGAGGTATAATAAAAGAGAATTCTCTTGGAGAAATCACCAGTCAAAGCAATCACACTCCACTGTATCATCTATCAAAAGCTACTCACTCTGTCTTAAAAGGACCTAAAAGGCAATTAAATAAAATCTGTTTAATGAAGTATAGATTTAAAAAAAAATAGAACAATAGATAAAATTCATATAGTTAAAAACATTCTCATAGAGGACATATTACAAACTTGTTACCAGGGATGTGGAATTTAATAAAATATCTACTTGTCCATGGGGCAGGTTGCTTCATAAATCTACTTGTCCTGTAACATAATCCACTTGTCCCTTTGGTGCCATATAGAGCGGCGACAAATTATGACAGCAATCTCATTATATAAGAGCTCTGATATAGCCTCTCTGATTATGCAAGGGCTCACACCATAGTAGTGTTTGAATACTTGCAATCCCCTTATGTTGCCACGTTTCCGCAGATATATATACTGGGGTTGAAGGTAGTGGTATGCAATAGTTCCAGGGTTAGAATGCCCTTTTGAGTCTGTGCAAACCTACTAACTTGCATGTTTTAAGGGTTTTCAACAACTCTTCTCTAATCTTTTCCCATACTGAGAAATGTTGGAAATTTACTCCTGGCAATGGCAGACATAAATTTTCTTCTGTAGTTGGGGAAAAAAGTGGTTGGAGGAAAAGTGAACTTTCAAAAACTCAGACATGCTCATGCTAAAATGCAGTTCACAAATATTTTCTAGGAGTACTATTTCTTGTCCTACTTCTGTAAATTCTTGGGAATTCACGAAAGTTGTATAGCTGCACTTAATTTATTTATTTATTTGAAGAGTTTTATATAGCGCTGGCTAGACCTGGAGGTATCCGAGCGATTTACATGAGGATATGGTTACAACAGAACAGTGTTACATAGTTACATTAGTTACTAGAGCATAATATAGCATAGAGAAAAACAGTGTTCCATAAATACAACCGTTGCTAGAGCATAAGATAACCTAGAAAACAAGTCCTAAGGAGCATAAGATGGTAGAGGGGGAAAAGTGGAGGGGTATGCAAGGACATATACCATGGGTGCACTTTTGAGACTTTCTTTTATAATTGGGCCCCTAATTTGGTCTGGTGTTGACCGTGACCTTTTGTGTTTATTAAAATTCTGTCTCTCTCTCTCTCTCTGTATCGGCTGGCTTCACTGTGACAGCGTTCTGTTCTTTCACGTGGATCATATCAGCACACAAAGTAGTTTTGTTCAGTGCCAGTAACTACTGTGGCAGTATGTGCTTTTTGAGACCAAAAACTATTTTTGCTTTTGCCAATGTTTTTTATAATGGTGTGGGCCCGGCAGCTCCCACACCAATAAGGTTTTACAAAAACCATGCCAAAACAAGTCACACATTGACCAAACTAAAAAGCTGACCACCAATTTGAGACCTACTGGCTTTGCCAATGCTTGTTTATTTTTGTTTCTCATAATCTTATTGAAACGGGTTACACTGATTTTTTACATTATGAATATTTTTGGGAAATACTAGCGTGCATCAACACGTTACAAAATGATGCTGCAAAGAAATGGTACCTGAAATTTTACAGTAGTTTACCGAAATGTTTTTTTCCTGCTTTCATTTTTTATGAACATTTTATTTTGAAAGCAAAGAATCATCAATCTTGCTTTCAAGCTTCTGCAAATATTTGCATCAAATCAGAGCGCATTCTAGGAGCATTATACATATCCTCATTTTGCTAAACTTTGAAAACATGTGTACACATTTTTATACTGGAACCACTGTGAGTAGTGCAGTCAGAGCTTTCAACATTTACTTAGAGCGCTCACCCTAATAATAAAGGTTTTCAATTAATGAACCATAAGTACAAGTTTGAACAGCATTAACATATGGACAAAAATATTACCTTAACTGCAGACAGTGCCCTTCCCTGATCCATAATGTGGTACTGCAAACTGGCAGCCAAAAGGATTTGTGCTGTAGGTGGTTGGGCCTTCTTGTCCCAAGGACAAAATACTCATAAAAACTTGTTGCCCTTGACCCCAAACAATATGTCCTGGGCGTCCGACTATAGGAATTCCACATCCCTGCGTTACAAAACATCACAAATAAGAGAGACAACATTCCAGATATAAATCTTTGTCATTAAGAAGCTGTTAATTTGAAGAATTCAGTAAAAAAAAAGGTGCAAAATGTCACATTATTCATTGTTCCTCAAATTTAATGGATCTTTTAGAAAGCACAAAGAATGATTTATATTGTGGAAGATGAATATAAATTTCTCTATAACGAAAGGGCCATTATACCAGCGATTTATGGACTCCCTAAAATCCATAAGAGTGAAATCAACCCTCCACTGAGGCCCATTGTTAGCTGTATTGGTTCCATTTTGGAACCACTGAGTAAATACGTGGACAGTTTTTTTTAAACCACTACTGCAGAGACAAAGGTCCTACATAAAAGGCTCTGCACATATGATCTCCATCATTGAAGGTATTTGTTTTAATGAAACCTCCCAAATATTGGTTACCCTCGATATAGAGGCCCTTTATACCAATATACCTCAGGATGACACTATCGAGGTGATAAAAAAGGTATTAGGGGAGGAAGGCTGTAGAGGAGCAAATAAGAATTTTATTATGGACAGTATAACTCTTGTGTTGAAGAACATGTTTTTGTTCAAGGAAAATTTGTTCCCCCAACGTAAGGGGACCGATATGGGGGCCACTTGTGCCCCTAATGTGGCCTGCCTTTACGTTGGTGAATTTGAGGATAGGCATATTTTCAATGAGGCTGCCCCATTTTACGAGAAAATTTCCAAATGGTATTGTTTCATTGACGATATTATGTTCATTTGGGTTGGTTCTGATGAACTTCTCGGTGATTTTGTATTTTAGTCATGGACGCATAATTTATTTGGCGAATGCAATGCACAATTGTTAGTTTCATAAATTGGGCTGCCACAACATCGTTAATTTTGTGATTATTGCCCTCTTTGCAGCTTTGACCCACGGAATCAGATTCCGCCTTGAGCAGTTTGATTCAATTGAACACCTGCTCACCCTAAGGTACACGTTTTTCTATACTATTGATATCCACCGAGCTATCCTCTTCCTAGCCCTTAAATTTTTTTCCAGGATCCAACCGGATGGTGGATTTCGCATCTTTAATTCTTATAAGGACTACATGTGGTACCTCACACCACTACTACTGGTGGGTCTAGCGACCATCAGTTTCCTATGACACTTATGTGAAACACACCCCACTCATAGTTCAGTCAATCTTACCAACCCTTTATTCGCTTCTTTCCAGAATCCAACCGGACGGTGGATTTCGCATCTTTAATTTGGTTAAGGACTCCAAGTGGTACCATACACCACTACTACTGGTAGGTCTTGTGACCATCAGTTTCCTATGACACTTATGTGAATCACACCCCACTTATTGTTCAATCATTCTGTCCTTAGAGGTTGTCCGTTCCTTGTCCTGAAGAAGACCTGCAGTGACTCTGTCGCAATCACTCACAATCTTGGGTCGAAACGTCGACTTATCCGGACAGTTCATACCCTACAGTCCCCACCCCACGAAAAATAACAACATCCAAAAGAGGGCTTGTAGAGATTTGCGCTCTTAGGGACGGATATCTATTGATTCAAACATTTTATATGCCGTTTTATATATAACTGCACTGTATATATTATCTTCATTCAAACACCTTGTCACTTTAAGAACACTTATTCACTTACAAGTCACATTTTCGTCTTTGCAACTATGAACTTGTTTTGTGGACAGCCTCACGTAAAATTTCTAAAAAGAAAGAGTACAATATACTAACTATGATTTATCTCATCCTCACGTGTTTCTGTTCATTTTTGTACATTTAATGATGGAATGCTAAGAATTTGGTCGCCCGACAGAACCAGTTGTAGTCCATTTCTTTTAATAATGGAATACAGCATGTAAAAAAAGTTAAATTTTACATTAGCAAGTTGTTAAACACATTTATTGTCCTTTTAAAAAAAAAAAAAATGTCTGACATTTGATTTTTTGCTTTTCATGCAGGTGAACACTGCATAATCAATTAGAGAGATATTTATACTATTGTCCTGAAGAAGGTGGTCTTATATTGTTTTCCCACTGAAATGCGTCGACGTCCCCTTGATTTTGTTAAATTTGAGGAACAAGAAATAATGTGACATTTTGCACCTCTTTTTTACTGAATTCTTCAAATTAACAGCTTCTTAATGACAAAGATTTATGTCTGGAATGTTGTCTCTTATTTGCGATGTTTTGTAACGAGTTTGTAATATGTCCTCTATGAAAATGTTTTTAACTATATGAATTTTATCTATTATTCTATGTTTTTATAAATCTATACTTCATTAAACAGATTTTATTTAATTGCCTTTTGGGTCATTTAAAGACTGAGAGTGAGTAGCTTCTGATAGATGATACAGTGGAGTGCGATTGATTTGACTGGTGATTTCTCCAAGAGAATTCTCTTTTATTATATTATTGGTTCAAGAAACCCTGTCTCTTGAAGTACTGGGGCGCCACTCCTTTTTATAGGCTTACTGAGGTATGGCACATGAAGTTTATAATTTGTAAAAGTCGGCAATAGGTGGCATTTTTGATGGGACCATGTTGGGCTTCCAACGTAGCTCATCACTCACACAGCACAACTCGTTCTGCTTAAAAATTACGTATACAAGATTTACAAGGCTATGGCGATTGTTATTGTACGGGTGCTCTGAGTAGGGCATTGAGTAATAGGTTTTTGAGTGGGTGTTGGAGGAAGGGAGATAGGTTACTTATTTCAATTATTTTTTCCATTGTGGACCTGTTTGTCTGTTGAAGCTTCAGAGATGAATGCCTCTTAGTTAGGTCTTTAATAAGGATCTTTCAGCATAGCTGGTTTCAGTTTTATTAGGGCTATGCAGTGCTTAATGTGAGCTGGTAGTTTCTGGTGCTCAGCACGTGCACTTAATTGTCAACACCGGCACTTGTGACAGCTGCCACATGGCGGCGCTGTTTGTGTACTTTAAAGATGAGCAGAACAACAGTTGTTTAATATACATTAAAAACAACCAATTCCTTCTGCCCAATCTCTTCTTATAGCTATGGGGCCCTCAAACAGTCTGAATTGTTGCAGTGTGATAGATAGCTGGCAGTTCTGTATGTACGGTCCTTGGCAGCGCTGGCAGTGGCGAAGAGTGGTGCTAGCTGCTGTGGCCTCCTGACCAGGGCCCTGGCACTTGATTTCTGTTTTTTACAAATCAGTTTATTGGGGTGAGGAAGTTCGTACAAGGCCTCTCTGAAGACTACCATTTTCTAGATCTTCTTGAATGAGTCTTGCCAGGATATTTAAGTGAGAATCTAGGGTATTTCCAGGTTGGCCTCTTGAACTTTTTATAACTTTGCCTCCTTATTTAATGCCCCTGTGATTGATTTGTATGGCAAGCCTGGCCTTTCGTGTCCTACAGTTACAGCGCAGTGTGTGTATAGGGTCTACCTGTAGCAGTTAAAGGAGGTCTGCACCCCTTTCTTATTTAAAGTACACAAGACTTGGCTTTTTGTTAAACAACATAGCAGACAAGGTCTTTCAAGATGGAGCATTTGTGCTGTTTTATTCATCTTCAGGCACGATCTGACTGAGGTTTTGTGTTTTGCAGCATTCTGGTTTTGACTGTATTACAAAAGTGTAATTGGAATGCTACAAGTGCTCTAATAATTTACTGACCATGAGGTGGTGAGTATTCAGGATTCTGGCGGATTACTAGGGCATTCCAATATGTTTTGGCGGGGTTAGGACTTGTGAGTGCCTGAGTCCCCTGATAAGGAATGCAGCCAAGTTGTAGACATTTTGTTTATTGGAAAGTGAACCTGCTTTTCCACTTATGCGGAGTGATGATTGTAGTCCTAATCTAGGAAAAAAGACCGTGATTAGTCAATAGAGAGGCTCCTGCAGATGTGTGATCTAGACCTTGCCCGTTGCTCCCATGATAAGTTTATTTGGGAGCATTCGTATTGTCTACTCAAATCAGTTTTGTCTGTCAAACTTTGCATGTAAATAAATGTTTTGAATAAGCAGGTTTTGCCTTAACTTTATCCAAGTAGATCAAGCATAGGACCTAATATATTGACAGGAGAGTGCATACTGTACTTTAGAAGCTGTTACCCAGGTCCTCATCTCCAGTAAACTGGATTACGGCAATAGTCTCTGTCTGCATCACCACCCCCTGATCAAAAGTCTTTAGACCATACAGAACACAGTGCTGAGACTCCTGTGCCATTCACACATCACCTGCACCTCTGAGAACTCCACTGGCTCCCCATCCACAAATGTGCATTCGTGAAGCTTCTCACACACATACAAAGCCCAGCACAATCTGGGGCCATCCTACCTCAGCAGCTACATCAACTTCCACATGCCTGCCAAAAACCTCTGGACAACCGATGTGCTGCTTGCACATTTCCCCTGAATCCGCAGAGCGAGAGCTGGCAGTTGAGCTTTCTCATACCTTGTCCCCTGGGCCCTCCCTCTGCACATCTGAGCTACCTCATCAGTCCTACAGTTCCACAAAAACTTACAGAAACCTCAGGCGTGGCCACCACTGCCCCATGTCCCCTCTTTAGTGCTGGGATACCCTCTTGGGTGAGATGGATGTTTTACAAATTCACATAACATGATGAGAAAAAACATGAGTTTCAATTATTGAAAGTTGATGTTTTTAAGCAAAGCTCCTCCTTTCTGTGTAGCGTCTACCTCTGTGGACCACCTACTTAGGAGTGGAGGTCAACATATTTGTTAATCAGGAATACCTTCTTGAATATGCAGTGATCTGTTAGTAGACCTAAGTGTATGGAAACTTAGCATCGATTTGATGTGGTCAAATTTGTCTGTGCATAAGCATACTGTACAGCTTTGTTGAGGTCATCTAGTGTTGTGAAAAGCATATCAAGAGGTAGTTCTGGTATTTTGTCTGGACACAACATATACCAGTACTATTTATTTTTCATGGTCTGTTTCCACATTGTTTTTATAATGCTCAGAAGATAGTAGTTGTTGTTTACCTTTTTCCATGTTTTCGCCCAATTTGAACTTGTATAGCTTGCTTTTAACCCCTTCGCTGCTAGGCCTTTTCCCCCCCTGCGCTAAGCCTTTTTTTGGCTATTTGGGGTAGTGCGCGCTTAGGCCCCTGTAACTTTTTAACCACATAAGGTATCCACGCCAAATTTGCGTCCTTTTCTTCCAACATCATGGGGATGCTAAAGGTACCTAGGGTTTGTGGATTCCCCTGGAGGGGTCCCAGAAATTAACCAAAATACAGCTAAATTTTGGGTTTTTTGGGAAAAATGCGAAAAAAGGGCTGCAAATGAAAGCGTCTGGGGTTTTCCCTGCAAATGGTATCAAAAAAGGGTTTGTGAGGCTGTAATCACCATTTTCCCAGCTGTTAAGGAATGACAGACTTTTGTCAGAAAACCAATATTTTTTACATAGTTTTGGCATTTTTCTGAAACATAGCCTATTTTTGCTATTTTTTTGTGCTTTTAACCTCTTTCCAGTTAATGGTAGAAATGGGTATGAAAGCAATAATGGATCCTGGAAAGCTATACATTTTAGAAAAGTAGACAAAATTCTGAATTCAGCAAGGGGTCATTTGTGTAGATCCATCAAGGTTTCTTTATGGAAAGTAACAGTTAAATATAGGAAAAATTGAAAATTAGTTGAAAAAAACAGCCTTTTGTGTCAATGTTTTCACCTGTAACTTATTCTAATTATGACAGCTCTTTGAAAGCAATATACCGTTCAATCCGCTGGACCTTACTGGTTGTGGGGATATATAGGACTTGTAGGTTCACCAAGAACCCGACGAACCCAGAGCCAATAACTGAGCAGCTTCTTGCAATGGTATTTTTATTATGTACCGGGTATATAGCAATTATTGTGGGAAAATGTATACATGGAAAAATCGGTATGAAAGACACCTATGCATTTCTGAAATGGGAACAAAATATAGAGTTTAGAAACAGTAGATATTTGCACATTTCCGAAATTGGGAATACTCATACTAGCATGAGAATTATCGGTTATTTTTTTAAATGACTTATTTTTTACACAATGTTTTTCATTTGGAAGGCAGAATGCATCGAAAGTCAATAGGTAATAACAGTTGCTTTACAAAACTGAATTACCCTAAGTCTCCTGAGAAAAATGGTACCTCACTTGTGTGGGTAGGCATAGTGCCCACGACAGGAAATGGCTCAAAACCCAACGTGAACACACCACATTTTGACAATGAAAAATTACTCTTTTTTTGCAAAGTGCCTAGCTGTAGTTTTTGAACCCTAGCTCTGCCGGCACCCAGGGAAACCTAGCAAACCTATACATTTTTGAAAACTAGACACCCAGGGGAATCCAGGATGGGGTGACTTGACTGGCTCCCGCCAGGTTCTGTTACCCAGAATCCCTTGCAAACTTAAAAAAGTGTCAAAAAAAACAAATTTTCCTCACATTTCTGTGGTGGAAAGTTCTGTAATCAGCGTGGATCCACAAATTTCCACCCGCCCCGCGATCCCCAAAGTCTTCCGAGAAAAATGGTACCTCACTTGTGTGGGTCGGCCTACTGCCCGCGACAGGAAACGGCGCAAAACGCAACGTGGACACACCTCAATTTCGCAGTGAAAAATGACCCTTTTTTGGCAAAGTGCCTAGCTGTAGTTTTTGAACCCTAACTCTGCCGGCACCTAGGGAAACCTAGCAAACCTATACATTTTTGAAAACTAGACACCCAGGGGAATCCAGGATGGGGTGACTTGACTGCCTCCCACCCAGAATCCCTTGCAAACCTAAAAAAGTGTCAAAAAAATTAAATTTTCCCCACATTTCTGTGGTGGAAAGTTCTGGAATCTGCGTGGATCCACAAATTTCCTCCCACCCAACGTTCCCCCAGGTCTCCCGATAAAAATGGTACCTCACTTGCGTGGGTGGGTGAAGGACCCGCGACAGGCCCGCCCAAAAGCTATTGAGGCGACATCAAAATTACCTAATCACAAACCAACCTGGTTTTGCATGGGGGTCCCATGAGTTTTGGCCCGGGCTCGCAGCCATCTAGGGAAACCTCCTAACCCACACATTTCTGGAAAATAGACACCGGGAGAGTCCAGCGAGGTATGGCTTGCGTGGGTCCCCCATCATTCTCCTACCCAGAATCCCCTGCAAACCTCAAATTTTACCGAAAATGTCACTTTTTCTCACATATGTGTGGTGGAAAGTTCTGGAATCTGCGTGGATCCACAAATTTCCTCCCACCCAGCGTTCCCCCAGGTCTCCCGATGAAAATGGTACCTCACTTGCATGGGTGGGTGAAGGACCCGCGAAAGGCAAGGGCCCAAAAGCTATTGAGGCGACATCAAAATTACCTATCACAAACCAACCTAGTTTTGCATGGGGGGTCCCATGAGTTTTTGGCCCGGGGCTCGCAGCCATCTAGGGAAACCTACCTAACCCACACATTTCTGGAAACTAGACACCCGGGGAGTCCAATGAGGGATGGCTTGCGTGGATCCCCCAACGTTTTCCTACCCAGAATGCAATGCAAACCTTAAATTTAGCTGAAAAAACCACATTTTCCACATATTTGTGTGTGGAATCACCGTGCCGGCACAAATGTCCTACCACCCAGCGTTCCCCTTGTTCTCCCGAGTAAAATGATACCTCACTTGTGTGGGTGGGCCAAAGGCCTGTGGCTAGGAAGAGCCCAAAACATAGGGATTTCGAGTATAGCACCGAGAATTCTAAGCGCTACATTTTTTAAAAAATACGTTTTTAGCTAATTCTGCTTTGGACACCCACACAAGTGAGGTATCATTTTTCTCGGGAGAACAAGGCGAACACTGGGTGGTAGGACATTTGTGCCGGCACGGTGATTCCACACACAAATATGTGGAAAATGTGGTTTTTTCAGCTAAATTTAAGGTTTGCATTGCATTCTGGGTAGGAAAACGTTGGGGGATCCACGCAAGCCATACCTCATTGGACTCCCCCGGGTGTCTAGTTTTCAGAAATGTTTGGGTTTGGTACTTTCCCAAGATGGCCGCCGAGCCCGGGGCCAAAATCTCAGGTGCCCCCCCCACCAAAACCAGGTAGTTTTGCTGCAGGTAATTTTGAAGTCTCCAGAGTACGATTTGGGCCATTTCCTGCTGCAGCCACTGTGCCTACCCACACAAGTGAGGTACCATTTTTATCGGGAGGCCTGGGGGAACGCTGGGTGGGAGGAAATTTCTGGATCCACGAAGATTCCAGAACTTTCCACCACAGAAATGTGAGAAAAAAGTGAATTTTTCTGCGAAATTTGAGGTTTGCACGGGATTCTGGGTAGGAGAATGATGGGGGACCCACGCAAGCCATACCTCGCTGGACTCCCCCAGGTGTCTAGTTTCCAGAAATGTGTGGGTTAGGTAGGTTTCCCTAGATGGCTGCGAGCCCCGGGCCAAAACCCATGGGACCCCCATGTAAAACCAGGTTGGTTTGTGATAGGTAATTTTGATGTCGCCTCAATAGCTTTTGGGCCCTTGCCTGTCGCGGGTCCTTGACCCACCCACGCAAGTGAGGTACCATTTTTATCGGGAGACCTGGGGGAACGCTGGGTGGGAGGAAATTTGTGGATCCATGCAGATTCCAGAACTTTCCACCACACATATGTGAGAAAAAAGTGAAATTTTCGGTAAAATTTGAGGTTTGCAGGGGATTCTGGGTAGGAGAATGATGGGGGACCCATGCAAGCCATACCTCGCTGGACTCTCCCGGGTGTCTAGTTTCCAGAAATGTGTGGGTTTGGTAGGTTTCCCTAGATGGCTGCGAGCCCCGGGCCAAAAACTCATGGGACCCCCATGCAAAACCAGGTTGGTTTGTGATAGGTAATTTTAATGTTGCATTAATAGGTTTTGGGCCCTTCCCTGCAGCGGGTACTTGGCCCACCCATACAAGTGAGGTACCATTTCTATTGGGATACTTGGAGAAATGCTGGGGGGTTGGAAATTTGTTGTTACTTTCTGCAGTGTGAAAATTTGGACACAATAATGCAAGGAAAATGTCAGTCACATTTTGAGGTTTGCAGGACATTGTGGGTAAGATAACTTGTTGGAATCCACAAAAGAGACATCACCATGCACTCCCATGGGTGTTTAGTTTACGACAAAAACTACAGTTGTTAGGTTATTCTTAGATGAAATGTACAGCTTGGCAGAGAGACAAAACAGACCAAGATTACTGCAGAGCCATCTATTCTTCAAGCACACACACATACTGGTTGGATTTGGCACGAGGGCGAGTGATGGTTCAGTATATAAAATTTTATTAACAAGAGATTTCACAAAAATGAAATGCACTGTCAATAATTGAAAGGACAAAAACCTGAACCAGTGACTCACAGCTCGTGAGCTGTAAAGCCACTTCAAGGCACCAACCGCTTTACAGGCCATTCACACACCTTTCATACATGATACACACAAGACCATTCACACCACCAGGCACAAAACCAACACATTACAACATTCACCAAAAAGGACAAGGTACACCCTGCTTGACAAAAACAGAAAAGACATTTTTATGCACAACCACCTATTCCTCACGCACACATACATACTGGTTGGATTTGGCACGAGGGTGAGTGATGGTTCAGTATATACAGTTGTATTAACCAGAGATTTCACAAAAATGAAATGCACTGTTAATTGAAAGGACGAGAAACTGAACCATTGACTCACAGCTCGTGAGCTGTAAAGCCACGACAAGGCACCAACCTCTTTACAGGCCATTCATACACCTTTCATACGTGTGACACATACAAAACCATTCACAACGCCAGCCGCGGGCCCAGCACATTACAACACTCACACCAGCAGACAGCGCCATTCAAGGTCCCATCACTTTCACATGCCCACATTCCTGACACAGCAACCACACCAGCTCACGGATTGCTTTGAGTGGCGTTTGGCTAGCAGTGTGTGTAGTGACCAGCAGCTAGTCACTACTCACACACCGCCAGCCAAGCGCCAGTCTACGTACACCACCAGCCGAGCACCAGTCCACACACGCCGCCAGCTAAGCGCCAGTCCACACACACCACCAGCCAAGCGCCAGTCCACACACACCGCCAGCCAAGCGCCAGTCCACACACACCGCCAGCCAAGTGCCAGTCCACACACACCGCCAGCCAAGTGCCAGTCCACACACACCGCCAGCCAAGTGCCAGTCCACGCACACCGCCAGCCAAGTGCCAGTCCACACAAACCGCCAGCCGAGCGCCAGTCCACGCACACCACCAGCCAAGCGCAAATCCAAACACACCGCCAGCCAAACGCCAGACCACGCACACCGCCACACAAGCGCCACTCCACGCACACCGCCATCACATTTAGGATTTTTTTAATATAAATAAGAAAACACAAACAAATTGCAAATAAATACAAATCTACTAACACAAAATCTGAAACTAAATACACTACACAAATGCCAACCTTGAAACTGAACCAAAAATATTAAACAATAGAGGCGAGGCAGTTCACTTTACCACTCATGGATGCTCCCAAAAATTATTTTGCTTGTGGTACATTCTAAAACAAGCAGGCACATATGATGCCTCTTGCCGCACTATCGGCACATCAATGTCCTCCTCTAACACAGGCACTTCATCTGCACTAAGAGTAGCTTCATCCGCACTGAGAGTAGCTTCATCATCCAATGATTCCATGTGGAGAGAAAACTCACTGCCTGAATCGTCCCCTGCCTCCTTTGCCTCAGATGCAGAGTCAGTCTCTGAACCATGGTCAGAGGAAGACTCAAAAAGCATACCAACAACCTGCTGAGCAGTAATCCTGCGGCTAGCCATTATCCTTACTAAGAAAGGAGACTGCACAAACAAGTCAGCAACAACCAACACTGTGCAAAGCAAGTAAGTAAAAAAATGTGTGCCTTTATCACAAAGATCTATATACTCAAAAACTATACGATTCACTTACAAGAGACAGCTACACTCACCAGCACCTACTCTGCAGAGACACAGCAAAAACCAACGATATCCCACTAGAAAGAAAAAAACAAAACCAATTACTCACAATACAACAAAATACACATCGAGCACAAATGAAAAAAATTTTGACACACAAAAAACAGAAGCCAAACATACTGCTATTATTACACCATTCGCAAAAAACACATTCATGCAGAGAAATAAAACTCATTTACATTGTACAAAAAAAGTCTCTTACCAAACACATGCAACTACGCAAACAGTAACGAAACTGCAACCTGGAACAGTCTAAAGAGCAAAAGCATTGACCTAACAAAAAAGGAGAAATAAAGCATTACAATTGCAATTCACAAGAAATAAAACAACATAACACGCTATGTCACTACCCAAATGGGGGCAGAAAAGCCAAAAACACATAAAAAAATATATGTCCCCTGGAAGCGGCCAATTTATTTATTTTTAGATACCTGGCTCTAGTGGGCTATTCGACCCCCCCACCCCCGGGCCAGAAATGCCATAAAATGCAGGTGATCTGTCCCCAGGGGGGGCAGAAAAGTCTTAAAAAGTATTTAGGCCCATAAGGAAGCGACCCTTGGCCAAGGGGTCGCTTCCATTTAAAATTTAAAACTCTCCCTGGTGTCTAATGGGGTTTTTGCCCCCCCGGCCAAATATACAAACCGATCTGCCCCCAGGGGGGTAGAATATAATTTTTTTTTTATAAATGGCTCCTGAAAGCAACCCTTGGCCAAGGGGTCGCTTCCAATTTGGGGAAAAAAAAAATCCCTGCCTCTAGTGGGCTTTTCTGCCCCCCCTGGGTCCAGAAACGCCCAAAAAATAAATCCGGCTATCTGTCCCCAGGGGGGGCAGGATATACTTTTTAAAATAATTTAGCCCCTGGAAGCGACCCTTGCCCAAGGGGTCGCTTCCATTTACATTTACACAAAATCCCTGGTGTCTAGTGGGGTTTTCTGCCCCCCCTGGGGGCAGAAAGGCCAAATAAAAACCGATCTGCCCCCAGAGGGGGCAGAATATACTTTAAAATAATTTGGCCCCCAGGAAGCGACCCTTGCCCAAGGGGTCGCTTCCAATTTAATTTAAAAAAATCCCTGGCTCTAGTGGGCTTTTCTGCCCCCCTGGGTCCACAAACGGCCAAAAATCGGCCGATCTGTCCCCAGGGGGGCAGAAAAGTCTTTAATTATGTGCCCCCTTAGGAAGCGACCCTTGCCCAAGGGGTCGCTTCCCTAACCGACAAAAACGAATCCCTGGTGTCTAGTGGGACATTCCTGGTGCACGATCACGACGCTGTGCGCGATCGTGCACCAGGAATGCCCTGCATTGAGACATCAGGGAGAGGAAACATAGTTTCCTCTCCCCGAAGCCTCAAGGCATCAAGATTTGGGGCCCCCACCCCACCGCACCAACAAACACCCTCCCTCTGGACGCGCTGGAAAGAAATGATTTCCAGCGGGTCCAGCGCTTCCTGATGACGGCGCGCGCTGTGCGCGCTGACGTCATGGGGAAGCGTGGGGGGGGCCGGGGGTGGCAGCGGAAACTCTTCCGCTGCCATCCCCCTCTGTGGGGGCAAGATCGATGCCCCGGGGGGGAGCGCCAGCGCTTCCCCCAGGGGCTGTGCTCATGACGGAGCGGTTCCGTCATAAGCACAGCCCAACCGATGCTCATGACGGAACCGCTCCGTCATGAGCATCGAAGGGGTTAAGTATGAGACTGGGAATCGTGCCCTAGATATCAGTTTTGGGGCGGTCCTTGCTGCCAAGGTGTCAGACGGGCATTTCTACTCAGACCTTTGAAAGACGTGAGGTTGTCTATACCAAATCAGTGATTTGCAGGTTTACCTTTCACAAGTGTTGCAACATTTACTCACCAAAATGTTGGAAAAAGGTTATGTCCAGCTTTGCTATTACTTTCAAGTATTATTTTTGTATGTTAGAATGGATAATCCAAATGTTGAAAATTGTAAAGAAGTTTCTTTTAATACCACGCTACAAATTATTCTTTGCAGGTTGTGTATTTGAACTATAGTTTGCAGAGTTGTTTTCTTGGCCTCTTAAGGCAACTCTCCCTCTCCTGGTTTCAAAAAAGGGCTGTTGTTCTGTGTCTCAGGAAACATGCAGTCTGTTTATTAAGCCAATGATTTTGGTGAGCAATATGTGTTCTAATTTACTTAAGATTTCAACTATACTCTTTAGAAAAGATTAACTTCCTAGCATTGTAGACGCTTGTTCTCCAGTTGTGATGATTTACTTAAAGTTAATTTTCTATAGACATATTCTTTTAATATGTTTTTTGATATACGTAAACTGTACCTGTGATCTTAAGCAGAAAGTACTCCATGTAAACCATAAAATAATGTATAAATTTTGTGCGCACACAACAAAACACCTCCTACATAGGTTTTATCCTCAAATAATTCCATATTGCCTCTACAAGGCAAGTAAGTCTGCATCTTGTTGACTCTGCCAAGTCACTGGCTTTATCAGACTTCAGACCCCGCAGCACAAGTGCCCTGGTGCACCTTATCTTGGTATGGCACCTTAAAGTCGCTGATGTACTGGGACAGTGCGTTAAAGACATGCCCTCTGGAATTTCTTTAGTTTGTTTGCTGAGCATTATTATTTTGTTTAAACAGAAATGCTTCTGAAAAGCCATTTCTGTGCCGCTACACTTATTCCCATTATAAAATGTTGAAATTGACGTCCCTGTCCATTAGAGTGGAGTGAAGTAAAGCACTTTTTGGTAAATTAGATGCAGCATTTCTGAAGAAATTGGTTTACCTTTCCAAGTCTTTTGGAATAGACAACCTTGCATCAACAAAGCCATCACGACCAGCAACCTCCGCTCATCTTGCAGACAAGCTCACCATGTCTGGTTGTTCTTGGCACAGCCAGGATACCACCAGACTGCAGACTAAGTATAACACAGATAAAAGTAGGCTGCACGCCTTTTCCATTTATGTACCCAGGATCTGTAACAACATCCCCATATCCATTAGGATTGCCCCAAAGCTGCTCCATTTTAAGAAAGATGTGTAGACTCATCTCTTCAAAGAACACTACATCATAATGCAGTCATCGTCCACAAACCAGATCTTTCCTATCTCTTTTAGACCTCTTGCTTACATTTGTACTGACCCAGTACAGTGCTCCGCTGCCTTTTGACTACAGCTGCGCTGTAGAAATACCACATACATACATAAAGCTTAGCCACTTGAAGAATACCTTAAAATTGCACATGTGGAATCCATAAAACAGTATCCGCTGCAGGTTAACATTTCACAAAACCGTGGAGCGTAAAATGAGCATCAAAGGAACAAATTGCTGCTCCAGAGATTAACTGGTGTTGAAACCTTTATCATGTTTCATGGAATTCTAATTAAAACGAAGATCATCTCTCATAAAACAGGCAGGTTCATCATATTCTGTCTTTCATTTCAGCTCAGCCATAAATCAAAGGCTTGCTGGCTATCTGAATTGATGTGGTATTTGCCATCTGTTGAGCATGATTGTTGTAACATGCCACATAACTAAGTAGCAGTTGAGGCATTGCCTGTGGTGAGTTGAGTTGATAGTTTTTATTTGATGGGAGAAATGTGTGCCAGCAGAATCTTTTGTGAGTTTACGACTAGGTGCATTTAAAATGCGAAGTTCTTTTTCTTGCAAAAGCGGCGCATAAATGCTTACTGAGAAGTTAAGAACATTTCTTTTTAGTAATATAGTTATGCGCGCTGCTGAAATTAATCTTGACAGAAATTTACTTGTTGCTTTATAGTTTGGCAGAATGATATCAAATGTTCTTGGACTCTGCACCTGCAGAGGTGGGAGGCTTACCCTGCACCATTAAGTATAGCTGCAAAACATGACTGGATGTGCAGACCAAATGCTCGTAAATTTCTAAAGCTAAAAAGTTCCATATGTACATACATTGCAGATTAATGCATGTATATAATGCAAACCTACCCAAAAGGGAGCAGAGCACTCTCCAGGGCTGAAGGAAAGAAGCAGCCAATGAGTGATTGGAAGGTTAGCGAGATCCAAAGAGCGGAAGTGTACTTCTACTGTGTCGTGATGTCATGCTCTTTAAGGGGGTGTCTTCAGCTCTTTCCTGAAATAAGCAGGTTTGCAGCGGTCCCAGCAAATACAGTTATGACCTTCCAGATCCTGGGAGCATAGATAATGATGGCACATTACCTTGTTTATTTGTATTTTGTTGTCTCCAGTATGATGGTGTCCTGGTCATGGGTGTACCAAGAGCTACTGGAGATGTTGAGGTTTTTGGCCAGATAGATGGAGTGCCTGTAGATGGATTTGCAGATGATGTCTGTGAAATGCCTATATTTTGTAAGCAGACATTTACCATTTGGGACTGCCACTGGCCATTTTTTATCACCTTCAGTATGAATTAACCGAGCCTCATGTGAAAGAAAGAAATGGGCCTAAAACTGTTTTGTATGCATCAAAATATGTCAAAACGAGTCTGCTTTGAAGGGAAGGTGAGGCATTTAGCTCACTACAAATTTATCATTTGAAATTAACAGAACCATAACTTGATTGCAAATGTCTGGTCTGTTATTTTATGTGGGAATAAACGTGGAATGCAGCAGCAATTTGCTCTTTTAAAAATAACTTTTTCCATGTTTTGCTTAATACCAAAGTTTTAGGGCTTTTCAAGGCACTGTAAAAAAAATCGTTAGTCGCAAATGTAGTGGTACTGAATATATTGCTCCCCGAAAGATGGAAGTCTCAGTCCTTTTTGCGATTCAAACTTGTGCCATGTCTCTGCAAAGAATTAGCCTCTATGCACACAGAGTATGTAGTCATCCCTCTCCTTCATGCTTTCAGTATTTGGGGGTGGAAGCTAGATTATAAGAGAGAGAGAGATATTGTGAAAACTGTTTTTGGCCCAGGACCGGGCATATTGGGGTCCCTCTTACAAATCTGATTCAGCCCTTGTTACACTCTGCCCCTCCGCTCTCTTTCCATTTGGTGAGAGTTGGCTCTTGAGCAGATACATGCTTGTATTCTTGCCTATAATTGCGAGTCTTCTGCACAATTTGTGAGGGGCACTTTTCCGCTGCTTCCCATTGAATTGCAAACTGTACTCTGCTTCCTTTTGTCCACTCATGCGCCATTTCTTTGTGCTGCATGGCAAGTCTGCACATATTGTTAATGCGTACCGAGGTGAATGAAGGATTGAGGTAGGGTAGCAGTAGACCAGATAGTCACTATGCTAGATACACAATGTGACATCCACTTTGACAGTCTAGTGTTACCCTGGATAAGTGTACCATGCCCTCTGTGTGCCCTTCTTTTCAGGTGGACATAGTGTTCGTCGTCTTTGATGATAGCAGGCAGAGGAGGTGGTTCAACTATTGATTATATTTTGTTTTCTTCTTTTATAGCCCAATTGGTGTCGGATTCTTCAATTTTGCTCTCCAATCTGAGTGACCATAACCCCATCTCAATTTGTGTTTCCTTTCCAAACATACACTCACTCACCTGTTCCTGTGAGTTTCACTGACCTGAAATAAAGTAAAATTAAGGGGATCCTCCTGAAATGGAAAAATGTAACCCTGAGAAGTTTTATGTTGATTTAGTAAATGGTAAATGTGAAGATTTGTTTTGTTGTCTTTCTGTTAAGCGGATCCCCAGATGTTATTGGGCAGTTTTAATATTTTGTGATCCTTTGTCTGGCTTGTTGACCACCAAAAAAGCTGATACTACGCCTCCCCACATCACATCGGTGGTTTAACCATGATGGTACAGCTGCTTTGAAAAAGCTGAAAATGACAACCAACTCTTCAATTCGAAATGTTGAGGCAATTAGGCTTGCCAGAAGGGCCTATAAGACTACATTGGACAATAGGTTAGAAATTAGAGAAGCCCTGGGAAGATTTACCTAAAGCTTCAACTTTTACGGACGCAAAGGCCTTTTTGGGCATAATTTCTCATCCTTATTTTGCAGATAAGACCCCAAAAATTACTTGTGATGTCTCTTCAGAAAAATGGCTGTCCCACTTCAGTATTTTATACGCTATGGCCAAGAAAGGCACACTACATCTTGCCTTTATGGACTTGTCCAGCGCATTTGACCTCGTGGACGGGGGCAGGCTGTGGGACCTCATGAGTCCGGCCTGGGTGGATGTGAGCCAGGTAGAACTTTAGTGATTTACATTGGGATACTATAGCTCAGCTATGTTTCGGCCATGATGGGGAGTGCATGCCCAGTTTTAAAGTCGATAAAGAAGTTAGGCAGGTGTGTATTTTAGCCTCTTTTCTTTTTCTTTTTTATATTAAAACTGGATCCATGTTTACAGCTTAAGGGCAAAGACTCTCCCAGAATAAGGGATCGGACTGTACCTGTATTAACATATGCCGACGATGCTGTATTGCTGTCCCATACAGCAAACTGGCTTCAGCCTTGCTGGACACATTTAATTATTGTGTGTCAGATTTGAAATTAGGGGTCAACCATACAAAAATAATTCATTATGACTTTCGGCCCTAGAAACATGCGCTCTCCCAGATTCATTATGGATGGTATGCCCATTGTGAAAGTGAAAATGTTTAACTATCTGGGAATCTTGCTAGACACAAACCTTGACTGGGCTAAGCTCAAGAGAGCACAAAGTGATCAGCTTAGCTGAGGCCATTTTTAGTTTTGCCAGGAAACTCGATCAAAAAACAGTGAAAAACCTCATCTCTATAAAGCAAAATGTATTTCAGTAGGTATCTACGGGGAAGGGGTTTGGGGCCATGCAAGTTGTGTTCGCTTACAAGTAGCTGAAAATGAATTCCTCTCCAGATTGTTGGCAGCTCCCAATAGTACCGCCTCTATTATCACCCATACCGAGGCCGGTCTCTCGTTTATCGAAGAAACAATCAAATTGGCATCGTTACTTTTATGGCCCAAAATCTGGAGTTCACCGTTTACTAAATTCTCCTGCCGTGTACTAACAGATTGCATTAACTTGGATCATAGCAACAATATTGCTTAGTTAGCATATATTAGGAAATCTTTTTTAGATTTGGGAGTACCGCAGCTTTTTAATTCTCTAAGTGAGGTGAATGGAAATACAAAGGCCTTGTTCCCTTTAGTCACATAGCAATGTGAAGAGGTATATTAAATCGCATTCTGTGGACAGCGTACTTTACCACATGGAGATCACTGTATCAGAGGGGGTCGAATCCTACCTGGTATGGATTCCTAATCAAGAACACAGATTTTACTTATCACGCCTCAGGCTGTGTCCTGTTCATTTTTTGTTCACCTTCCCTCTGCAGGGCAGCTTGTTTTCCGTCTTTGTCCTGCTGCCCTTGTGATAATGCAAGTCTGTAACCCACAATACATCTTATGTTTTTTGCAGTTTTTTCACAGTTCCTAAAGTAAAAATTTTTTACCCAATTTTACGATCCAGTATTTATAGATCGGCCCACCAGAGCCTCATGTTGTTACGCTTGTCATCTGGGTCCATCTGTCACGCTATTATTGGCTTTATTTGTCATGCCATAAGGATCGGGAGAGATCTCAGGGTTTCGGTATAAAGTGAGCCCTGAATTTGTTTTATCCATCCCTCCAAGTTTTTATTTTTTATCGTATTTATGCCACTGCCATTTCGAGTCAATAATAAATACATTCTGATTTGCACATTTTTCTCGATACAGGTATCAATGACCTATTTTAATATTGTCTTTTAAATTGATCAGTTGAATTAATTTTGAATTATTTTATGCCAATTATGGTCGAATACATTTTTATTGACCTTGAATATCATTTATTCATAAAGACTTGGCCAGTCCTTTAGTGAAAGCATCTTTAAAAAATATAATCTGAATACAATGAGAGCAAATACAGCTGGGGTAACAATTGGGAAATTTAGGGTGTATGGATAGGGAATGCCATATTATGGAATGGAATTACACTTGGGTACTTTTTGCAGAAGGTTTCTGGGCATTAGCAGATTAGAAGACAGCCAAATTTATACTGGGAGAGTACTGTAATGTTGGTGAGTGTGAGGCGGCTAGATTACTTGAAGATAGACGTAAAGACAGAAATTATGTTAACTGTTCAAGACTTAAAGTCCTTTTGGTATGGGTTTATAGGCTGGGTAAGCTTGCTGCTGAAGTGGGAGAGTTTCAGAAGTGGTGATGAAGGCCAGTTTGAGCAAAGTTAGAGGTAGGGTTTAGAATTGAGGACAAAGTTGAACAGGTCTCACTCAGCCTGGTCTTTGAAACTTATTGCTGCGATGAGTACAGTAATGCGAATGAGTGCATTCTCCTATTGGTGGAGACCAGGCCCCTCCGACTGGTTTCTGTTGTGAGATTGACAATCGATGGCACCATAGAGGCTGGAAACACTCCTGTATAGTCCTCTAAATGAAATAATAAATCCGCACTTGACAAATTTACAAAAGAGCGCTCAACATCATTGTAAGTGCATTGCTACTGAAGGCGCTATACCTGTAACGGCAGGTAATATCTTGGCACTAAAATCTTTCATTGCTGTTTGACAAATGTAGATTGGCCTGCTTTAGCTTTTTTTTTTTTTTAAGATCTGTTAGCCAAGACCTTTTGACTTTACTAAAATAGCATATATCCTATACCTCCTTATAGGGTCTTTCAGTTAGCTGGATTCATCCAGTCTGGTGTGTCCTTCACATTTTTCTTCCACCCACTGTAGCATACAGCACATGGTGCAGTGGTTCAGCCTACTAACTTCACTGTGAGTGACCGCATTCTGCACTTTCACACCGAGTTCTCTTCAATGCCAGGCACTACAACGCCAAAGGGTGCTTTTTGAGACCAAAAATATTTTTCTAATTTTTTTTTTATATTGACAAGGGCCTGACCGCTCCTCCAACATGCTATATTTTATTAAGTCCTCGATCTTCTCGGTCGGCCTTTATTTAGTTAATTGGGCCTTTCAGCCCTCCTAAACAAAAGCCAGAACATCAATATATCATACCTATCGACAAAATATCTAGCATATAAAATGAATTCCGTTAATCCGAATGTGCAGTGCCAGTCCATTGACAGCTTAAAAACCTTTACCAGTGCATTCAAGTTTCATGTCTTTCACTTGTAACTGATGCTAATGGTATATATACGAACATCTTCTCCTTCCTTTCTGCCATCTAGTTATTCCTGATCACGTTTTCCCCTTGTGTATGGACAGATCAGCAACAGAGAAGCAGATACATTCAGAATTGTTTCCTGTAGTTTTGCTCGAGTTGTGTGGATTTGGAGTCTATCGTTCTTGCCCCAGTGCCATATTGGGTGTTCAAGGCTTTTTCTGTGGCAATCAAGAATGCTGTTTGAAGTGGACGAGTGGACTGGTTAAGTGGTCCAGTTTGCCTGTGAGTACTAACATTTAGCCTGCAGAATGTATTTTTTGAGCGTCTTAGCAGAGCCAAGCCGAGAAAGGATGGGTCATTTGCAACACTTCAGACACAACTTTTCATTTCCTAAGCTGGGCGAATCTGCCTTTTGTTGAGATCTCTTTATATTGATGGCTGTGAAATGAGTATTACGTTCTGTTACTGCCTTCTCTTCACACTACCTCACTCAAACTCTCCTCCCTGGTTAATTGAAGGTGGCACAGTCACTTCTCACTGCTCCCTTTCCTCCCCTGGGGGTTTGGAAAAGATTTTTTTTTTTTTTTTTTAAACTATTCTTCCTCCTATCTGACTTTGGAAATTCATGGGCAATAAGTGAAAGTACCGTGCGACCTTGGTGTCAATAATGGATTGCCATCTTTATGCTCCTTTTGTGTAGTTTAGTTTTAGGATTGTGAGGGCATCCTTCATGTTCATCTTATGGATGCTCTGGCCTTTGCACGAGGCCTTTTCAAGGTTTGTCATATTTTTCTGTTCAAGAATCTCTACAGCGACTGTCGCCATGTTTTGAGATTTTTGAGGATTCCCGGATCATAGCGTGGGCTTCTCTCTGTACTCTACCAGCGTTTAGCCCTGTGCCGATTACTGCATAAGCAGTCTCTACCCACCGTTCCATTTTCATTGCCTTTTCTTTTATGGAAGTGGTATTACTGTGACATTTTTCAAGCCTGTGCCTCTACCTATACATATTTGACCTGGTCTGTCTCGTGATTACTGTCTTTGTCCTTAACAAGGCAATGGACTGTTTTGGTTGGGCTGCGTGGTACAATGTTGTGAATCAGTTTGCTCCGGCTCCACTGTTAAGGGTGGGTACTTCTTAGTGCTCTATTTAAGAGTTTTCACAACAGCAAAGCACGCTATAAGAGCTGTCTGCATAGGTAGTAATTATTTACTTCTAAAACTTGCTAACCTTCAATTCAAATGATCAACAGCAACACCCACCAAACCACCACCACCCTGTTTTGTATCCTTTAGACTGCAGCAACTTCTGGGTGAAAACGTCTGAAGTGATGAGTCACAGTCTACTCTAGGCCAGAAGAAGGCACTGATGACTAAGACATAGATACACTTGTTAAGTATTTGCCAAAGATACTCGCGGCAAATAATGCATTGATGATTTAAGGAGAACTTTCCGTATGAGATCTGTTTGTACTTGGCACATTGTGCTTTTTCCTTCGCTTTTCTCAATTGTATCTTTAGTCATTTATATGTCAAGTTGTTCTTTTAGTTTGAAATGTAAATGCCGTAAACATTTTTTTGTGGCTTTTAGTTCTGATTGGGGTAATGTGTATCAGCTACACGTTTTTCCTTTAAGTATGCTATTCTACTTTGAAGACAGTTTATCTCTTATAATAGTCTCTGACACAGACAGAAGTGCAGACTGAGGACAGTATGTTGGTTTCTTCCACTCATTTATAGCTTGCTCATAAACATTGGCTGTAGGCTTTCACTCTCTCCCTCCCCTATTGTTGAAACACTGATGTATATTGTTAAGAAATTCTATCTTCTGCACTTGCTGGTGTCTCGATGGTGTGCCATGGAGAAAATAAAAGCGTGATGGATGGCGTGGTTAAATTAATCTTAGCCACTGGTAATTTTTATGGGCCACATGCCAGTCTATCCTTTCACTGCCCATAATGCCCTTCTAGACTTCAATCAGTTCTACGCAAATCTTTTTGGTCCTGCTCCAACAGTAGCAGGCCAGCCTAAAATGCCAGGTCAGGTCCCCTCCTGACATAAACACCTACAACCCCAGACCAATTTTGTCCCTTTAGGGACTGTCAGTAAAGTACGGCTTGAGTTCTGTTGCACAGTGAGCACTTGACTCCTATATGGACATACTACTCGCACTCACTTAAGCAATAAAGTGATGGGTGTAATGCTTGTCATAGAAACCAAAAAATGGTTTTCTGCTGGTTCACGATTCATATTTTGAAACAAATATATTTGATTAGGGCAGGAACTGTTGTTCTCTGTTTGATTAACCCAACTCTTTCAAACCTGGTTTTAATAAGTCTAAAGAGCCTACCCAAAGCAAGAGTTTGGGTAAAGACATAAACAGAGTTGCAGGGGGGGATGAGGTTTGCATCATGCATATTATTGGTGCACACTACAAAGTACAAGCTGCACTTGAGCAGATGGATCTTTTGTCCCAGGCTGAGGGTTGACATCAACAAATCCGCAATACATCAACTACAGTGAAGCACATTAGGCTCCACAAACATGACAAAGTGTTGGATAACGAACCATGAAGGTTTATTAGCAGATTAGCAAAGTTACAAACTTAAAGTATTCATAAACCAATAATCATATAGGTAAAATGGTCAGTGTTAGAAATGGGATCTCTAGTTGGCAAGGGCTTGCACCTTTGTCCAAGTAGGGACCCTTCTTCCTAGTCAGGGTAAGGGTGTTACACTCGTGAAGTAACCCCTGCTCACCCTCGTGGTAGCTTGGCACGAGCAGTCAGGCTTAATTCAGAGGCAGTGTGTAAAGCATTTGCACATAACCAACAGTAATACAGTGTAAGCACTACAAACGGACACCACACCAGTTTAGAAAAATAACCAATTTTTATATACTCAAGACAAGACCAATTACGACAAAAATCCACAATACTATACTTTAAAAATGAATGCTTGATAAGGTAACTTCTTCTTTGCAGGAATAGGTCAAAAACAAAGTTCAGTACGAGTCGGTAGCTCCGTCCGAGCCTACCGCGATGCTGAAAACCACAGAGTCTAACAGTTCCAGCCGACCGCGTCGATACGGGCCAGCAGAGTCGTGAACAGACTCGGTCACAGTACCTTTCTCGTTGTGGCTGGTACGGAGTGTACGAGGCGGTCGGCGTTCGTCGCGGTTGCGGTGCAAGACGGAGCGATGCAAGGTGCGGTGTCCCTCGATGCGGTGCAGGCAGCGGCTCGATGAGCGTCGTGCAGACGGAGTCGGTGAGTCCAAGGCATGCGATGCAGGGTGAGACGATGCTCGATGCGGTGCTGACAGGTTGCGATGCAGGCGACCAAGCCGGAGTGCGGGAGCTGGCGTCGGACAGCGGTGCGAGTCGGAGCGGTGCGTCGCAGACGTGCGAGCGGTGCCCCAAATGCGATGCGGTCACGACTCTTGAGCCAGTTGCAGCGACTGCGTCGGTCGGGTCCGGCTGGTTCAGTGAAGCGATGCAATGCGAACTGCGGTGCCCACAGGTCACGGTGCAAGCAGCGGCTCGGTGTTGGCGGCGTCGGACGTCGCCCACGGTGAGACCAGGGTTGCGATGCGGGGCGATGCGGTCTGCGGTGCAAACAGGTCACCGGTCAGGGATGGATTCGGTTGACGGAGTCGGTTGCAGTTCCCTTCCTCTGTGGCAACTGAAACAGCGTTCCAGAAGCGGTACCCAGAGGCTTGTGAAGTCTTTGTAGTCCCTGAGACTTCTTAACAGGAGGCCAGCTCGGTTCCAGGCCCTTGGAGATACTCAGCACAAGTTTGTAGAAAGTCCAGTCCTTTCACTGCCCAAGACAGAAGCAGCAACTGCAGGCCAACCCAACAAAGCAACAACACAGCAAAGGGGCAGTACTCCTCCTGGCAGCTCTTCCAGCTCTTCGTCTTGGCAGGTTCCTTGATTCCAGCGAGATCTAAATTCATGGGGTCAGGGCCCCAATATTTATATCCCAAATTCCTTTGTTCTCTGAAGGCAGAGAGGCCTTTGCCTAGTCCAAACCAGTTCTGGAGCACTTTGTTGACAAGTCTCCGTCCCTTCTTTCAGTGAGTAGGCCAGGGACATCAGACGCACCACAGGAGGTGGAGCCAGCATTGTGGAGGAAAGGCACTGTCCTATTCAGGGCCCAGGTGCAACCCCTCCCACCCATCTACATGTAGATCTTGCTATTCAGCCCTGTGCTGACTCACCCGGTCTCCTGGCATCCCCCAGCCCCTGTCACTCACACTCCAGACAAGGAATACACAACCTCGCAGAGGCAGGCTTGGATGGTTAGACAAGAAAATACCCACTTTCTAAAAGTGGTATTTTCAAACACAGAATGTTAAAACCAACTTCACTAAAAGATGCATTTTATCATTCTTCGTCCAGGCATACTAAACTCTAATTTCTACCATGTTCCCGGGGTCAGTTAGGATTATAAGCTGTAATAATCAAAACTGCCCTTCTGGCCTATGGGGAACAGGTAGCCTTGCAATAGTGAAAAACGAACTAGGCTGTAATTCACTATCAGGACATGCCACACACACCAGGGCATGTCCTACCTTTCGCATATAACGCACCCTGCCCACAGGGGTACCTTGGGCCTACCTTAGGGGTGACTAACATGTAGAAAAGGGAAGGTTTAGGGACTTGCAAGTGTGCGCACTTGCCAAGTCGACATGGCAGCCCCAGGCTGCGCACAGGCTCTGCAATGGCAGGCCCGAGTTACACTTTACGGGCTGTTTGCGCGGGTGGCACAATCCAGTGCTGCAGCCCACCAACAGCATTTGGTCTATAGGCCCTGGCACTCGCAGTGCACTTTACAAGGGACTGACACATAAACCAAATAGGCCAATCATGGAAACGCCAATCCGTAACACATTTTATACAGGAGCACTTGCACTTTCCCACTGGACAGCAGTGAGGAAAGTGCGCAGAATCATTACACCAGCAAAAACAGAGTCAAAACCGGGAGGTCAGAAAGCAAAAAGTCAGGGGAAACACGCCAAAAGATGCCAAGTCTAACAGTCAGGATAATGTGAAGCGATTCAAATATGGCAAGTACAAAGATAATTTAAAATAGTCATAAATGATTCGGGCGAGTTTGTTTCCCCTGAAGGGAAATTTCCAAACATGCTAAGCTGTCAAAAGAATGAGAGAAAATGGAGCAGATGGTGTCAGCAACTAAAGGGCAGAACCAAATGAGAATTGAGTCAGGTAAATAAGAGACAATTTGCTCAGGAGTCTAACTCTTTAAGCAGGAGCAAAGGTCTAGAGAGACTGAAAAGGGGCATCTGCTCTCAAGCAAATGGAAGGTACATCCATCTAGGTAAACAGTGCACAATTCAACATACACTTTTCCACAGTTGCAGTACTTCCCACTTTTCCCAGAGAGAGGTCACTAGTCTGAATTATACATTGACAATAAAACGTAAGCAGTCTTCTTCCCAGGTATTGCACAATGGAAGTTTTCAGCTGCATGGCCTTCAAGAAATATCTTGCAACAGGATGATAAATTGCACTCAGCCTGTCCCATCAAGTATAATGGGGTGACCCAGTGACCCTCAGAACCTGGGCGTCTAGAGTATATGCTAATGTTGGTTCTGTCTGGTACAGAAATTAGTTTAATGTGTCATAAATATTTTTGCATGAAGAAAGGAGAACACACCTAATTTGAATTAATCAAAAGGTAGTATGTTAACAGCTTAATCACTTTTTTCTTTTTACAATTTTTCTGGTTATAACATAGTAAGGCTGTCACAAGCAAACAAAGATTATTGAAAAACGACGCATGGCTGGCTAATAGGTGACAAGGTGATCTAGAGGTGACAAGGTGTGAATAAACTATATACAGTGCTGTACAAAAGGTATCTAAAATGTTCAATTCAGTGGACATCCGTCCCTAAACACATGAATCTACAATCCATATACTGCTTAATCCGCCTTTCACGTGGAGTGGAGAGGGTAGGAAATGGATTGTACAGGTATGTGGACGTTTCAACCCAGACAAGTGCGTGATTGAAGTCACGGCGGGTCTTCTTCAGGACACGGGGGACAGCCAGTCGGGCTGGTAACGGCAACCAGTAGAATTCTTCAGGGTATAATCCACCAAAGGTTGGATTCTTGGCAGTGATGGTGATGAATCACATCAGAGGACAGTTATTGCACGAGTCAAAAAGCTCAGTCGGGCCAGCGTTGAAAAGCACAGGTGTGGGAATTTGCTATTCACTCTTTATGAAACACGTACTACCTATTCATGCAGAATCCAAACATTTGCAACATATAATTAATTCAACTACTGTAGCTTCGAGCTTGGCTCCTGAAACGAGTGAAAGGGGAGACTGAATCACAGCTGGCGAGAGTATATTGAGAGTATATTGAAATGTTCGCATAAGTCATCTGATCTGAGCCCTTCCTTAACTATGGCTAATTTAACATGAACATACTTTTACTATGGACAACTATAACATGAAAATCACACTTTGAATGTATGTATGTAACATGCAGATTAGTATTTATGTTGAGCAACCCGAAATGGAGTATCACCAACAGATGAATTATCATGGCAGAGGCAAAGCCTTAACAAGATCCGACTCTGCAGAGGTGAGGGTTGGGTGGCAAGAGTGTTTCATTAGAGGACCATTAATAGTATTGTATGCAAAAGCTGTGGTGATGGAAAATGGGGAGTCATTCCTGATGTATCCTGCTACACTGTATGCGAATGAAACCTTATCAAAATAAAACAGTTCATGTAGATTTACCTAAGATTTTGTGTGTTGTAGGCGGATGAAGAAGCATACTGTTTGCCAGATATTGATCAACATATTGCTCAATGTGTAGCCAGTGTAGTTAGAAGTGAGATGTTACATGCACACAGCTGATGGTGTCACCAAGCGCCTGAACCACTTAAGCTATTTAGTACTAGTTGCTGTCTCTTTATAGTTGAGATTGGGTAGGCCCTGTACACAAAAATATTTTTTTCAATTATGCATTCCCTCTCTGCCATCAAGTAAGCCTTGTGTACGTCCGAGGACTGCAGTGTCTGAATTCTTCCTTCCTCTGTATTGGTGCATTACAGCCTTGGTGGAGAACATGCCAGGTTCCCATTCCCTGGCTGAGCGCGGAACCACGGGCTCAGACCAATCGCAGCGCTGCATTGCAGTGTTGTGATTGGCTATGGGGAGCCTGGAAGCCCGGTTGCTAACTGCTTTCAAAGAACTAGCCAGGAAGAGGACGGAGGAGAGGCAGCTGCTCCCCTCCTCCCCAGCTTCCCCCCCTCCCGGCCTCACTGCTGCTTTCAGTGGCGGCTGCTCCCGCTGAAATCAACTGCTGAAAACATTTGAAATATGAACATAAATGATGAGCGTGAATCCTAGGAACAGTTGTCCCTGTTCTTAGTATTTTGTCCGCTGCCCAGTTTACTTCCACTACTCACTGTTGAACTATATTTGTATGTGTGTGATATTACTGGATTGTGCACCTAGATGGGATCTTGAAGGACTGCATTAAATAGGAAATAGGCCAAAGTCAGAGATTTTTGTTAGGATACAGGTAAAGCTTGTGCTGGTAATTATTATATAAAGGAGGCCCTTCTGGGACGGAAGAATTGATTCCGGAGGTGAGCATTGAGTAATGGAGTACAGGGTAGAGATTCTTGTATCGCTTACATTGGTTATACAGTTATGTAGCACAGGGGTGTGATGTATTAGTGGTTTATATGCACTTGACTTAGTCCATATATACCCAAGATATGGCACAGGGCATAGGTTCTAAAAGCTTATAAATCCATTTCCATTCTTGTAACACAGACCCCATAATTTGTTATGAACCAACGGTGTGGCAGGGTCAGCTAGCCTTCTCCACTTTGCTGGTCCAATGACAAAATATTAAGAATATCAGTAGCATTTGTGAGGGTCCCTCAAGCAAAACCAGATGACTCCAAATGCTGATGAGCTCCTGTCAAGCCCCAGTTTAGCATGATCTCTCATAGTCGTGGCGAGTTGCACGTTCAAGGGAGAGACCTAATTGAACAGCAGGTATCATCTTCTTAATAAATGTATCAGGCTGGCACAGTACTGACGAGCCCAGAATGCACACAGACCCCAATATGTCTCTACTGCTCGAGTTTGCTATCACATAAAATTCCCTGTAGAAAAGTGAAGGGCTCCACTAACATTTGATTTTTCTTCTGACTCCGCCACCTGCTCTCTGTATGGTCGATGCCAGGGTCCAACTCCATTTAAAATAGCGTAAGCAAACAAGACCTGTCCTAGTGCTAAAGCAGAGTTAAACTAATTTGAGTGGGTAAAGTGCTCCCTCAGCCTTTCTGCCCTGATGGTATTCACCCCAGAGCTGCTGATGTTGCAGGAATCCAATGAAGACTGGAGCTGTTCACTGCATTTTCCAGGGTTATGAAGGGCATATAAATTTACAGTGCAGTATAAAATTGCACTAGAATAGGCCTGAGCACCATCACTTTGACCATGAGAATCCCCACGCTAAAGAAATGTAAATATATCTCGTCTGCGAGGAGGGGTGCTGTCGTGCAGGAAACGAAAAACTTCTCAATATGAAGCACAGACGTAAGGAAGGGGGAAAAAGTTGAGACCACATTTGTTGTACTAGAAGGATTTTCTTACAGTGTCGGTAAAGGTAAAGTGTGGATTTATTAGGCCTAAGTGACTAAACATTTTTCCTGCTTCAGAATTTGCTATTTATCCTGTAATGAGATCTCCATTTTAGAGATTTCATTCTAACATGCTATTAAGTGTGAGCCGGATTGTCAGACTAAAAGTTTACTTCACTTATGCCCTCAGGCTCTTCATCCATCTTTACCGAGAGGGTGAGTTGATTTCTGAGAGATATATGAATGTGGGCCTTCCTTTTAAAATGGATACACACATCCCTCCTAATACATCAATTTATTTTTGTCCAAGAGAATTGAGAACCTTGCTGAAATGAATGTGGCTTTTTTTTTCAGGAGCTCTTACTGCAGCAAGCCTTGGTCTCCGTAAAAGAATTAAGCCCTGGTGGTATTTCTCTAAATATTTGTGCAAATTCTGGAAGTGGTTTCTGCACAAAACATAAAGGGCAATATGTTCATATGCCTTAACAACTTTTCTCTTTCCCATCCCAGGTGACCTAGAAAATGGGTAAATATTGTACTTGCAAAGCTTTTTTGTATTTCTGATTATCCCTACCTTATGATTTGACCTCCTCCTTTGGGCGAAGGCCTCTGAGGCCTTCCCTGAATTACATTGTCTGCAGAGCCTCAAAGTATCCACAGCAAATAAGACACTAAGAACACTCCAGCTCCATCGTCAAATTTTGCTTTGAGCATCACCTGTAAAAGGCAATGTCCCCCCCACCTTCCACCCTCTAACCTCTCTCCCCCCCCCCCACCAAAAAAAAAAAAAGCTGTTGTATTCAGGTTTTTCTTCTCTCTGGTGATCACTGCTCAGTGTGTTAGAATCCTTAGCAGCTATTGCTTGCAGGCTCATGCAGTTGCCCTTTTTTTTTTTTTTTTTTTTTAAGTTCCTACTTAGGCCCCCAATGTCCACTTGTGGGTTTACTGTACTTGAGCCCTAGATACCACTGAATGTTCTGTGAGGAAATATTTTGGTTTTCTTTGACTTTACTCTTTTGCATATTCTAATATTAATCTCTACTTGCCCTACGAACATTGTGCCGTACTTGATATATATGTTAACACTAGTTGGGCTAACATTTCTGCTTTGAGCTTCATATTCTCTCTACTGCACCATTCCAGCACCTTGAGTGAATTTTTACTGTCTCACTATGCAGAGATTTTTGACCTAAGACCATCCTCGTTCTCATGCATCCTAGATGTGGCCTTAAGCGAGCCCTTAGCCAGACTGCCCAGTCAGCATGGCATGCTGTAAGTGCTATAGCAAGGTTAGAGGACACAGTTTGACTGTTGAAATCATGGGCAGTAAAGAGGGATCGGGACAACACTCTATAGGTTGAGGTGGTAGGACATTGAATTACTTTTGGGACAGTGTTTTGGGCAGTCCTCATCTAATGATTCGAACAGCATGGAAATGGGTTCAAGAGTCGATGCGCTTCATAATTTACGAGGTTTGATTAATGGTGGCGATAGCCTGCCAGGACTGGGGTGACATGTAAGAACATATTCTTTGATATATGAACTAGTTGGGGGTACAGACTAGTCATGTAAAAAAACTTGAAGTTACCTTGGGTCAGTGCATGGAGGAATCAAGATTAACATTGTGTTTGAGTTGACTTGTAAAGACATGGATATGTCTGTGCAAGATAAAAGGGCCCAGAGGTTGTGGCCAGGTCTAGTGTGTATTACCAACTAGATATATCCTGATGTAAATAGGCCCGTATGGATGAACGTGAATGCCTACTTGAACCCATAGGCACGATCTGCCAATTCCTATTATGTAAAGCGGCACAAGAATGAGTCTTTGACTAATGTGATGCATCTGCAAGAGGGTGTGAACAGTTCCCACATCAGACCAGGAGCGGTGCGTCCATTGGGGCGTTGGGGCGTAGCCCCCCCGCCCGCAGCTCCCTCGGTGGCTTTGAACCTAAGTAAACTGAATCAGTTTACTTAAGTTCAAAGACGCCGAGGGAGAACTGACAATCATGTCAGTCAGCATGACGTCGGACCGCCCACCCCCTTCAGAGTCTGAAGGGGGTGGGCAGTCCGACGTCATGTTGACTGACATGACTGTCAGAGGGACGACCAGGGGCAGCAGGCAGCACTGCAGCACAAGTGCGCACGAGTGGGGAAGGGCATCGAATTTTCGCGCCGTGCCCAGTCATGCGCACTTGTGTTTGCACTAGCTTGCGCATGCCCATTAGGAGAGCGAGGGTTGAGCAAAGGCTCAAACCTCGGTCTCCTAATGGGCAGGCGGGCGAGAGGTAACCGTGCCCTAAGCCAATCCTGGCTGAGAGGGGCTTTAGGCGCAAACTGAGTCGGACCCGAGGCGGCGCGGACGGCGGACCTGCTCAGGTAGGATTTTCTTTTATTAATTAAAAACTCCCCCGGGCCCCCGGCAACCCCCCCCCCGCGCACGAGCCGGCCGCGACTTACCGCATGATTGGCGGGGTCGCCTGGGCGGTCGTCAGGACAGGTTAAATAATGGTTGCAATGTTACCCCTGAGGACAGCTTATGCGGCACTTGCCCAAGCCCTTTTCAAGCTCCAAAGTTCTTCTTTTGCAGCAGTTTGCAGATGTTGGCACTTTAAAGCCAGACCTACTGGCGCTTTACCAGTGCTCGTTTTTAAAGTGAACGTAATATAGTATGTGGCTCAGATGAGCCGTTATTTTTTCTATATTGTTCCCGGTGCCTTATAAAGTATATCTCGTGTAGGCCTATTGAGGCGTACTGAAAATAAAACCTCAAACTGTTGATAGGTGAACAAGGGAAGGTAAACAGGAGTGAGCATATTAGTAAACATTTACACTTAACCCCTTAACTACTGGGCCTTTTCCCCCCCAGTGCTGAGCCCTTTTTTGGCTATTTGTAGTAGTTCGCGATTAGGCCTCTGTAACTTTTTGACCACATAAGGTATCCACGTCAAATTTGCGTCCTTTTCTTCCAACATCATGGGGATTCTAAAGGTACCCAGGGTTTGTGGATTCCCCTGGAGGGGTCCCAGATTTTAGCCAAAATACAGCTAAATTTTGGTTTTTTGGGGAAATATGGGAAAAAAGTCCCGCATATGAAAGCGTCTGGGTTTTTCCCTGCAAATGGTATCAAAAAAGGGTTTGTGGGGCTGAAATCTCCATTTTCCCAGATTTTAGGGAATGACAGACTTTTGTCAGAAAACCCAAAAATTTTACACAGTTTTGGCATTTTTCTGGGACATAGCCTTTTTTGCTATTTTTTGTGCTTTCAACCTCCTTCCAGTTAATGGTAGAAATGGGTATGAAAGCAATAATGGATCCTAGAAATCTATACATTTTAGAAAAGTAGACAAAATGCTGAATTCAGCAAGGGGTCATTTGTGTAAATCCATCAAGGTTTCTTTATAGAAACTAACAGTTAAATATAGGAAAAATGGAAAATTAGTTGAAAAACAGCCTTTTGTGTCAACGTTTTCACCTGTAACTTCTTCTAATTATGACTGCTCTTTGAAAGCAATATACTGTTACATCCACTGGACCTTACTGGTTGTGGGGATATATAGGACTTGTAGGTTCACCAAGAACCCGACGAACCCAGAGCCAAAAACTGAGCAGCGTCTTGCAATGTTTTTTTATTATGTACCGGGTATATAGCAATTATTCGGGGAAAATGTATACATGGAATATTCGGTATGAAAGACTCCTATGCATTTCTGAAATGGGAACACAATATAGAGTTTAGAAACAGTAGATATTTGCACATTTCTGAAATTGGTAATACTCATACTAGCATGAGAATTATAGGTCATTTTTCAAAATAACTTCTTTTTTACACATTGTCTTTCATTTGGAAGGCAGAAATGCATCGAAAGTCAATAGGTAATAACAGTTGCTTTACAAATCTGAATTACCGTAAGTGTCCCGATAAAAATGGTACCTCACTTGTGTGGGTAGGCATAGTGCCCACGACAGGAAACGGCTCAAAACGCAACGTGAACACACCACATTTTCACAATGAAAAATTACCCTTTTTTGCAAAGTGCCTAGCTGTAGTTTTTGATCCCTTGCTCTGCCGGCACCCAGGGAAACCTAGCAAACCTATACATTTTTGAAAACTAGACACCCAGGGGAATCCAGGATGGGGTGACTTGACTGGCTTTCACCAGGTTCTGTTACCCAGAATCCCTTGCAAACCTAAAACATTGTCAAAAAAAACACATTTTCCTCACATTTCTGTGGTGGAAAGTTCTGGAATCTGCATGGATCCACAAATGTCTACCCACCCCGCGTTCCCCAAAGTCTTCCGAGTAAAATGGTACCTCACTTGTGTGGGTAGGCCTAGTGCCCGCGACAGGAAACGGTGCAAAACGCAACGTGGACACACCACAATTTCACAGTGAAAAACGACCCTTTTTTGGCAAAGTGCCTAGCTGTAGTTTTTGAACCATAGCTCTGCCGGCACCTAGGGAAACCTAGGAAACCTATACATTTTTGAAAACTAGACACCCAGGGGACTCCAGGATGGGGTGACTTGGCTTGCTCTCACCAGGTTATGCTACCCAGAATCCCTTGCAAACCTAAAATATTGTAAAAAACCACATTTTCCTCACATTTCTGTGGTGGAAAGTTCTGGAATCTGCGTGGATCCACAAATTCCACCCACCCGCGTTCCCCAAAGTCTTCCGAGAAAAATGGTACCTCACTTGTGTGGGAGGCCTAAGTACCCGCGACAGGAAACGGCCCAAAACGCAACGTGGACACACCACATTTTCGCAGTGAAAACGGACCCTTTTTCAACAAAGTGCCTAGCTGTAGATTTTGAACCCTAGCTCTGCCGGCACCTAGGGAAACCTAGGAAACCTATACATTTTTGAAAACTAGACACCCAGGGGACTCCAGGATGGGGTGACTTGGCTGGCTCTCACCAGGTTATGCTACCCAGAATCCCTTGCAAACCTAAAATATTGTAAAACAAAACACATTTTCCTCACATTTCTGTGGTGGAAAGTTCTGGAATCTGCGTGGATCCACAAAATTCCACCCACCCCGCGTGCCCCAAGGTCTCCCGATAAAAATGATACCTCACTCGTGTGGGAGGCCCAAGTACCCGCGACAGGCTAGGGCCCAAAAGGTATTGAGGCAACATCAAAATTGCCTATCACAAAATGTTTTGGGCCCTAGCCTGTCGCGGGTACTTGGGCCTCCCACACGAGTGAGGTACCATTTTTATCGGGAGACCTTGGGGAACGCTGGGTGGTAGGAAATGCGTGTCTGCCCGGCGATGCCACAACTTTCCCACACAAAAATGTGTGGAAAAAGTGATTTTTTTCACCTAAATTCGAGGTTTGCAGGGGATTCTGGGTAAGAAAACGTTGGGGGATCCACGCAAGCCATACCTCCCTGGAACCCCCCGGGTGTCTAGTTTTCAGAAATGTGTGGGTTTGATAGGTTTCCCTAGCTGGCCGCCGAGCACGGGGCCAAAAACCGAGGAGACCCCCCTCACAAAACCAGATTGTTTTGTGATAGGCAATTTTAATGTCACCTCAATACCTTTGGGCCCTAGCCTGTCGCGGGTACTTGGGCCTCCCACACGAGTGAGGTATCATTTTTATCGGGAGACCTTGGGGAACACTGGGTGGTAGGAAATGCATGTCTGCCCGGCGATGCCACAACTTTCCCACACAAAAATGTGTGGAAAAAGTGATTTTTCCACCTAAATTCGAGGTTTGCAGGGGATTCTGGGTAAGAAAACGTTGGGGGATCCACGCAAGCCATACCTCCCTGGAACCCCCGGGTGTCTAGTTTTCAGAAATGTGTGGGTTTGATAGGTTTCCTAGCTGGCCGCCGAGCACGGGGCCAAAAACCGAGGTGACCCCCTCACAAAACCAGGTTGTTTTGTGATAGGCAATTTTAATGTCGCCTCAATACCTTTGGGCCCTAGCCTGTCGCGGGTACTTGGGCCTCCCACACGAGTGAGGTATCATTTTTATCGGGAGACCTTGGGGAACACTGGGTGGTAGGAAATGCATGTCTGCCCGGCGATGCCACAACTTTCCCACACAAAAATGTGTGGAAAAGTGATTTTTCCACCTAAATTCGAGGTTTGCAGGGGATTCTGGGTAAGAAAACGTTGGGGGATCCACGCAAGCCATACCTCCCTGGAACCCCCGGGTGTCTAGTTTTCAGAAATGTGTGGGTTTGATAGGTTTCCCTAGCTGGCCACCGAGCACGGGGCCAAAACCGAGGTGACCCCCTCACAAAACCAGGTTGTTTTGTGATAGGCAATTTTAATGTCGCCTCAATACCTTTTGGGCCCTAGCCTGTCGCGGGTACTTGGGCCTCCCACACGAGTGAGGCACCATTTTTATCGGGAGACCTTGGGGAACGCTGGGTGGTAGGAAATGCGTGTCTGCCCGGCGATGCCACAACTTTCCCACACTAAAATGTGTGGAAATAGTGATTTTTTTCAACAAAATATGAGGCTAGCAGGGCATGTTGGGTAAAAAACAGTGAGAACCACGCAAGTCATTCACCCTTGTACTTCCCCCTTTGTCTACTACTCAAAAATGTAAAGGTTTGCCTAGGTGACGACTGAGCTAGGGCAGAAAGTCCCCTGCTACCCATTGTGGAAAAAAAAATATCTTACAAAAGGCCATTAAACCGACACAAATATAAATCTAACACTCATTTGATAAAGCTAATCCACCACTTACACAGGTTGGTTTTAGCACCTCCAGAAACGCTGGCTTCAAAGCACAAATACTTATCAAAGTATATAAATATTGAAGCCAAGCCTTCTGAAGGGGAGCCATAAAGCCACATCACGGCACCAACCACTTTATGGTCCATTCACACGCTATTCACACACCACACACAAGACTTCCGTACCGCCAGCCACGGGCCCAAACAACCATATCACTTGCACTCACACAAACATACTGCCGCCATGCAAGGGCCCATCACATTCATATGCCACAAGACATAATGACTTTGACTATATTCTACCACCTGTCAAGTCTCCACCTCCTTCTTCCAGAACGTTACAGAACTCATGCCCAGTGAACCTATACTAATGACTTCCATGACAGCCACATGAGGCTCAGGAAGACATGTCTTTCATGCACCTTTAGTGCACTCACTATGCTAAATCCAACTCCTTCCAGTTTGTGGATGCAAGTTGGGGGGTGCTCGAGTATGCCGCAAAAACATTTCTCGAGCTGAGCAAGCATATCTACCTTTGAAACTAAGGCAAACATGCTGGAAATTTTCAAAAGATAACATCATAAACTATGAACGGATGAATGTGAAACAAGGGTAGTCCGTGACAACGTAGCATATGTCCAATCCACCGTTATGTGCAGTGACTGTAATGCACTTATCATACAGCAAACTGACCATCTACTAAGTTCTAACGGAGGATGAACATGGCAAGCAGCATTGACCCATAAGTATTGAGTGTGAGTGTGGCAGCAATGGATTTGAATCCATGGGTGAAGAAGAAGTCAGGACGTGTATCTATACTACCTTTACTATCTGCCTTCTACCTTTGTAATATTCCTCGGAAAGCGCACCTACCGTAAGCTGTTCTAACCCGTTCGTGTGTCTGTCCTCAGAGTCCTGACTAACCCTGTCCAATTGTTAAGAGACCCTATACTAATGCCTTTCATCTCTAGCTAATTGAAGCTTGAGTGAACATTTCTGTCACGAGCTATCAATGCTCTCACAATGCTCTATCCAACTCCTTCCAGTTTGTGGATGCAAGTTGGGGGTGCCCGAGTATGCCGCAAAAACATTTCTCGAGCTGAGCAAGCATATCTACCTTTGAAACTAAGGCAAACATGCTGGAAATTTTCAAAAGATAACATCATAAACTATGAACGGATGAATGTGAAACAAGGGTAGTCCGTGACAACGTAGCATATGTCCAATCCACCGTTATGTGCAGTGACTGTAATGCACTTATCATACAGCAAACTGACCATCTACTAAGTTCTAACGGAGGATGAACATGGCAAGCAGCATTGACCCATAAGTACCACAGTAAATTCAGTGTGAGTGTGGCAGCAATGGATTTGAATCCATGGGTGAAGAAGAAGTCAGGACGTGTATCTATACTACCTTTACTATCTGCCTTCTACCTTTGTAATATTCCTCGGAAAGCGCACCTACCGTAAGCTGTTCTAACCCGTTCGTGTGTCTGTCCTCAGAGTCCTGACTAACCCTGTCCAATTGTTAAGAGACCCTATACTAATGCCTTTCATCTCTAGCTAATTGAAGCTTGAGTGAACATTTCTGTCACGAGCTATCAATGCTCTCACAATGCTCTATCCAACTCCTTCCAGTTTGTGGATGCAAGTTGGGGGTGCCCGAGTATGCCGCAAAAACATTTCTCGAGCTGAGCAAGCATATCTACCTTTGAAACTAAGGCAAACATGCTGGAAATTTTCAAAAGCTTCCTAAAGAGAACATCATAAACTACGAAGAACGGTTGAATGTGAAACACGGGTACTCCATGACAACGTGGCATATGTTCTGTCCACCAGTATGTGCAGCGTGGGGACTATAATGCACTTGTCAATTGGCGAACAGAACAACTACCACGTTCTGAAAGCAGATAAAGGTGTTGAGAAGTCCATGATTTCATGAAGTAGAGGAAGAAATATCCTGCAGCTGCTTGCGTAGTGAAGGAGTGGCCCACAGACAGTAGGTATCCATTCACACCAATTGAAAGGTTATCCTATTGGCAGCTCCACCTCAGTCAATTTCCCAGTATTTTGCTTTAGTGTGATACAACATAAAGCAAGTAGGAAAACAGAAGGCAGGCTTACTTGGGCACTGGGGACAGTAAACACGAGTCTCCTGCCTCTTTCCCTGCATCGAGCACACTTTACAACAACGACATGGTCGCTCCTTTTTGGGTGTTGCAGGAATTTTATCTGCAAAGTGTCGCTCCTGCAGCCTTGCCACGTCCTCCAGAACACATGAAGTGGAGGCTTCTGCTTCTGTAGCAGTAAGACTTTCAATCACAGACAACTGAAAGTCAAGGAAAGACATGAGTCTTCCTGTGGTGGTCTCACGATAAACAACATACGCATTGTATGTTGCCATCTGGATCAGGTGCGTAAACAGTTTCTTATACCAAGTGCGAGTTTTACGACTCAAATTGTATGGCTGAAGAACCTGGTCGTTCTTGTCCACTCCGCCCATGTACTTGTTGTAATCAAGTATACAGGTGGGCTTGTGGACTTCGGCCATCTGACCCCAAACCGTGACAGGGGAAGTGCTCTCAGCATGAATTGTAGTGAGCATGTACACATCACGCCTATCTGAGAACTTAACTGCGAGCAGTTCGTTGGAACGCAACGCAGTGCTCTGGGATTTCTGGAGCTTCTTGCAAACAAGCTCCTGCGGGAATCCTTTGCGGCGACAACGAATTGTACCGCAAGCCACGGTGCCAGCTTTGTAGAGCTCACTGAACAGCTCTACTCCTGTATAGAAATTGTCCACATAAAGGTTATAACCTTTGTGAAGAAGTGGCTGGACAAGCTCCCATACAATCTTTCCTGTGACCCCTAGCATGGGAGGGCAACCTACAGGGTTAAGAGTTGTGTCCTTCCCTGTATACACTCTCAAGCTGTACACATAGCCAGTCGAGCTCTCACACAGCATGTACAGCTTGATGCCATAGCGAGCGCGTTTGCTCGGAATGTACTGCCTAAACAGCAGCCGCCCTTTATACAAGATCAAGGACTCATCAATGGCTATATTCTTTCCAGGAGTATAAACCTCTGGAAACCTGGCAGACAAATGTTCCACGACAGGCCGAATTTTGAACAACCTGTCATAGTCTGGATGGTCCCGGGGCAATGCAGCAGAATTGTCATTGAAATGCAGCATGCGCTGCAATAGCAAAAACGATCTCTGCTCATGTATGGTGCAAAGATGGGGGTTAACCAAACCGTGCGAGTAGACCAGTAGGATAGCAAGGTTGGTTTATGCACTACCCCCATTTTAAGTGTGAGGCCCAAAAATATCTTCAACTCCCCTAGTGAAGTGGGAGTCCACTTGCGCGCCCTAGAATGAGGCCCAAGAGTGCCTCCTTGCTCCCTCAGAAATTGTTCGGCACGCAAATTTGTTTGCTGCACAATTTCGTCTAGGAAGTCAACACCAAAAAGAGATGGAAGTAGTCAATTGGCAAAAAATTTGCCGTATCTACTTTACATCCAGCGTCACCAGTGAAAGGCGGAATTTGGGGCTGAACTAAATTGGGAGGCTGCCAAGACAGCACTCCGTCTGTGCTTGCGGCCGCACGTGCCTGCACTCTGGGTTGCTCTAACCTGTTACGGGTGTCCTGCTGCACAGACTGTGCTGGCAAAGGGACAGCACGACTGACATCGTCTCCTTCAGAATCGCTGGACGATGAGTCATCGGATGGAACTGCGCCGACTGAAAAGTCACTCCCAGATTCGGCTCCATTGTCCTCTCCCTCAGATGCTGTCTCAGTATCTGCTGTCTGTCTCTGATCCTGCCTCAGAGCTGGACTCCAGAACCAGATTTAGGGTCTGGGCAGCATTAATCCAACGATATGCCATCTCTGCTAGTGCCTAAACTATCCTTTTAAAACACGATGCTACGTAGAAGGCAGATAGGTTGTTGGTTTTAAAGTGTAGGTGGGTGTGTGCGTAAGTGAAGTGTTTAAGTCAATAATGACGAAGTCACCTTACCTTTGCGAAATCCGTACGCTCTCCAAAAAGACTAAGAAAGAGAGAAAAAGACACAGTATTACTTTACCTTGCCACATACCCATAATCGCAGCCTTTTAGCGCTGGTGGGAGCCAGTGCTACCATCATTTTAGCGCCAAGATGCCTACGGGTGAACGTGTGCTTTACAATTGCACACTATGACCTCCTTTGATGCGCCCACTACCATCCTTGCAAACGTGCCCCTCATCTCTCCATAGCCCCTCTCTCACATACATTTAGTCTGTTACAAAGTGTTTCTACTGCGTGGCTTTACTAATCCACTTAGCTGTCTACATAATACCGATCTGTTTGTTTCCAGCATACCCTTTATGGCGTCAAAACTGCCACTACACAAAAGTCAGATATCTCTATCTAGCAGAAATGTTTGTACTCTGCAGCAGTACCACACTTTACTGCCTTTCAGGTAACTTCAAAGAGACTCATTATAGTTCTTTCACAGTCTCATAATTTCAGCACTGAGAAATATCTCTGTAAATAAATATTTATATATATATATATAACAATTAATTCCCAATGTCAGCGCGCTCAATACCTGGTGCAGGCAGCAACGGGTAGAATCCTTACACGATATTTAAATTCAGAAAGACAAAGGATGCCGCACTCCAGAGACAGGTTTCAGAGTTGCTTTATTTTCACCACCACTACCACCAGTCGTGGTGAAAATAAAGCAACTCTGAAACCAATCTCTGGAGTGCGGCATCCTTGGTGTTTCTGAATATATATATATATATATATATATATATATATCCATATGAATCATGATGAGAAAAGGCGCCCTTCCAGGTGGGCCAGGGCTTCGTAGCGACATTGCCGCTTTACTATTCCAAATGAAAATCATGCCGTATTATAGCACAAAAGAAGCCCTCCAGTCGAGAAAGCAGGTAACAGCAGTCAAAGAGTACATGTATCTATATATATATGTATCTATATATATATATATATATATATATGTATATATGTATATAGATACATATATATCATTCACTCCAGGGCCGGCATTAGCGCTGGTGGCGCCCTGTGCGACAATGTCTGCTGGTGCCCCACCAATGACCACCTCTGCCATGGATTCCCTCACTAGCACCATACAGTGCCCCTCAAGTCTCAAAAACCACTGTCTCTCAGATTCATTTAGTTTTATAGCAACACTCACACCAGTGTACGGTGTCAGAGCACTTTACACCACACACACGCACTGAGACAACAGTACATAGGATATGCTACATCAGACAGGACAAGGTGTAGTGTAGCAGTAACATGCCATCTATACTGGCAGGCAATATAGTTTGAGCCCTTATTCTGGGAAAGCACAAATCCAGAATTTAAAACGTACCATCGTTGGGGATTCTCTTTCATAATAAGAATTATTTTCTACCCAAATGAACCCTTTTCACAAGATTGGATGATGAAAGACTGGGCAAAAAAACATAAAGCTGGCACAGAAGCAGTAACCCACTAACCTCTTTACATTATATCAGACATGCCAACCCTCCCGATTCAGGCGGGAGACTACCGATTTCAAGGCTAGCCTCCCGCCTCCCAATTCCTGCAAGCCAAAACCCGATTCCTCGGGGGTTTCAGTTGACAGGGCCTGGTATTGTGTAACGTGCTAATTCTTCCAGCAATAGTCAGAGTGGCAATGCAGGGGCTCTAGAAGGGGTGAAAAACCAACAAAGCCTGTGTGTGCCCGGGAAGCTGCTTCAGCCCGGGCTGCCACACAGGGGGGTGGGGGGGTGTATGCACTGCCAGCAACCTGCCATGCTTCTGAAAGGTAAGAAAAAAACGTGCATTTGCGTTTCAAATGTCCGATCCTGCAGCAGCACACTTCCAAAGCCCATACATGACAGTAACCCGATTCAAGACCCCATTCTCCCGATTTTTTTTTTTTTAAATCTCCCACTTTGCTCTTCTGAAATGTTGGCATGTATGTTATATGCACTTTATGTGCATGCCTATGGCTCCCCTGGGAGCAGATTGTGGCCCCCGTAACTATCTACATAATTATTGCCCCCACAGGGGGTCGGCCCCTGCCAATATCGCCGCCATTTTTAAATAAAAAAACGTCTTTTTTATTTTTTAAGGAGCGATCGCGCTCCCCAAGGAAAGCCAGGTAAATTAATTTTAAAATGTGCCCCCGGGGTGGGGGCGACCCATCACCACGAGGGCCGACCCCCAAAGACATCCCTGGTGTCTAGTGGGGTTTCTGGCCGTGGATCGCAGCAGCGCTGCGATCCACGGCCAGAGACCATTTCAGGAAGGCCTCGTTTGAAAGGGAGACTCTCCTTTCAAACGAGGCCTCCTGAAAGCTGGGGAGGCCGTTTCCAGCCAGATTTCCCCATCGGAGTCGAGCGCGGCCTTACCTGCTGCTGTCCTCGGCTCCGGTGGGGAAATCAGTGACGTCAGAGCGCCTCGCGCGCGCTGAGCGTCACAGATGGGCGGAGGGGGCGGGGAAGACGCGGAAAGCCTTCCGCGTCTCCCCCAGTAAAAATAAAATTTTTAAAAAAATCCGGTGCGATGCACCGGACGATTTTTTTAGTGCCCTCCCTGGTGACGTCCAATGGACGTGCGCAAGCACCAAAAGGGTTAAGATACGTAGGTGCCGTATGCACAACACTGCGTAACTTTTGCAAATTGACAAGTACACATTTTTTATTTGCCTTCATTTTACGCCTGGCCACCTTTGCTTAAAAATCCTCAGGGGTTTTTAGTGAGTTCTTTTTCAAATTACAAATCCAGTGTGTGACTGTTTACTTTTTGATACGAACATATTTAATTTTACTGAAAGTAATGGCATGTTTTATAATCACGTGTGATGTCTGTTGAAACCGTCCTCCTCGGCCTTGTCTCCCTGCTGGCTCCAACCGTTTGGAAAAGCTCTAAACCTCTTCTTTCACCCTTGCATGGCCCGGTGTGCTGGCTCACTTCATGCTAGCGGGCCCTATGCAGGTTATCCATGCCTGTCTTCCAGGCTGCGGGGTCCCTCGCACTCTCACCTTGCAGTGACCATCCGCTTACACCGTGGGTCGCCCAGCTTCGCTTCACCACCTCCAGACCGTCTGGAGTGACGTAGTTGGCTGAGTTGCTTGGAGGGGTGACTGAATCATGGGGTGGCCTTACGTGCTGTGTTGTTAAGTTCATGGAGGCGGGGTTCAATGAGTTTTGGAGGGTTCAATGAATTGTGGGGGTTCAATGAGATTTATGTGGACGATCCGTTGAGATGTGACTGAGTTGTGGAAGATCAGTGAGCAGCGGAATAGATTGTTGAGTTACTTTATGGCCAGTTGGTCGTCTGTGAACTAGTTAGTGGAGCTGTTGGTTAGTCTGTTGAGCTGTGGGCGCTTTATTGAGTTTTTAGAGTGGACTGAGCTGCTGTATGGTTCAGTGAGTTGTGTGGGTGGCTCTTTGACCTAGGTGTTTGCTCGTTGCATTGCGGGGGTTTCATTGAGCTGTTGCGCATTTCATTGAGCTGCGAGTAGTCGGCAATGGGTGGTTCTTTGAGCTTTGTGTGATTATTGAAGTGTGGGTAGGTTATTTACTGAACTGCAGATGCATATGCTGAAATGAATAATTGAGCTGATATGTGGCCAATAGGGCTATGCATTGGTTCAATGAGATATCAGAATGGTTTAATTTACATGAGTGGTGGGGGCACTGGGCGGATGGTTTGTGTGCTTAAAAACGAGAGTTTAAGAAACGTTAAATCACTGTATAATGCCCGAACGTTTCCTACAATAGATAGCCACATTTTAAATCATTATTACTAACACTACATCTTTATTTTGCCACCAACTGGTGGCTGACATTTCCTAGCAACTAGCAGGAAATGCTAATTAGACCACAGAGCGTTCGTTCCCTTCATCATAGCGTGTGCGTCACGAGGCTGGCATGACGATGGCGACTCCCTTACGTCACAAGATGGCCACCTGAAACATCCTGCATTCGTCCCTCCTCCAATGGGATAAGCGACCGAGCTGCCGGAATGGCCTTAGTCTGCAATAAGAAGGGATTGTGCTCAGTGTTTAGAAGCGGCAAAACCGTCTATTTGTGTAACCTCTACCACAAAAAGACAGCCATCTAACTTTCAGGAATCTGAGGCAATCACCGGACTCAATCCAGGGTCATCTTTGTCTGCCCTATACAATAAGACATTGACAAGGTAGGGGGACCATGAAGGTATGACGTTTAAGCATTTTCTCTGTGACACTTTCAGACACCAGTATACACTTGTGCATCAGGATCCTTCATTAGGAAATCAAAGTGACTGCCATTGACCTCAGGGCACTTGAACCCGATTCCGGCGAGCAAGCAACCCCACACTTCGGTTTACTCACATCACAATCACTCTATAGCGCCTAGTGAGAAGCACTGTGTTTACGTAAGCTGTGAAGGTTATAGGAGCGCTACATACGAACCCACTACGACTAGGGATAGAGCTACTTTGACCTCTGTGAACAGAGGGAAGGGGCCTGCCTCTTAATGGTGCAGGGCTCCTCGTGAATAAATATTCTTATCACGTGGTCCCGTCACGCTCTATTGACCTCTCCCTATATGGACTGCTGGTGCTCGAACCGAGGAAGATGAGGGAAAGCGGAGGGTTAATAGAATTTTACGAATGGATATGTATCAGCGCTTGGGTGATTTACTGAAGAGTGGGAAGGTGGCGTTTGCAAAAACAGGAAGAAATATATTCTCAGTAATGGAGTCGTTTGTGTACATAGGTGTAAGTAGGAGAAGGTACATTCCAGAGAGGGAGGGGGTGATCTAGAATAAGCAGCAAAGTTCATGTTTTAGTACTAGGGTGATGTGTTGAAGATAACAGGGTGAGCTGATCTAAGCAGGAGGAGATGTAAACAAATGGAGGATGACGTAGTCTAGAAGAGCGGTACACAGTGCTTTAAATGGGCCAGTACTGAGTACCAGCACTTTTTATTTGAGGGGAGAGTACTGGCACTTTTCAAGAGAAATTTTATACTTTTAATTGTAGAATACAGGCACTTCTCAGAAACAAGCAGGTACTCTGGGTACAGAGTACCTGCACTACTATTTTTCCATTTCAAGCACTCACTGGTACATATTAGTCAGAAGTAGGTGAAGATGTATTGCAGAGTGGGGGAAATGTTCTCAAACGTTTATTGCCAAGTGGCAAGGGGCATTAGTCTGGAGGGGGAAGGGGATGATGTATTAGAGAGGCTATATACATTCCACACTGTGGCGGTTTAGAGTAGCAGGAAAGGATACGATCTACTAGGGAGGTGATATATCATAGAACGATAGGTGAATACGTTTTGTGTTCGATGAGACAGAGCGCGGGGAAGGGCTGTACTCTAGGCCGAATGTATACATATGGATGAAAGGGATGCAATGTACAGACACAGTGGGAATATAGTCTAGTGTGGGAGTGATATATTGTAGGGTGGAAAGAGGGGATATTTAGAAGAGCAGAGGTGATATCTACCAGCAGAGGATATTAACCTTCCTACTTTCTCAAATTTGCTTGAAAATGCACCATTTGTCCACTCTTTTTTCAAAATTTTCTTGGTAGGTTGTTCAGGCTCGCTCGCTCGCTCGCTACGCTCGCTCGCCATAGTGCAGTATGACAATTATTTTACGCCCCACCACTTTCAAATGTCACCAGCCACCACTGCATCAGACAAAAGCTCATGGATAGGTGTTGACGGAAATAGATGCACTGAGGTTGGTGGCAGAACAGGGGTTGATAGTTGAATTGTGGCAGTAACACACAGTAGCACTGTGAAGGGTTAGGGTCACAAGGGTGTGTCTTGGCAAAAATAAGGCCGCATGCATCATGGCAGTGATAACAAGTGCTCATACTTGGTTTCTAGCAGACACTTGTGCACGAGGCTGGATTTTGCCAGGAACACCTGTAATACATTGATTCATTAAGAAAGGAACAGGGGTGCTGTAATTGATCCTTGCAAAAACAATTGATGGACAGAATGCAGAACAATGTCATACATTTTCCCCAGTACAGAGATCTGGGCCTAAATCCATCGAGTTTTTTTGCTCCCCATGCCATTCCAGTTTGAACCCAGCCATATGCAAATCAGTCTTGACCCTGCGCCCAATGGGAACAGTCCAGCCCGAACTGCCAGGCCCTCCCTGGACTGGGAACAAGCATCCTAGGACCGGTTTCGGGCTTTCAGCCCTCATCAGCCAGGATAGCTTGACTCCAGTGGCATGGAGAGCACGGGACCCACGTCTGGGCATACCCATCCCATTCGGGGTGGCAAATGCAAAAACAACAATTGATGGACAGAATGCAGAACATTGTCATACATTCACCCTAGTACAGAGATCTGGGCCTAAATTCATCGGGTATTTTTTGCTCCCTTTGCCATTCCAGTTTTAACCCAGCCATATGCAAATCAGTCTTGACCCTCCGCCCAATGGGAACAGTCCAGCCCGAACTGCCGGGCCAGGTCCTCCCTTGACTGGAAACAAGCATCCTAGGACCGGTTTCGGGGTTGCGCCACTCATCAGCCAGGATAGCTTGACTCCAGTGTCATGGAGAGCACGGGACCCATGTCTGGGCATACCCGTCCCACTCGGGGTGACAAATGCGAAAACACCAATTGATGGACAGAATGCAGAACAATGTCATACATTCACCCCAGTACAGAGATCTGGGCCTAAATCCATCGTTTTTTTTTTTTTTTTTTTTGCACGACCTGCCAATTCCTATTATGTAAAGTGGCTCGAGGATGAGTCTTTGAATAATGTGATGCATCTGCAAGAGGGTGTGAACATTTCCCATATCGGACAAAAGCTCATGGATCGGTGTTGACAGAAACAGATGCACTGAAGTTTGGTGGCAGAACAGGGGTTGATATTTGAATTGTGGCAGTAACACACGCTTGCACTGTGAAGGGTTAGGGTTACAAGGGTGTGTCTTGGCAAAACCAAGGCCACATGCATGCATCATGGCAGTGATAACAAGTGCACATGGATGGTTTCTAGCAGAAACTTGTGCACGAGGCTGGATTTTGCCAGGAACACCTGGAATACCTTGATTCTTTAAGAAAGGAACAGGGATGCTGGAATTGATCCTGGCAAGCATGAATAGGTACCCTATAATGGGTATAGTCGGTAATTAGGGTATTTAGCAGGATCTTGGCAGGAACACTGGCATATGAACACATCCTTTCAGGAACAACAGCATTTGTATGGTTTTAAGAATTGGTATCAATGGAGGCATATAGGCAAGTAAACAAGCGCACGTGTATGCCGCTTGTTGGGAACAGTGAGATGGATTAACCCTAGCATGACCATGGACTTCTGGCAGAAACAGGGGCACATGAACCATTTTTTCAAGCGTCAGAAACTTTGAGGCCATGTCACAAAATCAGACACCTGGCTTGGTAAAAGCAGGAACAAAGGGATATGCTTTGGGTCTGACACTAACAGGCACACAATATATGTAGGATTTGGGCCACTGTCTCCCACGCTATATTTTTACTGTCCCTACTGAACAGGAGAGTGGTAAAGCTCCATATTTCTGTGTTTTAATTGGAGGGTTTGACAGCCAACACCCCAAATTGAATGCTTGGTTTTTCACTCTTCACACCTTGTCATCACAGTAACATCTGGTTTACTCCTGTCTCTCCCTCATTCCCAACATCTACCCAGTGGTGTACACTTCGGATCACCACCACCTGTGCTTTCCTTCCAGCATTTCAACTCCCATAAGGTCAACCTGACCACTCTCCCAGACATCTGTATTTTTAAAACCTTTTGCAATTCGGCAATGGGTGACACCCTATTAATCCATTTTTTTAGGTCTCGCCCTGATCCAGCGCTTGCGCTGATCTGGCGAGACATTTAGTTGTGGGGTTTTAAAAGTGCGACCACAGCTTTTTCCGTGGCATACAGTGTGCGGTTACGCGCACAGCATGCGCTTCTGTCATGGCTCATTAAGCCTTCCGGCGCGTGAATCATGCTCCTCCACCACCTTGCTGTCTGCTCTCACTACCCCCCTCCCTTCAACCCCCTCCCTTCTCCCCCTCCCTCCTCGTTAGCTTGTTATTCTTAACTTCGGAAGCATCTGATGTGAATTCTTCAAGGAGCAATTCACTTCCGACTAAGCCAATGCCGCCTCAGACAGTAGACATTTTCTGGTGCTGGTTTATCTATCCCTCGACCCTCCCCTCCCCTCTGTTGCTTCTTGCCTCTGTTCTTCCCCCCTCCCGAGCTGTTGCTTATTTCTTTCGTCTGCTCCTGCCCGTATAATTTTATGGAGAGGCATTGACTTCACTCACTTTCAGTCTGTGGCGCCTATTTCATTTGAAAATCTTACGAGCTGCTTTTTCTGTCACCTCCAATGGCAACTTCTAATAAAAAGAAAAAGGTTCGTGGGTGCGGTAGAACTGAAAAATAAATAGATCATGTGAGACCACGACGCTTTTAACTTATTTGTTAACACTGTTGAACGCACGGGTTGTTTATATAATTGACACACGTTATCCACTAAATGTGCTTGCTTCCGCTTCTGTTAGTTGTGTTAATCTGAAGGCAGATAGTTAAAAGAAACTGTGGTGATCTTTGCACTTGCAATTTACAATGAGACTCAGCACATTAAGACATGTTTTCTGTCAGTTGCCTCATGGCTAAGGAACTCCTAATTTTCATAGTGTCTCGTCAGAATACAGACAGGAGCTGACTACATTATATGTAGTTGGAGAACAGCGACAAACTCTCTAGAAACAAAATGACACATAGTAAAACTGTTGGCAGAAAGATTCACAGCGCTGTGACTCAGTGCCTGCTTTTAAGGCGCTGTTTCTGGCGAGCGGTATACGATCTTGCAGCAAACATCGGCGTTTTATCACCAGTTAAAATGCAAAATAATTTCAAGGACTATAAAAGGAGTATATTGGATGACAGTGACCCACAATCTGCAGTTTTGTGAAGCTCACAGTGACAGATGCAAGATACAAAGCGCTGTGTAAAATACATAACATTCCAATAATCATGTGTTCTTTTTAAGGACATTGTTTAAATGTAAATTAGTGACTGAAAGCGGCTAGACTGCTTTATTTTAAGAAACACATGATACTGTGTTTGCCAAATGACGCTTAGTCGAAACTGTTTATTTTTCCTTTCAGCGTTTATATTAGGCTTTGCAATATTGAAAAACTAGCCAGCCTTATAAACCAAATTATGACATTTTCAACAGATGGATACGAAAACAATAGTGGACTATAAGATGGAGAAAACTCAGCTGACTGCACACCGTCTCGCGCTTCTGTTTTACTGGTAGAGCTGAACTCACAGACCCTCTCTCACAGACCCTCTCTCACAGACCCTCTCTCACAGACCCTCTCTCACAGACCCTCTCTCACAGACACTCTCTCACAGACACTCTCTCACAGACACTCTCTCACAGACACTCTCTCACAGACACTCTCTCACAGACACTCTCTCACAGACTCTCACAGACACTCTCTCACAGACACTCTCTCACAGACACTCTCTCACAGACACACTCTCTCACAGACACACTCTCTCACAGACACACTCTCTCACAGACACACTCTCTCACAGACACACTCTCTCACAGACACACTCTCTCACAGACACACTCTCTCACAGACACTCTCTCACAGAGACTCTCTCACAGAGACTCACACACTCTCACAGACACACAGACACTCTCTAATAGACACACTTTTACAGACACTCTTTTACAGACACTCTCTCACAGACACACAGACACTCTCTCACAGACACACAGACACTCTCTCACAGACACACACACTCTCACAGACACTCTCTCACAGACACACAGACACTCTCTCACAGACACACAGACACTCTCTCACAGACACACAGACACTCTCTCACAGACACACAGACACTCTCTCACAGACACACAGACACTCTCTCACAGACACACAGACACTCTCTCACAGACACACAGACACTCTCTCACAGACACACAGACACTCTCTCACAGACACACAGACACTCTCTCACAGACACAGACACTCTCTCACAGACACACAGACACTCTCTCACAGACACACAGACACTCTCTCACAGACACACAGACACTCTCTCACAGACACACAGACACTCTCTCACAGACACACAGACACTCTCACAGACACACAGACACTCTCACAGACACACAGACACTCTCTCACAGACACTCTCTCACAGACACTCTCTCACAGACACTCTCTCACAGACACTCTCTCACAGACACTCTCCCATAGACTCTCTCTCACAGACTCTCTCTCACAGACTCTCACAGACACTCTCTCACAGACACTCTCTCACAGACACTCTCTCACAGACACTCTCACAGACACCCTCACAGACACTCTCTCACAGACACTCTCTCACAGACACTCTCTCACAGACTCTCTCTCTCTCACAGACTCTCTCTCTCACAGACTCTCTCTCTCACAGACACTCTCTCTCTCACAGACACTCTCTCTCTCACAGACACTCGCTCTCTCACAGACACTCGCTCTCTCACAGACACTCGCTCTCTCACAGACACTCGCTCTCTCACAGACACTCGCTCTCTCACAGACACTCGCACTCACAGACACTCGCACTCACAGACACTCGCACTCACAGACACTCGCACTCACAGACACTCGCACTCACAGACACTCGCACTCACAGACACTCGCACTCACAGACACTCGCACTCACAGACACTCGCACTCACAGACACTCGCACTCACAGACACTCGCACTCACAGACACTCGCACTCACAGACACTCGCACTCACAGACACTCGCACTCACAGACACTCGCACTCACAGACACTCGCACTCACAGACACTCGCACTCACAGACACTCGCACTCACAGACACTCGCACTCACAGACACTCGCACTCACAGACACTCGCACTCACAGACACTCGCACTCACAGACACTCGCACTCACAGACACTCGCACTCACAGACACTCGCACTCACAGACACTCGCACTCACAGACACTCGCACTCACAGACACTCGCACTCACAGACACTCGCACTCACAGACACTCGCACTCACAGACACTCGCACTCACAGACACTCGCACTCACAGACACTCGCACTCACAGACACTCGCACTCACAGACACTCGCACTCACAGACACTCGCACTCACAGACACTCGCACTCACAGACACTCGCACTCACAGACACTCGCACTCACAGACACTCGCACTCACAGACACTCGCACTCACAGACACTCGCACTCACAGACACTCGCACTCACAGACACTCGCACTCACAGACACTCGCACTCACAGACACTCGCACTCACAGACACTCGCACTCACAGACACTCGCACTCACAGACACTCGCACTCACAGACACTCGCACTCACAGACACTCGCACTCACAGACACTCGCACTCACAGACACTCGCACTCACAGACACTCGCACTCACAGACACTCGCACTCACAGACACTCGCACTCACAGACACTCGCACTCACAGACACTCGCACTCACAGACACTCGCACTCACAGACACTCGCACTCACAGACACTCGCACTCACAGACACTCGCACTCAGACACTCGCACACAGACACTCGCACACAGACACTCGCACACAGACACTCGCACACAGACACTCGCACACAGACACTCGCACACAGACACTCGCACACAGACACTCGCACACAGACACTCGCACTCACAGACACTCGCACTCACAGACACTCGCACTCACAGACACTCGCACTCACAGACACTCGCACTCACAGACACTCGCACTCCACAGACACTCGCACTCACAGACACTCGCACTCACAGACACTCGCACTCACAGACACTCGCACTCACAGACACTCGCACTCACAGACACTCGCACTCACAGACACTCGCACTCACAGACACTCGCACTCACAGACACTCGCACTCACAGACACTCGCACTCACAGACACTCGCACTCACAGACACTCGCACTCACAGACACTCGCACTCACAGACACTCGCACACAGACACTCGCACTCACAGACACTCGCACTCACAGACACTCGCACTCACAGACACTCGCACTCACAGACACTCGCACTCACAGACACTCGCACTCACAGACACTCGCACTCACAGACACTCGCACTCACAGACACTCGCACTCACAGACACTCGCACTCACAGACACTCGCACTCACAGACACTCGCACTCACAGACACTGCGCACTCACAGACACTCGCACTCACAGACACTCGCACTCACAGACACTCGCACTCACAGACACTCGCACTCACAGACACTCGCACTCACAGACACTCGCACTCACAGACACTCGCACTCACAGACACTCGCACTCACAGACACTCGCACTCACAGACACTCGCACTCACAGACACTCGCACTCACAGACACTCGCACTCACAGACACTCGCACTCACAGACACTCGCACTCACAGACACTCGCACTCACAGACACTCGCACTCACAGACACTCGCACTCACAGACACTCGCACTCACAGACACTCGCACTCACAGACACTCGCACTCACAGACACTCGCACTCACAGACACTCGCACTCACAGACACTCGCACTCACAGACACTCGCACTCACAGACACTCGCACTCACAGACACTCGCACTCACAGACACTCGCACTCACAGACACTCGCACTCACAGACACTCGCACTCACAGACACTCGCACTCACAGACACTCGCACTCACAGACACTCGCACTCACAGACACTCGCGACTCACAGACACTCGCACTCACAGACACTCGCACTCACAGACACTCGCACTCACAGACACTCGCACTCCACAGACACTCGCACTCACAGACACTCGCACTCTCACAGACACTCGCGACTCACAGACACTCGCACTCACAGACACTCGCGCACTCGCACTCACGACACTCGCGACTCTCACAGACACTCGCACTCTCACAGACACTCGCACTCACAGACACTCGCACTCCACAGACGACTCGCGACTCACAGACACTCGCACTCACAGACACTCGCACTTCACAGACACTCGCACACTGCACACTCGCACTCACAGACACTCGCACACTCGCACACTCGCACACCGCACTGCGCCGCACTCGCGCACTCGCCTGACGCGCTCGCAGCGCACTCGCATCGCGCACTCGCAGCGACTCGCGCACTCGCGCACTCTCGCAGCTCACAAGCACTCGCGCGACTCGCGCACTCGCGCGCACTCGCGCACTCCGCACTCAGCGCACATTCGCACTCGCGCGCACTCGCACGCACTCGCGCTCTTGCCAGTTCTCGCTGACTTCGCACACTCGCGACTGCGCCGCACTCGCACTCGCACTCGCGACTCGCACTCACACTCGCGCGACTCGCGCGCCTACAGCGCCTCGCGACTACACGACTCGCGCGCACTCAGCGCACTCGCGCACTTCGGCACTTCGCACTCAGCGCACTACTCGCACTCGCGCGACTGCGCGCACTCGCGACTCTCGACTTCACACTTCGCACACTTTCGCACTTCACATTTTCGCACTCGCGACTCGCGACTCACACTCGCAGCACTCGCAGACTCGCAGCATCGCAGCTCGCAGCTCGCGCACGCTGCGCACTCGCGCACTCGACTGCGCCTCAGACTCCGCACTCGCGCGCACTCGCACTCGCAGACTCGCGCGACTCAGCATCTCGCGCTTCGACTCGCACTTTCGCGACTCGCGACTCGCCGCACGCGCACTCGCACTGCGCTCGCGTCGCAGACTTGCGCACTCGCGCACTCGCACGCGCGCACTCGCGCACTCGCGCACTGCAGCACTCGCGCACTCGGCGCACTCGCACTCGCGCACTCGCACTCGCACTCGCGCACTCGCACTCGCACTCGCGCACTCGCACTCGCACACTCGCACTCGCACTCGCGCACTCGCACTCGCACTCGCACTCGCACTCGCACTCACACTCGCGCACTCGCGCACTCGCACTCGCGCACTCGCACTCGCACACTCGCACACTCGCACACTCGCACACTCGCACACTCACTCGCACACTCGCACACTCGCACACTCACTCGCACACTCGCACACTCGCACACTCACTCGCACACTCGCACACTCGCACACTCACTCGCACACTCGCACACTCGCACACTCGCACACTCGCACACTCGCACACTCGCACACTCGCACACTCGCACACTCGCACACTCGCACACTCGCACACTCGCACACTCGCACACTCGCACACTCACAGACACTCTCAGACACTCTCAGACTCACACTCTCACAGACACTCTTACAGACTCACACTCTCACAGACACTCTTACAGACTCACACTCTCACAGACACTCTTACAGACTCACACTCTCACAGACACTCTTACAGACTCTTGGCCTTCTTGGTCATATATAAGGTAACAAAAATGCTTCTGGCACTTTTTTATTACAACTTTTCAGCATGCTGCACAGCAGCCACACTTCTCTACAGCACAGCTTAAACACATTGGCAAAGTAAAGAGCTCTACCTAAACACTTATAAGGCCCCAAAGGCGAGACCTATTGGCTATGCCAATGCTTGTTTATTGTTGAGCCAGGTACAAAATAATGCTAGGTTAAAAAGGATGGTTTTAAGTAATTTCTTAAATAATAGTTTAGATTACTTTTGCAATTTTAAGTAGTTTTAATGTCTGTGTTTGCAATTTTAAGTGGTAGTTTTTAAGTTTGCTGACCTATTGATTACAATAAACATAGTGGGCTTAGGTCCGCCCTTTTTAACTATTTCCTTTCTTCTATCCGCCGCTTTCAACCACTGACTTGACTTTTTTCAATCAAGTCTTGGCTCAGCCCAGTGAAGCATTATTTTCGGAAATATTGCTATTTGCTGTTTGGTTGTATCCTTCCACCTACACTATAGTGCTTGCATTGAAACGCATAGCCCTACAATTACATGCCACCACCTTGTGACTTTCTTTAATATGCTGATGCTGCATAAGTTCTAGATATATCAATGCTTGTTTTACCCAAGACTAAGGCCATGACTGAGAAACTGGAAAAAATGGTGGTTTAGCAGGTGGGGGTGGTTCAGTGCAGGGGACTATACTCTTCTGCCACATACCTTGCTAGTGGCAGCTGCTAGGCAGGGTCACCAGAAATATGCGATTGTGTACCTACGGTGATTTTTGCATATTTATAGATTTGCCACTTAATCCAACATCTGCTGCATAATCTGCAGATTTTAACAAAAAAAATTGTTCCTCGCTCAAAAGGTTCAAAAGATACTAAAAACGAAGCAACATGTTACCGCGCAGTGGCAGGCCCTTTGCAAAGATTCACTGGTCACCTTTCTGGTGCTTATTGCTATATTTAGGTCATTGAACTGGTTCGTATGAGGTGAAACTAATGCCAAACAGTCTTAAATTCAAAAATGTCAAAACAATGAAGGAATACTATAACAAAATGTGGCGCCTTATGCCGCATAATTTGGCTTTTCTTGCCGCATAATTTACTCAACTCTTCTGCATAATTTGGCCCTCCCCTGCCGCATATTTCCAGTGGCCCTGCTTATAGGCAATTTTTACAGAGGCCTGCATTATGCTGAAACTTGGCAGAAGATGATGACGAGTATGAAGGTTGATGCCCATTTTTAAAGGGGCTTGGAGCGAAGTCTCACGACGAGCTCAAAGAAGGAAAAAAAAAACGGGGAGGCAGACGAGAGACAATGATAGACAGTGGTTGTTACCGAAACATAAGCAATGCTGTCCGCCAATAAATGGTTAAAAGCATGCCTTCTGACCGTGGTCATGCATCCTGCAAGATTTTGTATCTACTGACATCCTCTTCACATGCAGGCTAGACAGCTGTTAGGAATCGTTTTAATGAGTTATGCGTTAAGTGCCATTTGAGCTCGATAACAGGCGAAATTTCGGTGTTAAACTTCTGCGTTGTTTCCGTTGCAAAGGTTACCTTCACAGGTAGTTTATGAGGTAGATATTTTTTATTTAAATATATTTACTTTCTGTAATCCTTTTACTTTTTTAATATGTGGTCTTTAAATAGGAAATTGTAAAGTTTATATTTTCAATTCTAGGAAGTACATTTCTTGAATATTCTAAAACTCCTCTAAATAACCTTTCACCTTGAAGCAGACTGGTAAAAGAAAACACGTCGCGAGCCGCTTGGAGGATGCAATGAGTCCGGCCATTGGAATGTCTGCGCCCGGTACCTCGCATTCCTGCATCACTGATCCTCAGCCCAGGGGGCAGGTTGCTCGGCAGCTGAGCAGCGAATGCGGCATAGGTATCGTAACATCTGGAACGCTTCTGCATGACCTGACTGAACTACCCATTGTGCAAACGTCACGGTCTGCGAGCAAATGCCTCCACTGGAACGTAAACAAGTAGATCCTTTATCAACAACCTTTTAGTCTTGCGTTTCTTAGCCTTGCGCCGACTTTGTGATTTTTAACCATTCTGCCATCAGTGGCGTCACGACACTTGAAGGCCCCCCTTGCAAGGTACATGGAGCCCCCTCAACCCTCCCCTCATGCAAGGTACATGGAGGGGACCCGTTCCGGACTCTCTCAGGAACTCTCAGGCCATGGTACTGTGCTGAGGGGGCCCCCTGGAGGTTGGGGGTCCCCCACAACGCGGTGGCTGCGGGAGGCAATGTTACCCCACTGCTTGCCATTTGGTGGTTTGCATTTGTTTCAAGGCCTGGGGTTGAATGGCTTCAAATAGTTTCAAAGCCCCAAGCGAAGCCTGGAATGAAACCCTACCTCCCAGCCTCAGTGCGCCTCTGGCGTTCAGGGCACCAGGCTGAGCACTCCCTCTGTGCTCTTGGTAACCCCTTCCTTGGTCCGCGTGGATTTTTCAGATACTGCTGGTAATCGTCTATTTGGAAGCACATTGAACGAGCCTTCCAGCGTTTCATGTGTTTTTTCAAGTTGAGTTCCTGTACAACAATTGCTTGGTACTAAATTGATGCCTCACTCGAAGTCTGTTTTCGTATTCAAGGTTCTCCCTCCATCTTTCGCATTCCAGTGTTGTCACGAAACAGCAACGGATTAACCCCCTCTTTCCCCGCAATGCTCTCCTCAAAGCATGTTTGATTTTTTTTTTTTTTATAAAAGGGTCCCTGCATGCCAGAGAAGTACAGGAACTGCGGACGAACATAATAAACCCACAAGCAGATGCAAGTAAACCTTTGAGGCATTAGTATTGGGAATTAGCTGCACGTAACAACATAGCCTTATTTTCATGGATATTGAAATGCACGTGACATAAACATTGCCAGTTCTGTAGCAAGCGGCACACCTTGGGCTGGCGGGGATGGCTGTTACCTAATATGGCACAATATTAGGTATTCTATTATTCTACTCATTCCTGCAAGAAGCAAGTCTAGCAGCTCTGTGCCTAATGCAGTCGGCCTTCTAATACCAAGGCAGGCCAGAGGTTTCCTATGACGAGCTATGGTGTAGCATATGCTTTTTTGATTAGGCCTATATGCATCCTGCATGAGATACTTGGGGGGAAATTCCCTTGGATGAGAAGTGGCGCAAACAGCTGTGTAAACCTCATCATGGGACAGCGGAATTCATCTCTTTCGCTCAAGGATAGGAAGGAAGCCACTGGAGACGGCGAAACCATTGCGATGTTGATGGATCTGTACGATCCAGGTTCAGACTGACTCTGATGTTCTGGCCTGGCTTCTCAAGGGGCATTCCTATACTGTGTGTTTGAATCCACTCCAATGGAGCCACATTGTGGGCACTCATTTTTAGGTCGAGCCTCGAGTAGCGCGCAAGCGCTGCGAGACTTTAAGTTAGGGGCTTCTGAAAGCTGACCAGACGCTCGTGCGTCATGGCCTTTTCCCTGCGGTTACCCGCACAGCAGACATCTGTTTCCAATTATCGTGCCCAGACGCGGGCGCGATAATTGGAAACACATGCCGGCCGTGCGGGTAATCGCAGGCAAAAGGCCATAACGCACGAGCGTCTGGTCAGCTCAGCAGGCTGCCGCGCTCGTTGCTTTCAGGCCTCGCGCACATGCTGCAAAGCGCGCCACACAATCCTGCTGACTCTCCAGGTAAGTTTGTGTACCTTCATATCCTAGGCTTTCATGCCTTGTGGTTGCGCAGTGGGTGGATGAGGAAGTGGGTGCTCTTGTGACATTCATACAATAAGTACTATTGCGTTCCCCACGCTATTTAGCAACTAGAGTTAACTGAAGCTTTCCCATCGGTGGCGCTTGAGGGAGCAAACTATTTATGTCAAGCGTCTTAAACGAGCCGAGCTTTGAGCAGCGTGGGTGAAAGCAACGTTGTTTTTGACCATTTTAGAATTGTGTTTAAAGCAGACATTCCTCTCTGCAGACGAGGAATAACATAAAAAGGTAACTGCTCTGTACACTATTTTTAGCTCCACTCGTACAATTGGGCAGGTTCTGCAGTAAAATAAATATAACTCCGTGTAACGTATGCTCATTCAATGGGGATCTTTTCGCACATGGCACCGAGGAGAGCCAGGATGTTGGGACTCTTATCTCGGGCACCCAGTAATGTACCATTTCTTATTCCAGTTCGACGTGCAGTATGATCATTTACTGATATTAAATTATGACGCCAAATGTGTAGCCCAGACTTCAGTCATTTATGCGTTTAATGGACGCTCTGCAATTCTATAGACAAGCATATGGCTGACTGTATGGTGATGCCATCTTTAATCTGAGAACAGAATAATAAAAGGACGGGCGATGCCCAGAAAACGGTGCCATGCAGAGGCGCAACTAGACTGAAATTTCGGGGGGGGGGGGAGGGGGGGAGGGGGCTAATAAAAATTTCAGGGGGGGAGGCTAATTCTTCCAGAAATCGGCAAAGTAAAGATGCAGGGGCTCTCAGAAGGGGTGAAAGGACAGCAAAGCCTCGTTAACAAGTAAATGGTCTTTTAAAGACCTGTGAAGTACTCGGGTGCGGCTGTGTGTGTGCCTGGGAAGGTGTCTCAGCCCGGGCTAACACACACGGCGGGGGGGGGGGGCTGAAGCCCTTTGAGCCCAGTGGGCGTTGCGCGCCTGGTGCCATGGCAAGAGAACGGCTTAGATGCTTGATGGCTGGTAATGCTCACACGGCTTCTGCTTTTTAGGTCTCGTCCTATGCAGCGCATGCGTGCTGCGCGCATGCACTGCATAGGACGAGACCTCTTGGAATCGATTCAGCTTTGGGCCAAAAACGTGCACGCGTTGCATTGCTTTCAATGGCAACGCGTGCACGTTTGGCGATTCCCTTGCTGGCGCAAGCTTTGGCAGCATCTGTTTCTAATTAACTTGGAAACAGATGGTGCCCCTGCTCGCGCCCGCAACGGAAACGCTGTGCGTGTCAGTCAGCCACAGACATGAACCCGTGCCTCGGTGACGCGCGTACAAGTAATGCAACCCTTTTAATAGGTTGGTTTCACAGACTTCAAACTGCACAGGGGCCTCCGCTGATGGGCTTCTGTTGGGGGCTACTCCGTTTGACTTTCCTCGCGCATTATTCCCCCATAATTGGTAACTCCGAGCACTGCTTAAGTGAATGCGCTTGGCAGCGGCAGCAGCTGGTCGCCATTCAAGGCCTGCGCGCAGAGTGATGGCTGAGAGTGTGGCGGGCCGCCGCCATTACTGAGGCTCGGTTAATCGCATACAATCCGGCGAAAAGTGGAATGGCATTAACAAAGCGCAGGACGTCCTTTTAATTATTAAAGATCCTCCCAATATCTTGTATCTTTTGTCCACGCCTACCACTTGCCGCAGTCTTTTTTTTCCCCTTTCGTTTTATTGCGCGCGCGCTCCTAACGATTCTCGTTTTTTTGTGGGGGGGTGGTGGGGGTGCGCGAGGGATGTTTCTTGTGGCTCAAAGCATGCAGCCGGGGGCAGTCCACGGCCAGATTGCGGTGACCCGGCAGAGGCCCGTGCGCGGCTCTAACTGCTGGAGTTGCAGCGTTGTGTTGGTGAGGAATGAGGTGCATTGGAAGAGCCCTGTTCGGACTCCAGTGCTGGAACAGCAGTGTGCTGCAGACCAGGACTGATGTGGTTTGGCAGAGCTGCGCGTGGGTCCCTGCGGAAGAACAGTAGATTTGCAGATGATTTTATTTTTTGAAAGTTTTATATAAAGGTGAACGAGGGTGTGCGGGAGATATTATTCCTTGTGGTTGAGTCGCCTGCTCCTCTCTACACACTGCCACCCCTTGATGTGATGGCGCTTCGGTGACCCGAGAACGTCACCCTGCAGGTTGTGCGTATACTCTGCCCTGCATGCTTTCCATCTGGGCATATTGAGCCCATATGCCATGCCAGGCTTATACTTGTGCCCAGTGTTGCACATAAATAAGTTGCTACTTTCTGCTTGCTGCCCTGCTTATACTGTGGGTTAGGTAACAATTTGGTGCGAACCCTGAATTCGGTGCTGGGCAGGCAGCCTACACTAGGTCTCCACTTTGTGCCGTGGATGCACACGGTTGCCCAGCTCTGTACTCACCACGGAGAACATATATTCAGTGATGCACATGCACTCGGCGCCGCCCTACATTTAAGCGCTGCTTCCGTCCCAGTTCCTTTTTCGATCTTCTCTCATACTTCCCCCCACCTTCACAGTTTTGCTCTGACTTCCGCCACTCATTCTCTCACCCTCATCTCTCTGGTTCTCCACCTGCACCACTCATTCTTCCACCCACTCCAGCTTCACCAGTTCACTTTCTCACCACTAACTTTAGCCCTCTCTTCCTTACCTGCTCTCCCCTATCGTTCCTTCTCATGCACATTCCTCAGTGACTTACTCTGCGCACAGACAACAGGGATAAGAAATCGCCCATAAAAAAATATAAACAGTTAACCGCCACTGCTCGTTGAATGAGCCTCGGTTGTCCTCCCTATTCAGCAGTTTGACCCTTTTCTGACCTCTTGCCCCCTGACAAACGCTTTCTAATGAAGCCCTGCAGCCAGAGGCATTGGATACCCCACCTATGGACATCGCTCATAATTCAGGACTGCCACAGAAGCGCCGGTACTCGGACAGCACAAAGGAAGGTTAACATGCTCTCCTGCGGTACGAGGACCCCTGAAAGAGATGCCCTGGCTTTTCATTACGAAGGAATGGCGTCAAAAGCTCCATAAATATGTTGGCCAGGCCTTCTTTTTTGTTGTTGCAGTTTTATAGAGCGCAAACTCGACCCGAAGGTATTGGAGCGCTTTACAGGACCACCAGACATTACACAAGGACACATTCATTAGGGCTCGCGCCTAGCGTTGCAGTGCGCAGCACTGCTCGCGCAGCGCGAGACCTTTAGAAAGGGCTTCTGAAAACGACCCACACGCTCGTGCGTGTGGTTTTGTTTTCGGAAGCCCACATTGGCTGGAGCGTACGTTTTTTTTATGGAGACGGCACACGATTGGTCAAAGGCGGGCGCATGTCCCGCCTTTGCCGCGCCCATTCCCGACGGTGGCCAGAACGCGCGTCAGCGCGCGTTCGCCTCGCTGCCGCTCTCTGCCCCCCCCGCGCGTTCCTCTGCGCGCACCACTGGTTTCGATTCCCGCGTTAGGCGGTTTCGATTCCGTGCATGTGATGATCTGCCTCCAAGCAGTCTGTCAGAGGCACTAACCGCAAAAGCAGATCTGCGGCCCGGAGACAGCGAGCGAGCAGCAAGCATGGGGACCGAACTGCTCCTCAGCTTCTTCGCCGATAACCTGCTGAGCAGCGAGGACTGGGGTGAGTGACTACAGAGCCGTGAGACGGAGCGCCCTCAGTGACCATAAATCAAGGGGGAGGGGCAGACAGCATCTCAGGGTGGGTCATGTAGGGATAACCATCCTCGGTAGCAGGGACCTAGGCACAGGTGCTTAAAGAGAGAGACTTTCCCGGTGACCGTAAAAAAGAGAAGGGGTCTGGGTGTCACCACTGGGGATAAACGCCTGGGCATTGGTGACCTGTTGCAGAAAGAAGGGCCGTGCTTGTGCGACCATGGACAGGAAGAGGGGCCCTGCTGCTTCGGTGAACATAGAGGGAAAAACGGGGGTGCCGAACATGTAGATTGGATACATGCGAATTGAGTTGGAAGAAAGGTTGCAATGCAATAGGTCTCGCATTATTAAAGTTTGAGCTATTGGTGTTGCATTATTTAGCAATGCCAATAGCTCAAACTTTATTCTCTTAGGAGTAAATCCTGTCCATCGCTCGCCTCAGTGTTGTCCAGGAAACACTTCTTCCAGAAGTTCCATGGAAGTGTCGTCTCTCCTTGGTTTGCCATAAACATCTTTTATGATAATACCTAAAGATCAACTCCGTTTGTGGTAATTCCTTTAGGTGGTAGAGAGATTTTAAGGTGACAATCAGACACAATGGTTGCAAGTGATACTTCAGGTGTAAGGTGATTCCACACTAGCCTCTTCTAGAGTAGTTTATTTTTCTTGCTCCAGAAGGCACGTCTCACCTAATAAACAATGAAATTGTATTTCCTACTGAACAATGGTAAGTGCTAGAAAAGGTACAATGTACCCTGACTCACCCATCATTGCCGTGTGTGTCTGGGCAGATGCCATGTGAAACACTTTTCGAACTTGGAAGCGGGAGCTCACTTCAGTTTTAACTTCTTTTTTTTTTTTTTTTTTGCTGCTTATGTACGTCACCCTACTGATTGTCTCCAGATGAAGAATTGGGGTGTAAATTATAAAAGTTAAACAAAGGATAAACTTTGACAGCCCGTAAACGAAGCAGGTGGAGATGACTCAAAGCAGTGTGTGGAGGATAAACTGTGCCAAAGTTTAATGGTATAGCACATAAAGTTACCATCTGTACATGGAGGTTTAGAGGGTGTCGCGATTGCACAGGTGTTGCTGTTGCTTCTGAACATTGTGGGCTGTGGTACCTTTGAGAATATTCCAGTTAAGGTGGTACTTCTTGTTTCACATACAATTGGACACTCTATTTGAACTAAAGCTCCCCCTGCGTGTTAACTTCATTTTGCGGACGCACTATTTTACCACGAGCTGCCCTGACGGTATTAAAGCACTTAATGTTGAATTTGTATCGCTGTGCAGGCTCCCTTTAATACTATGGCGGCATTGCTAGTTGTTATTTTCTGTAATTTGCTTTCTAGCCCGCAGTGCATATCTCCTAGAACCGAACTTACAGAAAATAACAACAAGCATTCTGTGAGGTTTGAGTGAAAATTAGTTACCCTTGCTTGCCCCTCTCTTGTGTCACACCTCTACAGCTGTTGACTTGACTGCCTCTTCCTGTCAGGAGTGACACAGGGAGAAAAACAAACATCGCACCTTCCAACATACAATACCGCCAACTATAAATGTGTCTTTTGTGCAATGTAACTGGTGCTCATGTAAAGCTCTCCAATACCTTCCAGACGAGTTCACTCTATAAAAGTGCAAAAACAAAATCCCAACCTCCTTCCTGTTGCTTCTGTCCCCGCCGTTGTGCTCTAATGCAAATGGTGCAGTAGACTTCTTCCACTTTTGCAGGTAGGAGGATTTTGGGTCCTTATTGTAGAGAAACACTTTCAGAGGTAGTTTGCAGAGGTGTACTCAAAATAGGACTGCACGTCATGCAGCTTTAGAAAGTGTCTGGGAACTCTTTAATTGCCAGATACAAACCAGGCAAAAAAGTGTAGCCCTTTTATCTGTCTTTGGCGCTGTCATAAAAGCTCCACGGCTTACAATCCTTAATTGTGGTGGGTGTATGTGAAGGGCGGTGTGAGTGGTAGGTGGGACAGCTGCATTTGAGAAATAAATTAACCCGGGGGAGTTTCTTTAAAAATCTAAATTTGTTTATATCTGTGATCCTAATCTTAGCAGCAACAGGAGATCTCAGTACTCGTTTCATTTGCAGCGAGCACACAGCTGGCTGCTATGAGCGGTGTAAGTGGAACAGTTTTACTACTTGTTTTTTGATAGGCACGGGGCGATTAGGTAATTTGCCCAGGATCACAAGATGTTGAGCCGAGACTCGAACCTGGTTTCCAAGCTCTAAAGTCGGGAGCTGTGGCTGTGAGGAAATAGTATCTGTGCCATTTTGTTTTTTAGTTCGGATCTTGTTCTCTTTCCTACAGTTAGGCTGTGAACTGAAACCTTCTGTGAACGGCATATTATTTGTGTTTACATTTCGCATACAAGCTGCTCTTCGGCTGCACACACACTGCTTTGGTTCCACCTGGCGCCATCTTGACAGCATTTATGTTTTTAGTAGAATTTATTTCGAAGCAGGAAGTCCGCATCGAATGTTACCTAAAACTGTGTGGACAAAATGTAAAATCTGAGAATCATTGGGAAAAGGCCCGGTGGAGAGCATGTGCTATTTCTTACTACTGCTTAACAATCTGCATATAATGCAGACCTTGTTTTGTAAGAGGACAATTTAATGCCTCTTACTAATGGAATATATTAATTTGCTGTGATTAATATTATGTCTAACTGTTAATACGTCAGGTGAAGCAGCCCATAGGCAGAAGGAGATATGTAATAGTCGATCATTTGCCACTTTGGGAACTAGGAGACCTGGGCTCTTGAGTTAACAGGTTTGTAGTGCTGTGTTTTACTGATCATCTGATGTTAGTGTTGGGCTTGGCACAGGTATCAAGAGGGAGAGAGAGGAGAGGTACTGAAGCCAGTTCACTTCCCCGCGTATGAATGTATAAATCAAGGAGAACTAGCTATAATGTGGGTGCTCCTAGTGTATGTTTGTACAGGGGAACCACATTTGTGTTTTTAGAAGCCCTCACTTACCAACCTAGTTGGTGACATGCTTCATCATTGGGTCCCACCCAAGGTACCGAATGCACCTTGGGTGTGCTTCAACGCCTGGATACAGCGGAGCAGGTTTTGTGCAGTAAGTGTGCAGTGAAGGTGAATGAATGTGAATTAAAAAACTGTCCAGAGGGTCCCAAGTAACAAGCATTGGCATAGCCAATAGGTCTTGTATTTGGGACCTTATAAGTATTTAGTTATGCAGCACAATATCCTTGGTGCAAAAACATCAACTGTCGCATGGCTAATCACTTATAAGGTCCCAAAGGCGAGACCTATTGGCTATGCCAATGCTTGTTTTCCTTGCTGTAGTCTATAAATTATTTTGTGAGTAACCTACGTCCCGCTCACACTAAATCACTAATGTCTACAGGTGATGACCGAGCAGCATATTGGGAGTTAGTCACGAACCTGCTGATAGTTGACAGAAGGCCGGGCATGCACCAGTTCTTTTAAAAAATTGGATAAAATCATACAAAATGTGAGAACGATTTTACCTGGAGCTGTGAAAAGTACATAAGAGCATCATCCATTACAGTCATACACTCTACACACCGCTGACCTCAAGCCTTCTGTTCAGGTGCGCAAGTCTTTTCACGTTGCAGCCATGTCCTCCCTTTGCTCCACCGACAGCCTCCCTTCTGCTGTCACAGCCTCTTTCTAGATGCAACAGAAGCCTTGATGACATAAGCCCTGGGAAAGGAGGAAAATAACTTGCCAGATTCGTGGGGCCAGTACTTTCATCCATGTGAGAAGATGGGTATTGGCAAACAGCCTTCCAGAGCCGCTGAAGTGTAATTGTAATGGTATTTATATAGCGCTTAAGAGAACAAGTTGATCGAAGCCCCTCCTCAAACCAGAAGCATCCACGGTGTGGGGTATTGTTCCCCCCTTCTCTTGCAAGGTGTGCACTGGTGTAAGCAATAAATGACTGAATATAGATATTGCACATAATGTACTGTGGTATACTCCACATGCACTTGTGTTTGAAATACAAATTTATGAGAGTCCTGCTGGACGGATTCAGAGCATTGAAACCGTAGACATTGTTTAGCAGTTTTATATAGTTTTGCAGCACAACTTTCCTTTTGGCTGCCTTTATAGGATTTGATTGCACTTTTACGTAGCAAATAATGTTTGTGTTGCTGTTTTAGGCACTGCACACATTAGCTGTTGTATCTGGCAATCTTTCTGTATTCAGTAGTCTTTGCTTATTATCTTCATCCTGAGGAAACCGTTGTCCTATTTTCTATTTCAGAAAAGCATCCTTCTGTTACAATTAATTAAAACCTGTGTCTTCCATGAGCCTCTTCAATTGATGAATGTTTCTGAAGATCTACTTTACTGGATGACTTAAAGTCTCTGCTGCCTTTAAATAATATAGGTTTACTTATTATGAAACATGATCTTGAACTGAAAATAGAGGAATTGCGACACTCAATAAATGCCTGTTTTGGTTGTAAGTAGAAACATCTAAAATAATGTTGCGTATGTAGTGATTTGCTGCGATGAAAAGCTGTTTAGTGATTCGGTCATAATCTTAAAGCTGCTCGTTCCCTGGCTGAGCAACCTTCACAATCCTTAGCAATATGTGCATCTCTTGTTAAAGATAAAGAGGCGAGGGAGGGAGGCTGGCTGTAGTAGGATCTGGCCCAGTGGCCCCCTACACTGAGCAGTGATAATTAGTGTGACTGTTGCATTTGGAAGGTCATCTTGTGCAAAGCAAACACAAGGAGATGATGGACGGAGCGCTGAAACTTTTCAGACACTCACCGATCTGGGTTGAATCCATCATCGTTCTTTAGCTCACTTCGCCACCCCAGTTCAGACCCAGCTATATGCAAATCAGTCTTGACCCTGTGCCTTATGGGAACAGTCCAGCCCGAACTGCCAAGCCATGTCTTCCCTGGACCGGAAACAAGCATCCTGGGACCGGTTTCGGGCTAACAGCCCTCATCAGCCAGGCTAGCTTGAATCCAGTGGCAAAGTGAGCAAGGGACCCACGTCTGGGCATACCCTGCCAACTTAGGGCGAACAAAGCAAACACATTCAACCCAGATCTGTGATTGGGGGTGAGTGCTTGAAAAGTTTCAGCACTCCGTCCATTATCTCCTTGTGTTTTATCTTGAGCAAGGTGTAAGTGAGTACTGCCTCACTCCTAATACTGAATGAAATAGGTACTCTTTACTCCTATATGCTAAGTTAGACTCAGGACTGCGTGTATGTAGTTGAGGGCCTATGTTCGTCAGTCATACCCCTGCACCCAGTGTAGTTAATCATTATTCTTTCTTATTTCCTATTAGTTGTCATGTATCTGGTCACGTTTCTCTCTTCCCCACTGCTCTTTCTTCTTTTTAACTTTCTTCACCCTCTGTTTTCCTTCAGTCTCCAATTTTCATACCTTGACCTCTAGCTTTTTTTCCTGCATTCCGCCTTCATCTCTACCACTTCACATCTACTCTTTTTAAACCTCACTCGTCACTTCTTTTCCTCTTTTCTTATAGCTTACCCATGATTTTACATCCTTGCTCTCCCTTCTCCTTTGTTTAACATTATTTTTCCACTTCTGCCGTGCACTTCTTTGTATAGTAGTGTATTTCCTCCCCTCCACGCTCTTTTACTGTGTAGATCTATTGCACTAATTTCGGGTATCTTCAACTTCTTTCTTCTGCCTCTTTCTTTCTTGTTCATTCTCTTATCCTCCTTTTCTTCCATTTTCCTCACCTTTACCTCCCTCTATATCTACAGCTCTTGCTGCCAAGTCCTCATCTTCCCCTCTCCTGCTTTCCACCACTTACAGGACATTCATGCTGCTGTTTACTCAGAATAGTGGGCAAAGTGATGGATGAAGAGATGGCTCAAACACCTTACAGGTAGACCTTCTGACTGCAGGAGAGACGCTCTTGTAATGGGACTAGTAGATACAGACACGCTCTTCACCTGTAGCTTTCAAGTGAGCCACAAATGTCTGATGTAGTGTTCTATTATCTGTATCATTGCACCACTACTTTGCACTTATATTTTTCACACTGCTACTTTGCACACGTTTGGAATTTTATTTTTGCTTTTATCTTATTTTAGTCTGAAAACTTCCGCTATCTGAATTTTAGATTTAAAATTGCTGCTATTTGAATTTGATCTGTGAGGGAAGGTGGGGCTACGTTTAGGGTGGTTTGTGCAAGTGGTATTTCCTGTTCATTTGCACCCCTTATTGGCAATTTTGTTTTAGCCACCAAAGAGAGTAAGTTAGCACTCTGGTGGCCGCCATATTTGGTGATTCTCAAAGTGCTCGATCGCCTTAAAAAGGAGTCCGAAGCACGGACGTGCCGAAGGCGTGCCAAGGCAAGCCCGTCTGCACCCTGATTGCACCAGGGGCCAGAACCCCTGTTCCTCAGACGGTATCCAAGGTAACCTATTCCGCTTCGCAACTGCTATTATTCAGTCTGATTTGTGAGAATGCTTGCTTACACAGTCTAACCTTCAGGTAAGATGATCAGGCTGAGGTCGGATGTAGCCACTGTGGCTTCTTTCTTTCATCTGCTAGTAACTTAGTTGGCAGGCTTTCAAAGGACATTTAAAATGAAATTGCATAGTATCAACTACCTTTTGTTAGTCCGCCATTATGTTGAAATCCATGATTTCATTTTAGATCATCCGCGAGGCGTTTTATTCCTTACTGAAACATAGCTCACCCAATCCGCACATGCAGAACCTGTTTTGGCCCTCCCTCCGGGATACTGTATCATAAGGTGCGATAGACCCTGTGGTAAGGGTGGCGGTATTGCAATCATTCATAGCACCAATATTGAGTGCAACATGACATATTACCCTATTCAGGATTGGGAAAGCGCGCTATTTAAAGTCCATCTCCATAAAAATGTTACTTTCTTAGGTTTTCAAGTTGCCCAATTTTAATGTGATTGGTGACCGAAATTTACATTTCGATTTGATTAATGACAAAGGGATTCAGGATTTCAGTAATGACCTGGCAACTATGCAACTGATCCAGTTATTAGAACACTTGACACATCGTCAGACATCTTTTTGATCCAGTTTTTTCTAATCTCTCCAATCTTAAAATTCTCACCTCCTTTACGGTGATTTGGTCAGATCACTAGATGGTGCCTATGACCATCAATATCGCCAGAGCTGATAAGGCCGTCACTGCAAACCCCACTATGAGAAGGCAGTAGAACAAATTGAATTCCTGCATTTTTGCCAGCTACATTGAGGCAATTGCTCCGCAACTTGATTCCAATATGGAACATGCAGAATCTATGACTAAGGCTTGGCTTACATCAGCCCTAGATAACTTTATTCCTCCTAGGCCTTACAGCATGAAAAAACAGCAGCCTTCAGCAGTATGGTTCAATGAAACATTAATCGCGGGGAAAAAGCGCTTGAGCGTGCTTGGAGGAAAACCTATGATGCCTCAGCAAAGAAACAATATATGGGAGCTATCAAAATCTACCATAAAAAGATTAAAAAGGCACACACCGACTTTTTTGCAGATAAAATTATAAACGGTAAGAATCCTTCTAAGGAAGTTAATTTAATTGTCAATAATTTGATAAAGCCGGCGGTCACTCCTGGGCTGATGGGAGCAGTCACTGCAATAAACTTTCAGATCATTTTGTCAACAAAGTTAATGATATTTATTATCTTTTTAATATAAGTGATAAAATAAGAGTTGGTCTCTTATGATACCATGGTTAATCTTTCACAAAAGGCAGAATTGGAAGAGCTGCCTATGCTTAACGGTAATTCTATCTCTACTTTGATGCATCCATTTAAATGGGGATCTCCTGAAGACCCCCCTAAAACCAGAGTATATTTTAAAATTTCAGGAGACCATTAAATTGGGAATTGCCTAATCTTTCTCTGAGTACAGCTGTAGTGCCAGTGACATGGAAAATACTAAGGAGATTCCTCTCCTAAAAAGCCTTTGCTTGATCCAACCTTCCTGGAAAATTACAGTCTCATCTCTCTGCTGCTGTTTTTATCCAAGGTAGTGGAGAAACGTGAACAATTTACTGACAAATATTTTAGAGCCGTACCAAATCTTAGGTCATTAACAGAATGGGTTTAGACCTTTCCCCAGTACGGAATCCGCCCTTTTGACAGTAAATGAGATCCTTTGCAGGGGTGCAGACGCTGGCAACTCCAAGGCACTAATTCTCCTAGACTGAAGTGCTGCTTTCGACACAGTCTCCCATCAATCAGGGAAATTATAAGCGTGCTACTCACATGTTAGAGTCTCAAGGCGCTGGGGGGGGGGGGGAGGACTGCAACTCCGGTCAGTCGAAGAGCCAGGTCTTGAGGGTCTTCCTGAAGATGTGCAGGGTGGGGGCGTGCCTGATGTTGATCGGTAGCTCGTTCCAAGTCTTGGCCGCGGTGTAGGAGAAGGTTCTTCCACCCGTTCTTGCTCTGCGGATGCGCGGGGGTTCGACAATGGCGTGTGGAAGGAGATTCTGTCTTTGAGGTATTGGGATCCGGTGTTGTGGAGGCTTTTGTAGGCGTGGGTGAGTATCTTGAAGGTTACTCTTTTTTTCAACTGGGAGCCAGTGGAGGTTGCACAGGTGCTGGGTGATGTGTTCGTGTCGAAGGATGCCGAGGACGAGTCTGGCTGCGGTGTTCTGTACGGTCTGGAGTTAGCTGGTTATGAGTGTGTTGGTGATGGTCTTCCTTGATTCGGGGGGGGATAAATTTGAAGGTCTTTCGGGGGATGCGGAGGGTGTTGAAGCAGGTGGAGGCGACTACGTTGACCTGTCGGGTCATGGAGAGGTAGGAGTCGAGTATGATGCAGAGGTTTTGGGCGTAGTCCGTGGGGTTGGTGGGGCTGCCGAGGGCGGTGGGCCACCAGGAGTTGTCCCATGCAGAGGGGGAGGGTCCGAGGACCTCTGTCTTTCACTGAGTTGAGCTTCAGGCAGCTGTTGCTCATCCAGGATGCAACGTCTTTCATTCCTTTCTGGAAGTGGAGTCTGGTGGTGATGGGGTCCTTGGTGAGGGAGATGATGAGCTGGGTGTCGTCGGCGTAGGATACTATGCTGAGTCCGTGCTGTCTGACGATGGCGGCTAGGGGGGCCATGTAGATGTTGAAGAGCGTGGGGCTGAGCGACGATCCTTGGGGTACTCCGCAGTTGATTTTCATGGATTCGAAGAGGAAGGGTGGAAGTCTGATTCTTTTGGTTCTCCCGGCGAGGAAGGAGCGCAGCCATTCAAGGGTGGTTCCCTGAATGCCGGCTTCATGAAGTCTGGTGGTGAGTGTGCAGTGGGAGACTGTGTCGAAGGCTGCAGAGAGGTCGAGTAGGATCAGGGCTGCGGTGTGTCCTTGGTCGAGGAGGGTGCGGATGCCGTCTGTGGCGACGAGTAGAGCGGTCTCTGTGCTGTGGTTGCTGCGGAATCTGGATTGGGAGGGGTCGAGGATGGAGTTTTTCTTCGATGAATATCGATGAATTTCGTTAGCTGGACATTGACGGTCTTCTCGGTGGCTTTGGCCGCGAAAGGGAGGAGGGAGATGGGTCGGTAGTTCTTGAAGTCCGTGGGATCTGCTGATGGCTTCTTGAGTAAGGGTCTGACTTCTGCGTGTTTCCAGTCGTCGGGAAAGATGCGGGTTTCGAAGGTGGCGTTGATGGTGCGTCGTAGTTCCGGAGCAATGGCGGCTCTGTGGAAGATGTGCGAGGGGCTGGGGTCCGTGGGGGCTCCTGAGTGGATGCCTTTCGTGGTCGATGCAGTGTCTTCAGTGGTGACTGAGGTCCAGGAGGAGATGGTGGGGTGGCTGGTGTTGCTGGAGGATGGAGTGGTTTTGGAGTCAGGTGTCTGGTTGATGAAATTGTCGTAGAGTCCCTTGATCTTCATATGGAAGTAGGAGCCGAGCTTGTTGCAGAGGTGCTGGGAGGGGGGGTGATGTCCGTGGTTTCACTGGGGGGTTTGGTGAATTCCTGGATGATGCTGAAGAATTCCTTGGGGTTGCTGGAGTTGGCGAGGATCTTGTTCCGGATGAAGGTCCTTTTGGTGGATCTGATGCGTTGGTGGTATTCTGTCATGGCGCTCTTGTAGGTGGTCCGGTCTTCCGAGGATTTGCTGTTTCTCCAATTCTTCTCGAGACGTCTGCAGGTGCGCCTAGATTCTTGGAGGTCGGCGGTGAACCAGGTGGCCTTCCTGGGGCGCTGTCTGTCGGGGTTACGTTGGGGTGCGAGCTCGTCTGCGCAGTTGGAGATCCATCTGTGGAGTTCTTTGGCTGTGAGATTGGGGTCGGTCGAGGTGGCGGGGGCATCGCGGTTGAGGGCATAGTTGAGCTGCTTCTCGGTGATCTTGCTCCAGTTTCTTCATGGAGGGCGGGGTTTTGGTTTGGGCTCCATTGGTTTGTAGACGTGGAAGTGTACGCAGTGGATGTCTGTCCATGGGGGTTGAGTGGTGTGGCTGAAGTGGATGTTATCTCCTGCAAAGATGGGGTCGTGGGTGTGTCCCGCCTTGTGGGTGGGGGGTGGTGATGAGTTGTTTCAGTACGAGGTTGTCCAGGAGGGTGGCGGAGTTTGGGTCGCTGAGGTTGTCTTGGTGGAAGTTGAGGTCTCCGATGAGTATGTAGACCGTGGAGGCGATGGCGTGGGGCACGAAGAGGTCGGCGATGGAGGTGGTGAACGCAGTTTGAGGTCCGGGAGATCTGTAGGCGAGGGTGCCTCTCAGGGTCGTTCTGGGGGTGGTCTGGATCTGGAAGTGGAGGTGTTCGGTGGTGGGCGGGCTGTCGCTCGAGTTGGAGGTCGTGAGTCGGAGGGAGCTCTTGTGTGCGATGGCAAGTCCTACTCCTGGGCGGTTGGGGTGGTCCTTCCTCTGGATCTTGTATCCGTCGGGGATGGCGGTGGCTATGTCGGGGCAGAGGTGGAGTTGGTCCAGGTTTCTGTGAAGAAGGCGACGTCTGGTGAGAGGGTGTCGAGGAGGTCCCAAATCTTTACTGCGTGTCTGTGGAGGGAGCGCAAATTGAGGAGGGTGCACCTCAGGGCTTCGGCGGTGTTGGCGTTCGGCATGGGGGCGGTGGGCGTGGGGGTGCGGATGGTGGTGAAGGTCTGGTGGCAGTGGCGGCAGAAAAACTGTCAGTGGGTGGTGCTTGGCGTGGACAGCTGGCAGTTATTGTTCCTTCCGGGGTTGAGTGCGAGGAGAGCCGTTGAGACGTAGCTGTGGGAGGTTGGAGATCCAGGGTCTCTGGCGCTGGTCGCGTTCGGGTCGCGGACAGGCGCGGACGTGCTTGCCTTTGGGGCACCTTCGGCGTGCCATCGGCTGCCATTAAATAGGGAAGGGGGAGGGAGGCGCAGCTGGGAGGTGGGAATCGGCGGGGGAGGGGCCTCAGGGGCAGCAGCTGCGGGAAGGGAGCGGAAAACAGACTAGGGCTGAAAACGGCACTACAACAAGACAGGCACAATAAAAGGCAATAAAATAAGGGCAGCAGTGACACAGGGCAAAAATGGGCACAACAGAATCCAGGCACAACAGGGCAATAACACAGGCAACAAAAGGGGCAGAACACAGCAAGACACAATACAGTGGCTGGAACCCCTACCTGCACCGAGCACTGCACAGGGCAGCGGCACAGCAACGGAGCTGCAGAGGGAGGGGGCAGGTCTCTGGCCATGTGGTGTTGCTTCACCAACTTTGCCAACAGGGGGTATGGGGAAAAAGCCTTGACCTGATTTACTTCTTCCTAAGGGACCGGTCCTTTCAAGTGATCTCTCCCCCTTTCACTTCATCCCTAAGAACACTGGTTCATGGAGTCCCCCAGGGCTTTGCGCTGAGCCCTACCCTTTTCAATATCTAAGTCAGACCTCTAGCCGAGGTGGTGAAATCGTATGGTATCTCATTGATGTCTTATATGGATGATACACAATTAATTTCCTCCCTGTCTGTGAAGGCGGCAGACTGTAGTGGCCATTTAAACTGTTTACCACCTGTTGCCAGCTGGATGCATGACAACTGCTTAAATGTAAACGTTAATAAAACTGAAATCCTTCTTTTCGGCAGAAATGTTGGGGCCCCCTCCTGAACCCAAATCTGTGGTAAAAAGCCTAGGCTTAGGATAGATGACCTGCTATCTTTCAAATCGCAAGTATGAATTGTATCCAGATCTTGCTTTGGTATTTTAAGTCGTCTTAAACCAATCAAGGGATTTTTCACGCAACAAATCTGTCCAATTATTCTACAACCGCTAATCATTTCACTCTTGGATTACTGAAACATTGTATATCTGGGCACCGAAAAGTCTGTCTCGACTCGGCTGCAGGTTGTCCAAAATGCAGCTTCTAGATTACTTTTTTCTTTCCCCAAATCCTGTTTGGTTGCTCAACTCCTCTGTAGTCTTCATTAACTGTCCATTGAGAAGCGTACTCAATTCAAAACTGTACATCTCTCTCACAAAAGTTTTTACAAGCAAGGGGCACCCAGTCTAACCGCCTTGATGAAACCATAATACATACTAGTAGAGCAATATGTTCGGTAGAGCTGAACCTGGCAGATATACCCCATGCTAGAAGAGCCAGAATGGGAGGACGTTCTTTTCGATTCTTCGCTCCGACCTTATGGAATTCTATGCCTATTAAGCTAAGAAAGATACAGAATCACCTGAGTTTTCAGAAGTAGTTAAAGACCTGGCTGTTCTCCGCCTACGCAGTTTTTTAGGTCTTGCCTGAGCCAGCGCATGCGCTGGTCTGGCGAGACATTTAGTAAGTGGGCTTTAAAAATCCGACCACGCGCTTTTGCTTGTGGCCTAAAGCTTGCGGTTAGGCGCGCGGTTACGCGCACAGGCGCCATCTGGCATTCCGTCATGGCTCATTAAGCGCATCGCTCGCGGCACCCCTTACAGCGCGATCACTTTCGCTGCCGCGCGCGCGCGCAGACCACTCGCGTGCTTTTTTTAAATTTCCTTTTTGCGCGCGCACACAACTCCCGGGCTTGTTATAATTGTGAACATACTTTAACTATCTGCCCGGCCTGTTTCACGAGCACCACGCTTTGTTTTACTTTCATTCTCGTGATGTATTTCTTGTTACTCTGCATCTCCCCGTGGGGTGCCCTGCCTGGCGCCTGGGGAGCAATGTCGAGTTCCCACCGTTGTGATTGGAACTGTCTGTTTGGGTGCCTTCTCTCCAGCTCACCTATCCCTAACACATCTGGCCGCCCTCTCAAACGAAGGACCTTTAAAGCCATTAACAAAACGCAGGCATGAGCTTACTATTCACTGTGCGCCTGTCCGCACCGATATTCGCGTGCATGCAGCTTCCCCCTCGCCACAAAATGTCTGAGGCTTAAGGGTTCTGACAACAAAAAACAACATCTCTCCCTCAGCACAAGAGGTGATTGGCAGACCTGCAGAACTCGCTGCTTCGAAACAGCCAGGACATTGACCTTATTTTTTCTGATCCTTCTGAAACTCAGGGCTGCAACTCCATCTATGTCTGGGTGAGTGGCCGAGCGAGGGAGGTTTGTGGCTCTTTCTGCCCCCCTGAGCATCTAAACTTACTTCCAGGGAGTGAACTTTTATGGTGTATGTTGTGCGATGTACATGAGGGGCACATTCTTTTTTTTTTTTTTTTTTTTTTTTTTTTAATGTTTGTGCTGTGAAATCCGTGCAGCCTCCATGTTACTGTAGTGTCTGTGTTTTGCATCTTTTTTGTGGTTCGCATTTTCTTACTTTTCTACTCCCTGCTGTGTTTACTTGTCTGTTGGTTTGTAGGGTGTGAAATACGCACACAGCCTTGCTGGTTTTGTATGACTTTTGGGCCGATGGTCTTGTTTAAATTATATTTTCGTATATTATGCAACTGTAGTCAGGCTGGTATTAAAGTGGGGCTCTCACGATTCAGATTAAATTGCAAACCCTGAATAGACAAACGAGGCAATGTCATATCTCTCCCAGTACTACTAACGTGCTGTCTCTGCCCGTGATTCTCTTCCGTTCTTTGCCTCCTCTTGTCTCTGCACCCCCCCCCCCTCCCCCTCCGGCACACCTCCCCTCTCCAAGCTGCACTCATCCGGGTGTTTGTTGTCACCCAGTGCCCGCCTGTGGTCACTTTTACTTTCACAATAACAGTCTCAGTTCCGAGGGAGGCTTCTCCCGATGCTCCTAGCAGCGGAAGGGCAATGAAAGGATTTGTTGTGTTGTTGAATTGCCGCATATTTATTGGACATTTGTTATTTCAGAAATATTAAAGTATGTCATGGTCTTTGAATTTAAGAAACTGAGCCGCGGGTCTGAGCTTTTTCGAAAGAATGCCTCCTGTATTTCTTGCACAGGCAGCGAGCTGTCAGATAGTGAAAGGAAACCGGACTTTGAGAATGCGGTTGTTCTAATATTATTTTCCAAAGAATCGCAGTGTTTGTCAAGTCCACTTTAAAAATGCTGCCTGACCCCCGTTTCCTCCTTCTATCTTAGTGTCAGTATTGCTGCTGCTTCTTTCTCCCTGCTGATGCTGCTTTTTTCGTTTTTTCCTTCTTTCCACTCACCCTCCCATTGTCTGTGTTAATTCTTCACCCCACCTCTCACTCTGCCATTGTTTGTGTTACCCCCCCAACCATAAATAAAACAAGCATTTGCAATGCATTAGGTCTCGCATTTGCGAGATTTTGTGCTATTGGCATTGTAAATGACAATGCCTTTTATTATTGTATGTTTTTTAAACATATACATAAAAGGCATTGTCATTTACAATGCCAATAGCACAAAATCTCGCAAATGCGAGACCTAATGCATTGCAAATGCTTGTTTGTTCTTCTCTTCGGTGCTTTGGCTCTTTTCTGCTGTTTTTGTCATCTCAGTGATTAGTGCCGGGAAGCCCCTTCCAAGGGAAGTGGTGCACTTTAATCTTTTTAACATAACATTTAAGGTACTACTTGGTTTTGTCAACATTTCACATAAAAAAATGACCAATCCCGTCAGTCCTTGTTAATGCATTTTAATCAAAACTTATATGTGGACCACATTTTACTATTGGAACTCGTGAAACTTCTACAGGTTTACAGTTAATACCTAAAGTGACGTAGGCTGTAAAATGTCAGTGGGCCAAAAGTAGCCATACTTTTATAATGTTATGCAAGAAGTGATGGTGAATGGGTTCAGGGGTCTACTCTGCTCTTTGGGCTGCCCACAACAAACTGAGTTTGTTCTGGTCTATTATGTTCCAAGTCGTAGAGCATGCGCAATAGGCATTTTGCTTTTAGAGACGGCTGAGATCATGTAAAACTATTTTCTTTAAGCGACTCACACATTGAAGCCTCGTGATTTTCATTTTCCTAATTTAAACTTAATGTGTTTTGGCCTGGTTTCTGAAAACTGAACTAAATGCGTTTATTTGACTTCCTAATCGACACATAAGAGATTTTGGAGCACATGAAAAAACTTAGTCATGCTGGTTAAAAAAATATCTCCATAGCTCTCAACCTTAGTTGTAATAGTGTTAGGAAATTGGATAGTTCTAATCTTATCATGATCTTCAGGTTAAAGCAAGCAGATGCTTATAGTAATTTTACCATGAATTATTTGTCCACTTTAAAAAAAAAAAAAACTTATTTTATTGATTTTCAGGTTATGCTCACATGCACTGGGACAAGTTTAAACTATGAACCTTTTACTCATTAGGTTTGTTTGACTGTTTCAGAGTGTCCATTTATGAAAATTTGTGCGCTACCTTGCATTTACTAAAAGTAGAAAATATAAACTCTTGCTACCTTAATTGAATTATGATGTACGTTTCTAGGTGTCGCACTCGCATAAGCACCTTAAGTAAGAAGATAAAACAGAAAAAAATCTTTATGCACTGTTGCTCTATTTTACATTAGGGTTATTTGCAAGTGAACAATAGCCTGATTTACTTTAAGTAGCTAGTTCCCACTTTTTTTTTTTTTTTAAAACATATTTTATTCGTCAATTTGCACATACAACGCAGGGCTCTGCACACCAGAGACATCTGCCAAATCAGACTATGCTTAGGCATTGAAACAATCGACTTTTGTTTTGCCAAGTCAACTATGCATAACAAGAACACATTAAATGATACTAATCCCCCCCCAACTCCCTCCCTCCCTCACCCCCCCTAAAGATCGCACTGATACCACAGAATCTCATCCACCGCCTTGATGTATGTACAAATATCCTTAACACCCATATACTCGCCCTCCCAGCCCCCCCCCTCCCCGCCACCTTCACAGACCCAGAATCTCAACCCGGTAACTGAGGCTCCACCATCACTGGCGGTTCCAACAATAGGCCCCGGTACTCCGCCCATCGTTGCCATATTTTATAATGCTTACGCGGGCATCCCCTGGCTACAAAGATAGGTTGCTCCAGTCCCATACAAAAATCTAATCCATTTTTCCAGGCAGCCACCGAGGGGGCCCGCACCGCCTTCCACCCCTTAGCAATGTCTCGCTTCGCCAGTGTAAAGCCCAACACCAAGAGATGTCGTTTGCAGGCATTGCCACCTATTCCTGCCATAACATGCAGCAGGGCCAACTGCGGTGTGCGTGGAAGCTCCCATCCCAAGACTTCAGAAAGACATGTGAACACCCCCCTCCAAAAGCTATCCAGCGATATGCACCGCCAGACTGTGTGTATGAAGGTACCCTCCTCCCGTCCACAGCGGAGACACTCCGGAGAGGCAATCAATCCCGCCCGCCACAACCTTGCTCTAGTAAAATAGACCCTGTGGAGGTATTTGAACTGGATCAGGCGGAGTCGCATTGCTATAGCCGCCCCCCGCGGGGCTGCCAGGGCTTCCGTCCAGTCTTCCTCTTCCAAACCCCCACGTCTCCCTCCCAGTCCCCCCGGAGCTTCTGAAGTGCGGGGGAGCAGTGAGTGACCAGGGACTGGTAGATTTGGGAAATTTTCTTTTAAGTCCCCCATAAAAACTTTTGCTTCTAAAGGGCTAAATTCAGGGAGGGACTCCAGACCCTGCAGACTGGGGGACAGGGCATGTCGGAACTGGAGGTATCGATAAAATTGTGACTGCGGCATGAGGAACTCCTTCTGGAAATCCCGAAAAGGCTTTAGTGTCGTGCCCCTCAGGACATCCCCCAGGGTGGAGACACCAATGTTGTCCCATCCCTGAAAGCCCGAAAGGGCCGCCAATTGGGGCAGACGCCCATTATTCCACAAAGGGGTCTCCTGAGTCAGGACATTCCACCAACCCATGCGCCGCAGTGCTTGTCTCCATATCAAAAAGACCACCCGTGGGGCCGATGGCAGCGCACCCCGCAACTGAGCAGAGTACAAAAGCGTATGTAGTGTATGGCGTCCCATAAGCTGTCGTTCTAGCGCATACGCCGGGTCTCCCCTATCACCGTACCACCATTCATTAAGGACCAGTAAGTGCGAGGCCTGATAGTATGAGAGAATATCCGTGGATGCGAGGCCTCCACAATAGGTAGACAAGAAGCATGTACGCAGAGCCACGCGTACCTTTCCGCCCTCCCACAGAAACTGCCCAATCACAGAATTCACCAGCCGGAACCATCGAGGCGGGATCGGGTACGGGTGATTCTGTAGCTGGTAAAGAAGCCGGGGAGCGCCACCATCTTGAATATGGCCGATCTGCCGAACAATGTCAGGGGCATACGGGACCAAGACTTAAGGTCTGCACGGACCCGCTCCCATACTGGTGCCAGGTTTCGCTCCCAGGCTATTACCGGTACATCCGTGAGACACACCCCCAGATATTTCAGGCCTCCTGCTGCCGCCTGGACACCCATGCGCCCATTCTCGTCCAGTTCCCACTTTTTTTGAAGGCTTGGAATGTATGTAGCTCTTCTCCCAATCAGTCGTATATTTCTCCTGAGTTATCCAAGACCTATTAATTTTACAAGGGTGTGGAATTCCTATAGCCCAGAGCCCAGGACATATTGTTTAGGGTCAAGGACAACAAGTTTTCATATTTACTTTGTCCTTGGAACAAGTAAGCCCAACCCCCTGCAGCACAAACCCTTTGGCTGCCAGTTTACAGTACCACATTATGGATCAGGGAAGGGCATTGTCTGCAGTTAAGGAAATATTTGTGTCCTTAGGTTAATGTTGTTCGAATCTGTATTTATGGTTCATTAATACAAAGCCTTTATTATTAGGGTGAGCGCTCTAGGGAAATGTTGTAAGCTCGGACTGCACTACTGATAATTCCAGTATAGAAATGTGTACACATGTTTGCAAAGTCTAACAATTTGAGGCTATTTATAATACTCCCAGAATGCTCTTTGATTTGATGCAAATATTTGCAGAAGCTGGAAAGCAAGATTGAGGATTATTTGCTTTAAAAATAAAACATTTGCAAAAAATGCAACTAGGAAAAAAACGTTTTGCTTAACTGTGACATTTTTGGTACCAGTTCTTTGAAGCATCATTTTGTTAAATGTGTTGATGCATACCAGTATTTCCAAAACACATTCATAATGGAAGATCAGTGTAACAAGTTTTAACAAGATTATGGGAAAAATGAAAATAAACAAGCGTTGGCAAAGCCAGTAGGTTCGACATTGGCGGTCGGCCTTTTGGTTTTGTCCATGCGCATCTTGTTTTGACAAACCTTACTGTTGTGGGAACTGCCGGCCCCCCACTATTATAACCGGCAATAACCAAAAGCAAAAATATTTTTGGGTCTCAAAAAGCACGCATTGCCACAGTTCTTCCTGGCACTGAACAAAACTACTTTGTGTGCCGATACGCTCCTTATGATGATGCACAATGCTGTCACTCATAGTGTAGCCAGCCGATAGAGGGAGAGAGAGAGAGAGAGACAGAATTTTAATAAAAACAAAACTTGTTGGTTAACACCAGACCTAATTAGGGGCCCATTTCTTAAATACATTTACAAAAGTGTACCCATGGTATATGTCCTTTCATTAGTGCAGATTAACGGCTTTCATGAATTACCAAGAATTTATAGAAGTAGACCAGAACATGGTACTCCTAGAAAATATTTGTGAACTGCATTTTAACATGAGAAAATATGTATGTGTCGATTTTCTCATGCGAAAATCTGTTGAGCGTTTACAAGTTCACTTTCCCTTGAACCACTTTTTTCCCATCCCTGTAAAAATTTTGATTTCTTCCTTGGCAGGAATACATTTCCAAGCTTTCTCCGTATGGGAAAAGATTAGAGAAGAGCTGGTGAAAATCCATAAAACATAAGTAAGTAGATTTGTACAGACCCCCAAAGGACATTCCAATCCTGGAACTATTATTTACTGGTACCTCCAGCCCCAGTATTTACATGTGCGGAAAGGTGGCAAAATATGTGAATTGCTAGTACTCAAAACCTATTATAGTGTGAGCTCTGGCATAATCAGAGAGGCTATTATCAGAGCTCTGATATGAGATTGCTGCCATAATTTGTCGCCCCTTTACATGGTACCATGAGGACATGTTGATTGTGTTACAGGACACGTAGTTTTGTGAATCAAACTGTCTGATGGACAAGTAGATATTTTATTACATTCCACACCCCTGATTTTACCAACATTGTAGGTTCATGCTTCCCAAACCTTTTAGAACCATGATCTAGTTTTTAGAATGACAAACCTTTGCGAACTACCTACTTTTAATGGATATGAGATGGGTTATTTTTTTAATGTCACTAAAGCATATGGCGGTAGCTCACTGTGATTTACAGGCAGCACAATTCCCATTGAAATTGCCATACATTTACACAGACATACAGTTTTAGTGATACAACTATATTGCACACAAATGATGATCCGTGGAAATCGGATGTCAGTGAATATTTATCATTTGTGCATCACCAAGTAAAGTGTCTTGATTTGTTTTGATCCTATAAATATCTTTGTTACCATCACACTTCAGAATTACAAAACAAATCGCTTAATTTTTGCATTCTAACTGTTGAATGTGTACCGTTTGTTTGCAGGTAGTCAAAAAAGACATCCTACAGCCTTTCCTTTCTCACTCATTGTAACCTGGCAAGATTGTCACATAATTCCTTTTACTTTTCTTTCTCTGACTGCAAAGTGTGAGGAGTCTGTAAACACTAAAATAGAAGCAACAATTAGTTGTTGAGACACAGCCTGACATTTGACCTGTCTTTGAAGTGCAGCAAATGTGACAAGATAAATACAGAATTTAAATGCATCTTTATTTATTGCTTGGACTTTCACGACCCACCAAAAACCGTCTTGGGACCCACTTGGGAAACCATGTTATAGGCATAATATAGGGGCTTAAAGCCATCCCTCTTCTTCTGTTGGCCTGTTATTGTCACTCACATTTGTTTTCTTCCACTACAGCATACAGCATGGGGCAGAGCCAGCCCACTTAAGCCATTGGCTAACGTACTGTAAGTGACCTCATTCTGCGCTTTCACAAAGAGCAAATCCGCACACAAAATTTCTTCAGTGCCATGGGCTACTATGACAGTGTGTGCGTTTTGAGACCAAAAAAATATTTTTGCTTTCAGCCAGTCTTTTAAGGTTGACGAGGGCCCAGCAGCTTACCCATCAATAAAGTTTCGAAAAACCATGACAAAACAAGCCATGACAAAGCAAAAAGGCTTGTGCCAACCCAGACTTATTGCTGACACTGCGTTCTACCTCTTTCTCTTGTGTGACTGATGGACCGGAAGCGTGTTAATCCTTACTGGATTTTTGTACTCTTATTGGACATGTTTCTCTATATAGCATTCTAATTGGCAATTTCTGTTTGGACCCATAGATCCCATTTGATCCTACAAGAACGACATACAGGAAAGAGGTAAACCTTAAAGGCTTGTTTTCAGATTATAAATTATACAAAAAACAAGTTATCAAGTCAAAATCAATTGAGAAATCATAGTACAAAGCTCAGTTAAGGTACAAAATCAATGAAAGAACTCAGTAAAGTTCAGGTCAGAAAAATAAAAAGTGAAGCATAGGAGAGCCATCCTCCTAAGTTCAGTAGGAAAGGACTCTCTCTGCACATCAAAAAATAGCACACTTTTTTTTTATAGGGTTCTGAACAATGGATTTCATGCCTTCAGAACAGTTGTACATGATTCCCACAAAAAAATCCAATCAGTCCTAAGCAGAGCAAAATAGTTAAAAGTAAATACATTTCGAAAGTCTCTCATAATTCTACAATATGAAGCTTCTCATGGACGCCACCTGTACTAGAACATACATTGCTACAATTTGTGTGATTCTACTAAAACAGCTAGTAGTAACCTTTGGCATGTACAATTCTACTGAAACAACATTTTTATATTGGTGTGAAGGTGGTTGTCTTGCCTGTACAAACACTTTCAAACAATATTCTGCTGAGGCATGAAAATACAAGCTTGTCCACGTGATCTAGAATTTTGGCAGTAAATGTCACAAACAAAATGGAGTGTACGCCTACTATTGCTAAGTTAGATAGAATTCAATTTTTATTAGTGCAGTGCATTTTTCTTTAAGAAATCTAACATTGGCTTTCCCAAGACTTGTTCTTCTTACGTTGATTACATGCTTGCTTTACTCTTTAAGGACTCTGCAGCGAAGTCCTTGTGCCTTTCATAGGCTACTAACAACATATATATGCAATTAATATTTCCAGACACAATCGCGGTGGTAGAAGCCTTTTCTCCAAGGAAACATGTTTAGGCAAGCAAATGTTTTCCAAAGTATTAAATCCACTCCTTTTATCTGTCTGAAGACTTGTGGTTATTTGATGGCAGTGTTCTTAGTACAATTTTATGCTCTGAAATCTAGAATAACTGGTGGTGTTGCCAGATTGGCACTGTATGTGCACATACTTTCTCTCAGTAGTCATCAGTCAGTTGTTTAAAATAGAATTATTTTTCATGCTTTTTACAGCATACGCTTTAGATACCAACATGACAGGGCTTTGTTTACTTTTAGACTTAATGAAGAAAAATGTTCAGCTTGAATGGTTTATGGACAGGGAATTTAATGAAAAACAGGAAGGAAACAGCCCAGAAGAAAATATATACTTGAAGCACATTGTTTGGCGCAATTACTTTATCTTTTTGGAACTGAACACATAAGGAAATATCAAACACAACAGAAACATCTACATTTGGGGGCCTGAGGTGGGGAGAGTTGAGTGTGCGAGTGTGTTACTCCACGTTTTCCTAGATTGTTTATGGCGGTCTATGTAAAGTTCTGAATTATTTCCTTGTATGGTCTTCATCATTACTCAGAAAGGTTCTTTTGATTTAAATAGACAGTTCACTTACAGTTTACATGTTTTAAGCACAGTTTTGCTCCTCCTGCATCCTGTATGGGACTCGAAAGTCTAGACAGGGAGTGGTTATGTTAGTCTCCAAGGAGCAGAACAACTGTTTTTAGCGGTCACAAACGGAGATTTAGCCCGCTTGCGACCACTAAAATGCCTTTTGAAATGTACCATCCCTATTTTGTGAGTCGGTAACCTATTACTGACTTGCAAAATAGGTTTTGCGAGTTGCTATTATGAAGGGGAGTGCCAAGGGTGTCCCTTCCTATTTGCTAGTTGCAGGGGGATGCAAGATTGTTTTACGACCGGAATGCAGTCACAAAACAATCAGTTTACCACCAAATTCAAATTGCCATTCACAAACGGGAAGGGATCCCCAAGGGGCCCCTTCGTGAATGGGGGCACTACAATTTTTTGAGAGCAGGCAGTGGTCCCAGGGACCACTGCCCAGTCTTTAAATACATTTTTAAAAAAAAATAAAAAAAAAAAATTAAAAGAACTTTTCGTTTTTATTTTTGAAAAACATCAAGGAAAATAGGGTGCATAAAAAAACAAAACTGCTTTTTTTAAAAAAGCAGTCACAGACGACATGGTCTGCAGACTCCAGTAGGCCACTATTCATGCTAGTGCCGGCCATTCAAAATGGGTCGCAAATAGCGACCTGCCTCATGAATATTAATGAGGCAGTTCCCTTGCGACCCATTTGGGAATCACAAAAAGTGTCTCATGAAACAGCAGCTTTAACGGAAGTGTTACCAAACTGTGTTTGCATCTGTTTCCGGTGCCTCTGCTTTTTGTGCTTAACTTGATTGGAGGAGGAGTAGGAAGGGGGAAGAAGGATGTGGCTCTCTGGTCAGAGCAGCCTACTTTTGAACTAAGGAACAAAGGGTTCGAGTCTCAGCGTTGCGTCGTCATCCTGTGATTCTGGGCAGTATCACTTAATCTCCTGGCTTTAAAAAACAAGCAGTGAGTAATAAAAGCAGTCAATGTCTGCACTGTTGCTACCCACCCGATCGCGGCATCAGTCACGCTGATTATAATAAAAATGTACTCCTTTGAAAATGGAAGTGTGGCATCCCTGTAGTGGGCGCAGTGCTGATACACAAGCTTAAGGCAGACCCCACAAAAAAATTGTGCACGAAGGAATGTAAATTAAAAAAAGTGTAAGGCCACATGTAGCAGGGGCAGTCTGCTGGGAGGGTCTGAAACACCAAATGGCGGGACTAATTAAGCATGCTGACCAAACAAACGGAGGCATTTATGAAGGGCAGGGACAGGAATGAATGGAAAAGATGGGAGGTGCTTTCAGCCACAGTCTAGATTACAGCATGCCTTGCCGAGCAGCGCATGCGCTGCCCAGGCATGACCTAAAAAGCATGGGGGCAATGGAGAAGCCCATAATAGATCTTTTTCAATCAGATGGCTTGTAGTATCGGATCGGTTCGGCCTAAAGATGTCATTCATTCTGTAAAAGAAGTGAATTCAAAATGTGAGCACATTTTTTTAAGTGCCTATATCCGTGCACATTTGGCAAGGGTGTTTTAAAAAAATTAATTAACTTATGTTTAACTGGTGCAAATATCATTACAACGATCAATAAATTGAAGGACAACACATTAAACCATCCATATAATTCAGGTCCATATAAATGTAGCATATAACGTTAAAACGGGGTATAAAATTAACACTATAGGCGAGTAACTGCCTAATTTAGGAAATTAATAATAAAATATCATTCTTGTATTGTGCACCAATAGAGTTTTGGGAAGGGTAGCAGTAGCAGACCTCCATCGGGACGATATAAAGTAACAAGGCCTTCTTCAATAGTCTGGAATTCCATGTAAAGAACCTCTGTGAAACAGAAAATACCTACAGTATGTTCTTCCGATTGAGTATATAATGCACTGTTACTACACTAGTATTCATACTGTCCATTGTATGCCAGCACCATGCAAGTATCCAATTTTACCAAAGGATGGAAAGCATTATCAACGAGGTAATTGCAAAGCAGTCCTCATTGCGGCAGCTCACATAATATCAGGTGTCAGAACATCAGAACATATTATTCCAGTGTGGCATTGTCTCAGTTGACTTCAATAGAACTAAGAAGCCTATTCAATCTAGCTTGCGTCGTCCATGAAAGCTCTCCTATCAATGTTGCCAAGAAAGTGGTTATCTTTGGTGCTTTATGTATTCCTCGGAGCACAGACACTCTCCTCCTGGAAGCGTTTACATTGAAGAAAGCAAGAACGCTTGACCAAACTTTCTCGGGTTGTAGACCTAGCGTATGGAGGTACATGCCCCCTCCCCCACACTTTTTTTTCAACACCTTCTTTCAATGTAATTTCATTTGGAGATATCATCATTTTGAGCATCCCACAACTGAGTGAAGAAAGTGATTTGGATGTCTCTTTTCCAAAGACTCGGTGTACTTTCTGTAATATTTTCTGTGTACAAGCATGCTGTCCTCCTTGGTGTGTCCCTGGAAATATTTCTACCTAGATGCAAGAGACCGGGACAATGAGGCTTCAAAAAGCCTGTATAGCACTTTGCTGCCCTGGTGGGTCTGGTCCCTGCTGTACAAAAATCACAAGTGAATTGCTGCCTGCTCATGGGCTCACGTTTGATGCTCACCAGGTTCCTGTAAATAAATCAACACATACATATACATACATACACATACATATATATATATATATATATATATATATATATATATATATATGTGTATATGTATGTGTGTGTATGTATATATGTATATATGTATGTATATGTATGTGTGTGTATGTATATATGTATGTATGTGTATGTATATATGTGTGTATGTATATATGTGTATGTATGTATATATGTGTATGTATGTGTTTGTATGTATATGTGTATGTATGTGTATGTATGTATATATATGTGTGTATGTGTGTGTGTGTGTGTGTGTGTGTGTGTGTGTGTATGTGTGTGTGTATGTATATATGTGTGTATGTATATATGTGTATGTATATGTGTGTGTATGTATATATGTGTATGTATATATGTGTATGTATATATGTGTATGTATATGTGTGTATGTATATGTGTGTATGTATATGTGTGTGTGTATATATGTGTATGTGTGTGTGTGTATGTATATGTGTGTGTGTATGTATATATATATATATATGTGTGTGTGTATGTATATATATACGCCCCTGAAGAGAATTAAATGGTCAATGCACCGCCTACATTGTGAAAGAACCAAAACGTTGTGCGTTTTGCAAGTGTCCTAATGTGCCCTTGGTAACTTTTCACGTGTACGCCCACTTATGTGCTCATCTGTTTAGTGACAGCCTAGACTTTGCAGAAAAGACACATTGGTTACGGTCTCACTCTGTGACACTTGCTTGGGTACTGCACTCAGTTCGTCCACTGTCTAGCCTCCTGATATGATTCCAATGTCCAGCCTCATAATTCAGGCCCTGCAATCTTTCTGGAATCACTGCGACTAAAACTTCTTAAGCTCCCAAGGAGTTACATTCTGGGAATGTCTTCAAAATCTAAAGAACTTTCCCTGCTTAGGTAGTCTTCAAGTTACACTGCTGGTTCTTTTCCAGCCTCTTACCTGTTCACAGCCACTGGACCCCTCTTTGATGTAGGTTTCTCTGCAGTTGATGAACTGAGCTAGCTCCTACACAGCATTGCTGAGTTGGAACTCTGAACACACTAAGGCCCTGATTGCGAGTTGGGCAGTTAATTCCCACCTGTGCGTAAACCTCTGTTTACGCATGGCTTAGAATTAAAATTTGTTTGGTATTTAACTCATCCCTTAATTATTGGAATACGTTAAAAATCTATACCCATGTTAAATTTCGGCAGGTCAAACTTGCCGAAGTTTAACGGGGGAAAACCGTACTGTATTACCGTTTAATGCGGATATTGGTGCAGTAAACACAAAAATATGCATGTTATTTCCCAACAACTCGTAATAGGTAGTATTTATCGCACTCGATAAATAACATACCCTGTGGTATTATTTAGCACATGCGATAAATACCACCTACAGTGGTAATCTGGTTCTAAGACGGAATTATAATGCCATTGTTTTGTATCCACACATTCCAGAACAATTTCAAAAGCAAGCTTGTTTGCCAACGGTTATCATTTGTTTGACACCCCATACGTTTAAGCTAGACCAGGATACATTTTTCATTGGCTGTGTCTTTGAAAGTGTCATTTTCTCGAGTTGTTACCACCAAGATTTTAAAAAAAAAATGATATATTCCTGAATGAATAGCTCCCATACATTCTACTTGTTGTCTCGAGTACTTTTGATATTTTGGTTGAGTTATATTCTTTCTTTTACAGCACGCAGCAGACCACTGAACTGGCCTGGCCCAATCTCCACATATATTTGGATTTAAAAGAATATAAGCAAATATTTTAATAACAAATTCCCTAATAGTGCAAATGTTTAGAGAAAACAATGTAAAGGTGAAGCTACATAAACTTGTATTTTAAGTGCACAAATTCTGCGGTCTACTGAGGTATTTTTTTAGTCTCTGATATCACACATGATTTGTGCTCATGTAAGTACAGAGACCATAATAATTATTAGGTGCAATCTTAGGCAATTTACGTGAGAGACCAAAGATGAAAACAGTAGGTGAATGGGGGTGTGAGGGGCAGACGAGATATAAGACAGCATAACTCCTTCTCTACTGTTTGGTGATTTCACCAGGTAAGTAAGATTACTTGTTCTCTTGTGCATTTGCTTGTAACCTGCCTGATGATGCACGATCCAGATGTGGTATTACTGACCTACAACCACCCAGTTATTGACTATTCCCTCACGAGCAGGCTCGAGTCTCAGGCGAGGATTCATAAGGAAAATAAGGGGGGAGCAGTTCTTAACTGACTTCACGGTCTTTCCTCCGTTTCGTGAGCACTTAAAGGTAAGCTCCCACTTCCCATTGATTGGTTACTGAGTTCCATTTTGAAGCCTTGACTAAGGTGCTGTTCGGCTGAGCAATGAAACCATTTTCAGAAGGCCACAATCTGATAAGACATTCGTTTTTGAAGGAACTAAATTTTAGGCTAATGTAATTGCTGATGGGCCTTTCGTCACATATGGGAGGACACCTTTTTATACATCATATAAGTACCAACGATGTCTCATTTAAAATGGAATGAGGGGGCTGTACAGTTATTTGCTAATATATTGTTGGCATAGTAACTGGCCGAACAAAGAGGCTATAGTCTGTGTTGCAGCATCCCATCGGTGTAGGAGTCGAGATGTTTCTGCGTTCCAGCCTACTGGGCGTGTGCAGATGGTGTACCTGCAGGGAATCTGTGGCAGGAGCTGAGCAGCACAGAAGGAAGGTCAAAACAAGGGGCAGAGACAACCTTGGCATGGCTCCAGATGCGGTGGATCTTGAGTAATATATGCTCAAAGCCTTTCATTAAAGTCTGTTGCAAAAGTGGAAGACGATTTGCAATATTGTAATCGTCGACTGAATGTCTTCACAGTTGAGATTGTGTGGGAAGTTTAACTTGCGGGCAAAGTAGATGTTCATACTTGCAGCAGAAAATCCAAAGCAAAACAGCATTGTAATGCTAGCAGGAAGCAGCACCTTCCTTGATTTGTCATTTGGGTTTGTCCTGTTTTTTGTTGTTGCAAGGACTGAATTCAGTTGTTTGACAAGGAGGTAAGCGTGCGTTGTGGTGGGTGGGCGCAATTGTACGCCTGATAAGCTAAACTATAATTAATTAAAATGCCATTAATTTGACTCTTAAAAATATTTTTCCATAGACTCAGTACAGCCGGCAACCTCCGTCTCCAACGAGGGCTGGGCAGAGTTTGCAATCCAGCACTAATTAGGAAGAATCCTTCTTCAACACCAGTCCTGTGTTTCATCCTTTTAACTTAAATTCTAACACACAATTAGTTTGTGTAATACATGGATTTTCACAGAGATTAAGGACAGCTGAACCATGAATAGGTGACCTGTTGCACCTGAATAGGAGCTATGCGAAGCTGACATGGTGTTTGGGTTCAAGTGCAAGTAAAAGTAACATACTTGCATCTGAGCATTACTGTGGGAAAAGGTGATTTCTAAGATCGGAAGGTGACTTCTGAAAGCCACCCCTACATAGTATTTAGATGGAGCAAAGTCCCACTATCTACGAGTGGGTAGTGTTTTTTCAGAAGTAATAGCATTGTCTAATTTTGTTTACTGCTTCATTAATACGCCACATCTGATTGAAGACCAGATGACTGAGTTGAACAGCCTCTTTTATGGGTTTATTTGTGCTTCTGTAATGCACAGAATTTGGTGGGAGCAATTGAAGGCCAGAAGTTAGCGTGTCCATCATGGTCTGACCTACTTGCAAAGATCTTGAATGCACGGGAAATGCAGATATTGAGGGTGCAAGACTCCGGTTACTAAAATCAGTGGCTTTAACTCAGTAGAAAGTGTTGCGGAATATTCAGCAGTGTGTTGGCAGGATGGTGTAGATCTTGGGGAGACAAAGGTGTAATGGAATACTCGCTCGTGGGTCCCTGGTCAGTGTGGTTGCCAGTCCCTCAACGAGGGTAAGGTGATGAGCATTAGTCTATATGGAGGGTTAGGGCACATTTTGGGAGATTGTTAATGTAACTGTGAGTAGCCAGTGATTAATCTGTTTAAAAAGGCGTTCTTGTTTTCAGTTGCTAGAAAGGACATACGAAATGTACGAAACTAAAAGCCACATTTATAACAAAATGTAGCTAGAAGTGCAGTAATCCTAAATGTTGTCATTGTTGCAAACCATTCACTGTTTCATATTTACGAGAGCTCTGTTCAAGCTTTGTGCAACCGTCATAACCTGCAGTAATTTTTATCAGCTAGAATTAAATTTCTAATATGTTTTTGTACAGCCTCCAGGTCTCCATTAGAAAGCATGAGAACTGACCTGATGAGCTATAATGGAGCCTTGATTGTATTTCATTTTATTAACTCAAATAAGTGTTAACATCCTAACTACTACTCATTAATTTAAATCTTAATTTTGGTGCTTTACGTAAAGTCCTAAAATATTTTGTACTTTGTACGTATAGTTGGTACAGCAAAGTAATTTTTTTTTCATATTACAAAAACAGTTAATGTAATCGACTGGCGTAATGCTATTGCGAGAAATTAATAATACAAACTTCTACTTGCCTTGCTGTGGGCCAGACCATCTCAAGGTGTCTGGACTCTTAAGGAGGGATATATTTTTGCACCCACCTCTGAGTTCTCTGCTAGCTTCTGTATTTTTGTTACACTATGTAGAGCTGGCTCATGCAGGGTATTGTTGATTTCATGCTTGGTTGCTTGAACGAATGAAGGATTTGGAGTTCACTGCTGGCTCCTGACACCTGTTTCTCACTTGCTTCTCTGCGGTGGCGTACTGTTTAGCAGAATGTGCGCTATCTAAATTATGAATCACAGTATCAGTTAATTTGAGTACCGCGAAGACCGGTAATTCGTTTGGATTAAAATTGTTTGGCTATTTCATTAAATGCTACTTGGAACAAATTATTTTATGTTGCACCACATACCATGTAGGTCCGTTTGGAGTTTTCCTTCCAAATCATCAGGGGTGTGGAATTATTTAAAAAATGTACTTGACGAAGGGACAAAGTGCTCCAGAAATCTACTTGTCCTGTTAAGACCTACACTTGTCCCACCTACTCGCTGTGTATATGAGATGGGCCGCTATAGATGCACTACAAAATATGTGCACTCTATACGTTGACTTTCATATTTGCATAACTTTTTTTTAATAAAGATGCAACACAGTACCCTAAGAACTCGGTGAAAAGAACCTATAGAACAAACAGATTCTATTCCAGCAGTCACACCCACTCTCACGAGCCAGCAAATTAACAGAACCAGACAAGTGAATGGTCTGGCATAGAACAGCCAGAGCACTAGCAGAGAAATATTAATATTTGGCATGTTAATTGTGCAGCAAATGCCCTGTAAAATAGGATTACAATCTTCAAAATAAAAAAGGTGTATTACTTTTTTTTTTTTAAACTTTATTTTCCAGTTTCACATGATACATTAGATTCATGAGTACGCACTGTATTATACATGCCGGATAAAACGCAATACGGAATAGACCACTATTGCAGATTTTGCAAAAAAAGAATCAAAAATTGTTTCTCCTCTGTCCGCCCCCCCCCGGCCCAACCACAAATTCCCTCCACCAGCTGGACCATATATAACATCACTCTGCCCAAAAGTTGTCGCCTAGCAACTTTACTAACCGAAACCAAGCTGAAAAACAGTCTAGCCCACACTTGAGGGGGCCCCAGATGTCTTTCGGGCGGGATGTTCGTGGCAGGGTGCTAGCATATAGATCGCTATTCATGTTGCAGTATGCTAAACTGCTAAGCCAGCTTTTTAATGTTGGGGCGGCTTTACGGCCCCATTTAATGGCTATCTCTCTCTTTGCCAGCAATAACCCAATTGCCACAAACTTACGGACCGCCTTCGGGAAGCAGAGCACATAGCCCATCAATGCAGTTTCAGGTGTTGGTGCAATCTCCAGATCTACCATTTCCCCAATTGCTTTGAAGATTTCACACCAATAGGTCTTAATTTTAACACAATTCCAGGTGAGGTGTGCAAAGTCTGCATGCGTCGCCCCACACTTCAGACATCAGTAAGATCTATCAGGGTCAATAGTGTGTGTTTTCTCTGGCGTTATATAAATTCTCCGCAAAAATTTGAAATGTATCAATTTGTGTCGGCTATTCAGGGAGATTTCCTGTGTCTGTGTGCAGCAAAAAGCCCAATGCTCATCAAGGATGGGGTGCCCCAGATCTACCTCCCAGGCTTCTCGGACTTTGGCGTCATCAATGGGAATTATCGCAGCACATGCCTTGTATAGTTTGGAGATTAGGTGCTCTCCCCCTAGGCTCCCAATCACCGTGGTGAGTGGGACAAAAGGCTCAGGCCCGGCAGTAACGCTCTAAGTGCGGAGCGCACCCGGTTGAGGATAAATTGATCCATAAACGTTGCCTCGCTGTATCTCTCCTCTTCCGTGCTAGAGAAGACATGCCCTCCAGTGAATAGGTCTCCAATTTTACTTATGTCATATTTGGAAAGGGTGCTTTGCACCAATATCTCCTCCATGATGGGTACCCATAAATTATTTATAATCTGGGTTTCTGGGGAGTATAACATGTGGGCTCCAGTGAGTCTAATCATTTTTTTCCAAGCCCAGCAGGTGGTTGAAACTGTTTGGATGTCTCGCAGGTCTCTCGGGAACCCCCGAGGCAGTACAACGTTAAGGGAACCAGGCAGAACTAAATCTGCCTCCGGTCTAAGGTATGGAATTCTAGCATCTGGGTGAAACCAGGAGTGTGCATAACTACATTGCGCGACTAGGTAATATACCTGAAGGTTTGGGACGCTAAATCCCCCTCTATCGTAAGGTAGGGTCATAATCTTCCAGCTAACCCTAGGTCTCTTGCCCCCCCAGACCAGTCTAATAAGATGAGAGCGTAATGTCAGAAAAAATCTATTCGGGAGCGGTATGGGGATATTGTTAAATAAGTACAAACATTTTGGGAGGACTATCATTTTTAGCAGTGCCACACGGACTGCAATCGAGAGGGGAAGCCGCAACCATCTGTTTACCTGCAACTCGAGTGTGTGCATAGCCTGGCCGTAGTTCAATCAGATTATTTGTTCCGTGTCTATGTGGATATGCATTCCCAAGTATTTGGTCGAGTCTTCACACCATTCGAGTGGGAATTCACAGCTCCACTGCTTGGTGCTGATGGTGAGCGGGAATATCACTGATTTGTTCCAATTTATGCCCAGGCCTGAAAACCGGCCGAACCGGACAATTTCCCTAATCAGGGGCTCAAGGTTCGTCTGCGGGGTCCGAACGTACAGAATGATGTTGTCCGCATACAGAGACATAAGGAGAGGGCCCGTATTAAACTGGAGTCCTCTCTGCAGATGCCTTTCTTGAAAGTGTCTGACCAGGGGGTCCATAGCCAGTATAAATAGTAGTGGCGATAGAGGGCAACCCTGCCTAGTGCCCCGCGAGAGAGCAAATGAGCGAGATAACGTGCCATTTAGGTGCAGTCTCGCGGTCGGGCCGGCATATAACAGCGCTGTGAGGTCAGTGAAACCTTTGGGCATACCCATTCTACGCATCACCGCCAGGAAAAAGGGCCATTCTAGGGAGTCAAAGGCTTTTTCAGTATCTAGGAGGACTGCTGCAGCTGGGACTTCCGGAGCTATCCTGTGCAGACCGCGAACAGGGTTCTCAAGTTTAAGGAGGTAGATCTATGAGGGACGAAACCCGACTGAGCGGGGGAAATGATTCTGTCCAGCAAGAGGGCAAGCCTTAAAGCGATCATTTTGGCCAGGATTTTATAATCTAAGTTTAAGAGGGAGAGCGGTCTGTAGGACCCGCATGCTAGTGGGTCCTTCCCCAGTTTGGGCAGTAGAATAATCACTGCTTCTCTCAGGGTTGGAGGGAGCTTTTTCTGCTCAAGTGCCTCGTTGTAAACCTCGAGCAGTCGAGGCGCAAATAGGTCCATATAAGATTTATAGAAATCCCCCGTGAAACCATCGAGGCCCGGGGCAGTGGAGCCGTTCAGTGCCTCAATAGCGCTTATAATCTCATCCGTTGAGAAGGGTTCCGCTAGGAAATCTTGCATGAATTCTTTCAAATATACCAAGGCTATCTCCGCCAGATATCCCTCCTGATCTGTAGTGTTATGGGATACTCTAGATGTGTAAAGCGCATCATAGTATGTTAGAAATTAATCTTGAATTTCTAGAGTTTCTGTGAGGAGCTGGCCTGACGAAGATCTGATTTCGTTATGCAAGATCTTCTATATGGGGGTCTTAAGTCTCGATAGTGTTCGGCCTGGTCTTTCACCCTCTCCGTAACGGCGAGCAGTTGCATATTTACTTAAGAACTGGGTTTCCCGTTCCGCCACTTCCCTAAATTCGGTCTGGAGAGTTGAACGTTGCCCAAACCCGTCCGGTTGCGGGCAGTTAAGCAGCTCTCTATCTAATAAGTCCAATTGCTGCTCAATGCGGGCCAGAGTTGCTCTAAGGTCTTTCAACACCCCCGCATGCTTGGAAATACAGACTCCCCGCATATAGGCCTCGAAAGCCTCCCAGAGAACGGCCCAGGTCTCAACTGACCCAGTGTTCAGTTCGAAATAGTCTTCTATTGCTTCCCTAAGTTCGGAATGGAATACGTCGTCGTTAAGGGCCCGGCCTGGGAATCTCCACTGCCGTTCACATCCCTCTGGTCTGGAAATACGAGCCCCCATTACCACTGGGGAGTGGTCAGAATACGTTCTGGGGAGCGTCAGGGTGTCCCTGTACCACGGTATCAGGCCTGGGGAGATCAGCCAGTAGTCCAATCTGGTCCATGTATCATACTGGGCCGAGTAATGAGAGTAAGCGGTGGCAGTCGGGTTGCGCCGTCTCCAAACATCTAGCAAGTTCACGGAATCACACAATTCCAACAGCGCTCGGCGTGCACGCAGCTGTGTGTCAGGGGAGGAGGAGGAGCTATCTAATGCAGGATTTAGCAGCAAATTAAAATCTCCCCCCATAAATGTGTGCTCTGCATCTAGTCGCAGGACTTGAGAGTGTAAATCATGGAAAAACTTAGGGCAGTCAGTGTTGGGAGCATATAAGCACACAAATGCCACGCTGTGGCCCATCACCTTCCCCACCACTATTGTGTAGCGGCCTTCTCTGTCGCAGTAAGTTTTGTGTAGGTGGAAAGGGAGACGCTTGTGTATCAATATCGCAGTGCCCCTCGCATATGTGCTATAATTTGAAAAGTAGCGATGTGGGCCCCAACTCGATGCAAAATGGGTGACGTCTGTTTTGGGAAAATGGGTTTCCTGTAAAAATGCCACATCTATTTTGTGCCTCTACAAGTAATGCAGTATGTGCTTCCCTTTCCTAGCGTTGTTGAGGCCTCTAACGTTCCAAGTGATCAGCGACAGATCAGAGTAGACGGACAGGTTATTCAACGTTATCATCTGGGCAAATTTTCAATGAATACTGTATTTGCGTCGTGAGAAACTCCTTGTGTGACAGTGAGCATACTGATATACAAGTTGTTGTGACCAAAAACTGTGAACCTCCCCCCCCACCCATCCTTGCGCAACCCAACGCAAGGAACCTTCCCCTTCAAACGATAACCAAATGCATCATGTAAACATCCTAGTTGTATGAACAGAAGAAAAGTAAGATACATTACAATCAACTAACACCTTTGACGTGCTATACACACAGGGGGGAGGAAACGCCCCAACAGCACCCGGCATTGTAGTACATTAACTTAACATGTTGATTATCCTATCTCAATGTATTACAAAACACTCAGAATGGAGCAGCAGCAAATCAGGAATTGGTTCCGGGATTATTCAGTGGAGAAGAGTTCCACACTGGCCACTGAGCCGCTGTGAGGGGAGGGGAAAGGCTAGGCCCAACTACGTTCTTTTAACTGCCATTGTTCTTGTAGCTTCTACAGAACTCCTGCACCGCAGTAGGTGTGTCGAAAATGCGGGATCTGCCTTCAATATCTACTCAAAGGCGCGCTGGGTTTGACATGCCGTACTTAAGACCCAAATTTCTAAGCGTGGCTTTTACTCCGTTGTATTTGCGCCGTGCTTCCTGTACCAACGCTGTGAAGTCCGGTAACCGACCCAGTGTGGATCCCTGCCAAGTGATCGCACCCCGCTCTCTGGCAAGGCGCAGTGCAGTGTCCCTGTCTCGGAAGTTCATGATGCGTGCAATTATGGGTCTAGGAGGGCAGCCAGGATTGGGGCAAGGGCCTATGGAGCGGTGTGCGCGCTCAACAACAAAGCCAGGCGTGAAAGCCTCCTTACCAAAAAGGTCAGATAATAGAGTTTCCACAAACAAATCGATTCAGCCAGTGTTGGTCGATTCAGGGACCCCAAGACTGCGAATGTTGTTGCGCCTACTGCGTGCCTCCAAATCCTCGTTTTTGATGGCACCGTCCTTGAGGTTTTTTCCATGCGTTCCAAACGCTTGGTGGATTGGGCTGTCCCGTCCTCCAAATCTGAAACCCTCCCCTCCACTGTGTCCAACCGCTTATCATGGACTTAAATTTTGGCCCCCAGAGTGTCCAGGCTCTTTTCCAGGGCGTCAAATCGGCCATCTAGTGCTCTGAAGACGGCCCTAAGCGCTTGTAACAGGAAAGCCGGACTTGTTGAAGGATCACCTGTGGGGGCTGCTTCTTGTCCGCCTTCCGCCATGCTGGTACTGTTTTCCTGCACTTTCTCTGCGGCCTTTCCAAACTGTAAAACCCTTTGCTTAGGGTCTTTACGACCCATGTCGTCCTGCATGTGCTCAGTGGATAGTAGCGGCAGTCTAGTAGCAGGCCGTAAGACAAATCAACTGGATAATTTTCCCCCTCTTGGGGCCGGTGGATGGATGTCTATGCCTGTGACGTGCCCTTAATCAAAGCAGCTGGATAGTATTCCCCATCAAATCAGCACCACGGTGTGTGTGGGATATTAGTCGAGGTTTTAAGCGCCCAGCCAGCGACTCCACTCGTTTCAAGGCTTGCGGAGGGTTCTTGCGTTGTGATTCCCTTCATGCCCACGCGCTAGATAGAAGCGCGGCCAGCGGGTCCTCAGCGCGCCTGATCGCAACTCCCCCGCAGTCTCCAATATGGATAGCGTGGCGGCCAGCTGTCACGCTGCACAAGGATCTATTTTGGCGGTCGGCAGTCGTGCAGCGCCGCTGTCTCTACGCAGCTCCTAGGGCCAGAGATAATTGGTTTTGCCCTATTTTAGGCAGGCGGCACAGTCCCAAGTTGTGGCGCCCCCCCCCGCGGGCCTGTGCTTACAGCTGGATGGCTGCCTCCCAGGCTCACCCGCGGTCCCTGTCACCGCGGGGCCTCTGGGAGTGGCACCGATCGAGCACGCCCACCCCAAACGGGATGAAGGAGCGCACGGCAGGAGTGGAAAAAGGGGGGGGGGACACACTCACCCAGCTCGCAGCGAGAGCAGGGACCCTGCCCCTTCGTTCTTGCAGCCCGGGGGCTTGTACTCGAGCTCGGGTGTAAGCCGGGCCTTTCGCTAGGCCGCGTTGCGTTGCAGCGGCTGACTCCTCCCACAATCTGAATCCAGGCTCATTTCGTACGGTTTCCATCAAACTCGGGAGCTATCGACGGCTCCGTGGAGTCTCTTCTTTACTGGTTATGTGGGGACCCGGTTTCGGCTGCATTTGTCGCGCATAATCATGCGATAGGAGGTAGTTGCTGGGATTGTCCAGCGGAGCTTCAGTGCTGCGCGGCCATCTCGGTCGGCAGCCTGGCCACGCCCCAAAAAGGTGTATTCCTTTAACATGTAGAAGCGGTCACTCTAATACTGACTGTACTGAGTGCCATCTGATAAAAGTGATAGTGTCTAAACCTGAATTTAGAAACATTCATGAACTGCCTCCTCCATGCCTGAGAGAGATGACTTTAGTCAACCAAAAAACAAGTCAGTTTTTATTTGCCCTTTATACATGGTCTGTATAGTTGTTTATAGATACTAACATTTTGTCTTTTAGAGCACATAGAAGGGAGGCTTTTGTTCAGCATGCAAGACACTTTCAGACATGAATATCAGTGAAATTACGGCGCAGCGATGTAAAGTAATTGTCAAGAATCACATAATTTAGGTAGCCGGGATTCAACGACTCCAGACGCACCTGCAGAAGACTTGAAAAACTGTGGAGGAACTCCAAAACCCCGGCAGACCTCGACAGCTACAAAACAGCTACCGCTGCCTACCACAAACTCATCAGACTCTCCAGGAAGAAAGCACTTCAGGACAGAATCTCTACCAACGCACACAACAGCAAAGAACTCTTCGGCATCATCAAAGAGTTCGCCCAATCCAACTGCGAGTCTACAAACATCTCACCCTCCCAGGATCTCTGCGACAGACTCAGCGCTTTCTTCCATCACAAAATCAAGACCATCTAAGACAACTTCGACAACAACCCCCACGAGAAACCCCCTTCCACCGCCCCCAGCAGCACGCAGCCGATGCTAGACAGCTGGACCGCCCTCAGCATCGAAGACACTGAAGATAATGAAGACAACCCACTCCGGGGCCCCCACGGATCCCTGCCCCCACCACATCTACCAGAAAGCCACAGACCGCATCGCCCCGAGCTTCAAAGAATCATCAACCGCTCCTTCGAGACCGCCTCCTTCCCCGACGACTGGAAACACGCCGAGATCAACCCTCTCCTGAAAAAACCCTCAGCGGACCCCACCAACCTCAAGAATTTCAGACCGATCTCCCTGCTCCCCTACCTGGCCAAAGTCATTGAAAAAGACATCAACAGCCAACTCGCTGCCTTCATAGAAGAAAACAACATCCTCGACTCCTCCCAATCAGGTTTCAGGAAGAACCACAGCACCGAAACCACACTTCTCGCGGCAACAGATGACATTCGCGCCCTCCTTGACAAAGGAGAGACTGTGGCCCTCATCCTCCTGGACCTCTCCCTGGCCTTCAACACGGTCTCTCACCGCGCCCTAGCCCGCAGACTCCACAACGCGGGAATCCGGAGCAAGGCCCTCGACTGGATCCTATCTATCCTCTCCGGCAGAACGCAACGAGTCAGACTCCCTCCTTTTCACTCAGAACCAACTCCAACCACCTGCGGAGTTCCACAAGGATCCTCCATCAGACCGATCCTGCTCAACATCTACATGGCCCCGCTCGCATCCACCGTCAGAGCACACGGACTCAACATCACATTGTACGCAGACGACACCCAACTCATCCTCTCCCTATCCAACGAACCCAACTTCGCCAAAAGCAACTTTCAAGACTGAATGGAAGCTGTCGCCAGATGGATGAAGAACAGCTGCCTTCAACTCAACACGGACAAGACCGAGGTACTCATCTTGGGCCTACACCCCGACGCCTGGAACGACACCTTGTGTCCCCCGCCCTCAGGAACCCCCCCATCCCCATGGACCACGCACGCAACCTCAAAATCATCCTGGACTCCGAACTCAAAATGGACCGCCAAGTCAACGCCATCACCTCCTCCTGCTACCACACCCTCCGCCTACTCCAAAAGACCTTCAACTGGATCCCTCCCGAACACAGGAAAACTGTCACACACACCCTCATCAGTAGCAGACTGGACTATGGCAACGCACTCTACGCCGGGATCAACAAGAACCTCGCCCGCAAACGTCCAGAACGCCACCCCCAGACTAGTCCTCAACCTACCCCGCCACTGCCACATCAGCAAACACCTACGGACCCTACACTGGATCCCCGTCGAGAAGAGAATCACCTTCAAGCTTCTCACCCTCCACACAAGGCCCTCCATAACACCGGACCCGCAAACATGAATCACCGCCTCACAATCCACGCTCCTCAGCACGCTCTCCTCTCTGCTCAGCTCTCCCTTGCAACGGTACCTCGGATCAAGAAAACCAGAGCAGGAGGACACTCTTTCTCCCTCCTCGCGGCCAAGGCATGGAACTCCCTCCCTCTCCATCTCCGACAGACTACATCGCTCCCTGAGTTCCTAAAGGACCTCAAGACCTGTCTCTTCGATGGAACTCCGTGACCCTCCAGGATATGCAGACCCACCCCCCCTTTTTTGCCCCTCATCCCTCAGGGCCTTGAGACCCTTTCTGGGTGAGTAGCTTGCACTTTATAAACCCATGATTGATTGAACACTAGCTTCCTGATTACACCTTGCAGAATTCAGCCACTAAACTGATATCTCCTCCTTTCCGCTTTTCAAACCTAAAGGAGAACCAAGACAGCATTCTGTTTTAAATAAGTACACACTTTGCTTATTTTAATTTGGTGGCCGATTATGAAGAAGATGTTGAGTCTGAACGTGCTCATCACTTGCACGACCATCCACATCGATTTGATCGGCCCGATTTAAAGAAAGCCTCCATGCTCTGCTCATTTTCCGCTTCAGTGGCCCACCTTGCTAGGTGTATGGGGTGGGCCCCTGTCCTGTCTGTGCTGAAGGACATAGTAATAGGCGGTTTCTCACCACAGAATCACCAGAGGAAATTAAACTCTCATTGGCCTCATCCCTGAAAAGGAATGTATAACTCCCCCACCTGCTTGCACTCTACACTCCATACTAGGGTGACCAGATCCTGAAAACCAAAAACCGGGACGGACATTTCAAAAAGATAGAAATTGGATTATAGTTTTGCAGGACACATAATTACTTACTGGCCAGCACAAATCAACAGGGAGAAAACACATCAGTGCTCACTAAAGAGAATTCAAATGCAACTTTTTCACAGTGTCACTTGAGTTAAATAGTTTTCTTAACATGCAAACCAGTGCCTCCTGTTAGACGAACTTTCCGAAACTGAGGCACATATTGTATTGAAAATTTGTCAGAATGATGACACCTCCTACTCATAAAACCAAACCATCCACATTTTTAAAAACTGTAATTGTTTGCCTGATGCACCAAGACACTTATCCTCAAAAGTTCATCAACACTGGGTAAATTAAATTGGGACCACCAGGACGGATACAATTAATCGCGAACAGTCCCCCTTGTTCTGCTGGGGTCAGGTCAGGTCGATTTGGCAGAATTAGGTGGCACTGGAGGGCAGCAGTCGGTCCGTCTGGTTGCTTATGAGGTGGAACAGTCCTACACTACTGCACCGGCTCTGGTCTCAGGAAGCCTGTCCTACCACCACAGACCCAAGAACAGTTTGCAAGCTGCCCAGCCGGCTCTGTGCTGACGTTCATGAAAGTTGGGGAGGGATGCTCCGAGTTACGACCTCCTGCAAGTGTTGCGCCTTTCACAGCTAGCAGACGTGCCATTGGCTGCAAAGACCACGGACCGTGATTACGGACTAGGGGACGAGGGGGGCAAAGAGCTCCATTAGCAGCCACAGTGACCTAATGTCATTTCTTTCACAGCTTTCAGGAGGCTGCTGGTGGCAAGGCAGCTATAGCAATCTGGATAATTTATATTTAAGATTACAGAGGGGAATCCACATACCAGTCGCAGTGACGTATTTTAGGAGGCTGCGGGTGGCAATGTGTACTCTTTACTTTTCAACATACATAGGTTTTGTTACTAACTGTCGACGGAAAGCATAAGACTGGTGATTTATTTGTTCACCTTCTCCCTCCAACTAGAAAATCTGATGGGGGAGATAAATACTCCTCCTAATCCAACCTCCCCTCGGCTAAACACTTCTCAGGCCGGTTTTGTCATCTGAGGAACAGGGAAGCAAGCAGCTTGACCGCATGAGTGGGTCACCGGCAGGGACAGCTCTCAGCAGTGGATTGGGGTTAGGGAGTTGGAAAGGAGACAGAAGTACGGGGAGGAAGGAAATGCAATGTGAGGAGCTTGACTGGCAGCGAGAAGGGGCCGGGGGCAGAGCAAAAAGCATAGGCAGGGATGCGTGTGACTCCCATGAGAGACTCCCTTCTGGCCCACCCTTCAGCCTCTTACCAGACAGTGGTACAATGGCCCTGATGTTGACGTGTTTTCTTTTTTTCTTCAATAGGTCTTGATTGAGTTTATTAGCAATCACAGAAAGGATATTTTGATCGAACATATCATCTGATATTGTAACATGTAAAGCAAATAATCATTTGCAAACCATAGAACTATAAAGAATCATCTTATAGCCCCCTCCCCTTGAAGCTTCCATGTAGAAAACAATCGATGTTTCCTGTGTATTGGAAAAATGGTGCATATTTGATCGGCATGGTGGGACCACACAATACTTTTATTGTTAGACAGGGGTAAGCCTGGTCTAGTCCAGTCCGTCCAGCCCACCTTCTTGCCCCCAGTCCTCTATTCATTCAGGTGTGGGCTGTTCGTGGTCAGCCAGGTCCATCAAGTCCCGCAACATCATTCCCCATGCAAGCAGTGTTTCAGGCAGTTTAACATCCTTCCTTATCTTTCTCATATGTTCCTATTCTGCAATTGCTCATTCTCGTAGATACCTCTCCCACTTCTCCCTACTTGGGGATCTGCAATCATCCAGTGGATCGATGCACAACATTTTGCCACTTTGAGGCCCAGTACTGTAAAACGTCTGCTCAGTTTTCGCTTCAGGTCCCTAGGCAGCAGGCCCAGCACGCATTAATTAATCTTTAAAGGGACATCCCACCCCGTCGCTTGTTTAAGCTGTGCCAGTACCTCTCCCCAATATGCAGCCACCGACTGGCATCGCCAGACCATATGTAGGAAATCGGCCTCAGTAGCCTCACATCTCGGACAGCGGGAATCTTGCGTTGGATAGAGAACGTGCAGTCGCTTGGCGGACAGGTAGGTCATATGTATTTTTTTTTGGGATAATCAAATTGATTGATTTTATATCAACACAACATATAAACAGTACAGCATGAGACTTGATTCCGTACATATGACCTCGTAGCAGTTTGTGTATTATTATAACAACCAATGATTAACAGTGCACCAACCAAGCTCCGGGAGTGGGCTCCGCACGAAGACCGCAGCAGTCACTCTAGCGGACCTAGCCATTTACGCCATACCCGTCTGTACTTGGCCGGACAGCCCTGAGCTTCATATAAGGGAAGTTCTTGTGCGGCGCACCAGTCTACCCCCCTACGCCATGTTGAGAGTTTAGGCGGAGCAGGATTTTTCCAGACCATCGCTATATCGCGTTTGGCCACTACTAGGGCGGTACCCAGGAACCTCTTATCTGCTCTCGATCCATCCAGCCCATCCGTGACACCCAGTAATATGAGGACAGGACCATACCATGTGAAAGAAATCTGCACCGTTATTCCCGCAGCGCGCGCAGGAGGGAATCGATGTATGGCTTGCCCTGTAGAGGCAGATGGGAGTCGGGTAGGAGGCGTGAAGATAATATAGCTGAATCAGGCGAAGCCTGGCTGAGGTCGTAATGCCTCTGGGAGCCATTAGAGCATCCCGCCAGTCCTCGTCCTCTAGAGGGCCCAACCATGCCACCCATTTGGCCCTCAGGGAGTCAAGGGATGTTGGACCATTGTTTGTCAGTGAGCGGTAAATCCGTGAAACTCCCGCCCCCTCCCCCAGGCTTCCCATGTTGAATTGGGCTTCAAGGTGGCTGTGTTCTGGTAGGGATGTGCCTGGTGACAGGTGCGAGTCTAGAGCATGCCGAAGTTGCAAGTACTTGTAAAATTGGGAAGGGTGGAGTGAGTGTCGCTGTTGCAGGTCTGAAAAAGAGCGGATGTGGTCACTGACCCAGACGTCTCCCAGCAGGGTGACGCCGATGCGGTCCCAACCGTGAAAACCCGCCAAGCAACCCACCTCTCGTAACCATGTGCCGTGCCATAGGGGAGTTTGTTGCGTTAATTTGCCCTTCCAGTGAGTTTACCTCAGGGCGGCGTGCCATGCCAGGAGGACTGTGCGGGTGACTGTGGGAAGGCCCTGGGGGACAGGCGAGCCATACATCATGGCTTGGATCTGTGGGAAGTCTAGCGTGTGGAGTTCGGTCTTGTATGCAGGGTCAGACCACCCCCCGTTGAACCAGTCATGCAAGACCAGAAGGCGTGTTGCGAGGTAGTATAGGTGCAGGTTGGTGAGCCCCATACCGCCATCAAAGGGCGGGATCTGACAGCATGATAGGGCCAAACGTGGTCGGCGACCATTCCAAAGGAAGCGTGTAATAAGGCTATCATGACCTCGAAACCAAGTGCGTGGGAATTGAAGTGGGGTGTTCTGGATCACGTAAAGAAATCTGGGGAGGATCATCATTTTAAAAAGCGCTATCTTCCCCAGTGGATTCAAAGGCAACTTCTGACAATTCTGCAAGTCACGTTTGGCTCTGTTGGTTAGGGGAGTCACATTGATTGCCCAGGCCAATTCTGGTAGGAGGGCTACCCAACTTCCTAAATACTTAAATGACTGTCTAATGGGGATGGAGGACTGTCAGTCGAAACACTCACGTGAAAGATGTAGGGGGATTAAGGTCGATTTGGCCGGGTTGAGATGCAGCCCTGAAGACTGTTCAAAAGGATTGGAGGATCTGCAGGCATCTAGGGCTGGACCGCGTGGGGTCTGCAAGGTATAACAGTACGTCATCTGCATAAAGAGCAATTTTGTCTTCGTGCGATTCTGCCCATTTCAAGCCCAAGACCTGCGGATCCGTGCGGATGAGGTGTGCCAGGGCTCCATCGCTAACGCGAAAAGGAGGGGGGAGAGCGGGCAGCCCCGACGCGTCCCTCGCCCGATCGGAAAGGATTGTGAGAGGGTTCCGTTGATGAGCACTCGAGCCTTTGGCCTGGAGTAGAGGATATGAATCATATGACGAAATTTAGGGCCCATGCCCGTGGCCGACAAGACATCCTCTAGGTAACTCCAGTCTACAGAATCAAAAGCCTTTTCAAAATCCACCAGGAGAAGCGCGAGGTATGGGGTGAGACGTTGGCAGTTGGCTAGTGCCAGGTGCAGACGTCTCAAGCAGTGTCTGGTGCCGCGCGCCAGCATAAAACCGCATTGGCGGGGTTGGACTAGCTTTTCGAGGTGCGGCTTCAGCCGCTGCGCCAGGAGCGTGGCGTATATCTTGACCTCTGTATTAATGAGGGAGATGGGTCTGTAGTCAGCGAAGGCTGATGATGGCGGTTGTGTTTTGGGGATTAAAACAATCGTGGCCACATCGGTCTCCAGGAGGAAGGAGCCCGTCTCCAGGGCTTCATTGAATAGCGCTGCGAGATGAGGGACAAGCGTGTCACGGTAGGCTGAGTAGTATTCTTGGGGGAAGCCGACAGAGCGCAATGCACTTCCTCGCATGTGATCGGGGTCTCTAGTCATCAGAGGAGGTCTTGGTGAGACGTGGGAGTTGGAGGTGCCCCAGGGCGACCAGCTCCTTCAGAGAGGAGACCGGTTTCTGGGTGGCGTGTAGTGCTGAGTAGTATGTTGCGAACGTTAAAGCTAGCGCTTGGGGAGAGCGATGGAGGGTCCCACTGGGGTCGCGGATCTCTGGGATGATTCGGTTCGCTAGTGGGTATGACACCAGGCGGTGTAGCATTTTCGTCGCCCCAGCCGTACACCCGTGCAACAGAGGAGCGCCACAATAGTTTCGCTGAATCTAGGGACCGTTGTTTCAGTTGGTCACAGATCGAGGACAGTTGACGCTGCTGAGCGTCGTCCGTCGAATCTGTCGTGGCTCTTTCAAGTTGGCAGGCCTGTGCCTCAAGGAGGATAATTCTACCTTCCCGTGCCTCTCTTTGAGTTTTGAGGCGACTCTTAGCGAGACCTTGAATCGTGGCCTTACCGGCTTCCCATAGGGCACCTGGAGAGGAGACGGAGCTGTGATTTGTGAGGAAGTATTGTTTGATGTCATCATGGAGTGTCTCACGGAAGTCTTTGTCTTGAAGGAACCAGGCATTCAACCTCCACATTGGGCGCAGCTCCTTGGCAGGGTCACCCAGAGTTAGGAAGACTGGCGAGTGATCCGAGATACCTCGGGGGAGGATTTGTATGTCTTTAACTCTACGGCAGTCCGGTGCGGGCATGAATAGCATGTCGATGCGGGAATGACTACCATGTGCATCTGAGGTGTGCGTGTATTGGATTGCCCGTGGGTTCCAGATGCGCCATACGTCACAGATACCCATGGCGTCAGCCCAAGGTGTTAGTCGTTTGGCGCGCACGGCAGATGGGACCCCGAGGCGTCGCGTTCGGCGTGCATGACGGCGTTGAAGTCTCCGCCCACTGCAGTTGTACCATGGGGCAAGGAGGAGAGTGTGGTGCCTATCTGGTTGAGGGTTTGTGTGTGAGTAGTGGTGGGGATGTAAATGGAAAGAACGGTTAAAGTTTCATCTCCTAGCGTGCCAGAAAGGGCTACAAAGCGGCCATCGGGATCTTGGATTGCCTGGACTGGTACAAAGGGCAGGGAGCGTTTCAGGAGAATGGCGACTCCACGCGCTCCTCGTGAGAAGCCGGAGTGCCATACTTTGTCAAAGCCATATCGGACCAGGAAGGGGCACTTGTTACCCATCAAATGGGTCTCTTGGAGCATCAGAATGTCAGGGGCTAGCCTTTGGGCCTGTTTCAAGACTGCGGTCCGCTTAATCTTGTCTAGCAGGCCATTCACGTTCCATGACAGAACGCGGAGTGAATGTCCTTGGGGTGTCATCATGTCAGTAGAGGTGGAGTGAGCCTGGCGTGGCTCGTGAAGCCGCCGCACAGCAGGACCCCCGAAGATTGTGGTGCATGAGGTGTGGATCTCTTCTGGTGAGATGTAAGTGCAGGGCCATATGACTGTGAAAAGCAGCGAGTCTCCTGAGATCCCCAATGCTGCCCGGCGCAAGGTCACCTTTAATCCACTTTGGATTCGCTATCTAAAATAACGAGGCAGGCGCTGGAAGCTGGAAGGCAAGAAAAAGGTTTATTACTCTTAGAGGAGACCACGTCAACTGCTGACACCAGGATGTCTTCAGGGAGGTGTTCTACTGGCAATGCTTTTGGCTCTTCCTTTTATACAGGTTTTACACAATGTATTTGTTTCATTTATCATGGTTACAAGCTTGGAGTCTCCGCCCCGGGCAGGTTGTCACACATTGTTTCATCAGCATGGTTACACAAGCCCAACATTAACTCTCCTCCCGCCCAGGTCAAAAACATACAATTTAATTGCAGCTGGACCTTGCTTCAGGGTCTAAACACAAGTGAGACCGGCCAGATCTAAGAGTCCGTTCTGTTGATAAAAACAGGTCCCATTGTTGGCAAAAAACAAGTCTTGCTGTGTGCAGTGCAATAAACCATGCTTGCAAGAGTCTGTTTGGTATTTGTAACCTGTTTGTGCAGGGATGAGAGGAAAGACGAGTTTGAGGCAGCAGGTGATGTTGAGGTTTGTCGTGGAAATAGTTTATAGCCCCCAGCACACATATCAGGTTTGGTCAGAGAGTCCGAAGGCTGCTAGAGGACAGGGTGAAATGAAGGTGACCAACAGAGTACAAAATGGCTGTGGTCAATCAGAATGACTGTAGTTTATGTGCACGTAGGAACTTTCATCAGACAAGATGGCGCAGAATGTTCATGATTGTCATTTTGTTCTTAACAGTCGCCCCTTTGAACATAACTAGCCATCTCGTCAGTCTATTTCGATCTCCATAATGTCCTGTATTTCTTGTTCATACATTACTCTCATTTTTGTTAACTGAGTGTCCATAGTCTTAGGGCGCAAGGCACTTATGCAAAGAGAACACAAAGGTGGTATACAGTGTACACCCAAACAGCAACCACATATTGCCAATACTGGGACCAAGAGAAACATTGATATTTTCCAACCCCAGTCCTTCAAGATGCCCCAAAGCCAACTTCCAATTGTCCAAGTCTCTGATCCTTGATGAATTTCTGAAGACAGTCTGTGGAGATGTTCGATTGCTTCATAGACAGAGGGTGAATTATCAGGGATGTATATGCAGCAACTGGCACCAATGATGCGACATGCTCCTCCACGATCCGCTAGTACCACGTCCAGGACCATGCGGTTTTGTAGGGCCATCAGACGGACCGCTTGAAGCTCGGCACTGTTGTTGGTGAGGATGCCAGCTGTGACGTTCAGGGCGGTTTCTACCGCTTGAGACAGATGTCTGATGGCTCGGCTGTTTGCCATCGGACCCCATAGCGGGACGAGCCCTTTTGCTGCGTCAACGAACTGTGATGCGGCAGAGTCTGCTTGATCAGTGTCTTTAGAACGCTTTTCTCGATGATGCTCTGCAGGGGCTGTGCAGGTCGGTGGCAAAACAAAAGCGATGTAGCACGTGCCCCCAGTTTCTTGGGAGCCAGGTGTAGGCTTTGGTTCCACAGACAAAGTACATATTGGGTGATGCAACAAATGCTGGAGGGTTGGCAGTGTTCAAAGTCCTTACAATGTTACAAGTGCTGTGACCCACATTCTTAGTCCCACGGCCTTCAATGCATACAAGGCCAGAGACGTTCACCACAGATAGGGCCACAGTCAGTTTTGCAGCAGTTCTTTTCTTCAGGTAGGAAAATGTGGCTCTGACAGGATTATTGAACACTTGTATTTCCACTCGTTCTTTGGAGGGGACATTCATTGGGAATGTCGTATTGGAGGTGTGAGGGCAAAAGGGAGCTGCTGTTCTTCCTGTTTGGTTTAGCCAGAACTCGTTGTAGAACTGAGCGATTGTCCCATCGGAAGTGGCATTGTCTTTGTAACTTTCTTGTAGGAGCATCATCCAGGCAAGGCAAGATCCATGAACAGAAAAGGGTGAAGGGATGAAAGGGATGGAATGTTCAGTGGCATGTGGTAGCAGCCCACAGACCCAACAGTTAGTGGCATTGGTGGCAAGATTGTGCTGGTGCAGCATCTGTACGAAAGAATTATTCCAGAATTCTTTGCGTCGTTCTCGGAGATGTGGCGGTAGTGATACCAGGTAGTGTTCTTTCTTTGTGATTGGTTGCATGGTTGGTGACAATGTTCTGTATGCAGGTGCATTCTCTTCAATGATCCAGAGTGTGACCATTAGTAGGAGGCAGGTGAGAAATGCAGCTACAAGTGCAATTGTCTTTGTACTGTGCAGTTCAAAAGTCTTGGTGTCTTTGCGGTGGCTTTTCAGGTGTTCCGTTTCTTCCATCATCTTCGAGGAGCTCACCAACTGTTAGGACCACAGACTTTTGTCTGGTGTTTTTCCTGGTAGCGTTGTTTGGCTGTGCTACCGATCTGAGACTCTGACTCAGTTAGTGGCCTGGTTGTTGGAGCTCCCCCTTTTTGTCGATCTTAGGTTGTACCCTTCCTTGGATGGCACCGCGGGGTCGGGAAATTCAGACAGTTGGAGGGTGTCTTCTTGTGGGTAGCAACTCAGAGCTGGTCGGTCTTTTGCGAGTACTTCCTCTTGCACCTCCACCTCTTCACAGGTTGCCAGCGTTGGAGGGACTTTCTTGCAGTGGTGGGCGTGCAGCCAATTTCTTTTTCCTTCCACTCGGAGGGCAGTTCGAGTGGTGATCAAGACTTGCCAGGGGCCCGTCCACCTGGGCTCCAGATTCTTCGTTCTTTGGAAGTTGCGAACTAGGATGAAGTCCCCAGGCTTTATCACATGTCCTGGGCCCCTGGATACGTCAGGCAAGGCTTGCTGCACCTGTTGGTGGATAATTGTTAGCTCGTTTGTCAATTTATGCAGATAGTCTGACATTAATATGTTCGGGACATCGTTAATGGAGGTGGGTCTTGGTGCCGCCCAAATGTTCATAGGCCTGCCGAAGACCACTTCATACGGGATCAGTCTGTGTTTGGTCGGGGTGGAGCGCATTGATAGCAATGCCAATGGAAGGGCGTCGGGCCATTTCAACCCGGTTGTGGCAACTATTTTGGCTAGCTTTAGTTTCAATGTTGCATTGTGTCTCTCTACCAGGCCCGCTGATTGGGGGTGGAAGACGGCATGGAATTTTTGTTTTACCCCAACCCTTTCAGTATGTTCTGTATCACTTCGGCTACGAAGTGTGGGCCGTTGTCGCTCCATAAAATTCTGCAAAGGCCGTACCGGGGAAGAATTCTTTCAACAATACTTTTGCAGTGGCTATGGCAGTATTGTCGCGGGTGGGATATGCCTCCACCCATTTGCTAAAAGCGCACACAACCACCAGGACATATTTTAGACCATGGCATCTCTCTAGTTGGATGTAATCCATTTGAAGGACTTCAAAGGGGTGATCAGGGACTCCAAACCCTCCCCGTGGTACTACTGTCCCTTTCCCTGGGTTGTGTTGTAGGCATACTATACACTGTTGTACTAGGCGCTTTGCAGATTCTGTTATCTTGACATTATGCCATACTCTTGTGATTAGTTCAATCATGGGGGTGGAGCCTATGTGTGCTGGTAAATGTGCCATGGTCAATATGGGGATGAGGTAGGCATTGGGTAACAGCCATTTATTTCCGTCTTTAGTTCTCCAGCAATCTTCCTCGTCTTTTAGTCCCACCTTTTCCCACTCGGTCAATTCGTCTTGTGTGCCTGTAGTCTGTATGTCCCTTACAGTGGTCCTAGCATCAGTCCATTGTTCAGCTTGTGACCTGGTCACATACATTCGTGTCATAGTTCTGTCTTCTGCCGTGGCTCGGGCAGTAACGTCTGCTAGTGCATTTCCCTGTCCAATGAGATCTGTCACTTTCCTATGTGCTTGGCATTTTATCACTGCTAGCTTTTTGGGGAGGAGGACTGCTTCCGTCAAGGCGGAGACTAAATCTCCATGCAGGATGGGTGTACCGTGTGAAGTCAGGAACCCTCTTTCTTTCCATAGAATCCCGAAATGGTGAACCACCCCGAAGGCGTATTGGCTGTCGGTGTATATGTTAACTGTTGTCGCAGCTGCTAAAATACATGCTCGTGTGAGGGCAATGAGTTCTGCTGCCTGGGCGGAACGTTGGGCAATACGGGCTGTTTCTAGAATGGTTCGGGCTGTGGTGACAGCGTATGCAGCTGAGGTGGTGCCGTCGGGGAGTTTGATGCACAAACCATCCACCCATAGTTCTCCATCTGGCTCTAGAAAGGCGGTGTCTCTGAGGTCTACTCTACTTTTTGTTTGTTCATCGGTTAGTGTCACACAGTCGTGTAGTGGAGCCACGTTAGGATCGTTCTCGGGTAGGGGTAACAGCGTGGCTGGATTGAGGGTGGTGCATCGCTTTAGGGTAATGTGCGGTGCTAGCAGGGTCAACTCATATCCTGTCAGTCGGGCGCTAGTCAAGTGTTGGGTTTTGGTCTGGTTCAGTAGTGTGTCGACTGCATGGGGTACTAAAACAGTGACTGGATTGGAGAGCACTATTCCTTCGCTCTGGCGTATTGATACTGCTGCAGCTGCCACAGCACGCTGGCAGTGCTCTGGCTACTGGATCGAGGGTGGCAGAAAAATATGCACAAGGGCGTTGTTTGTGACCAATTGATTGTGTTAGGACAGACAATGCACATCCCTCCCTTTCGTGTGTGTAGAGGAAGAATGGTTTGGAGTAATCTGGGGTTCCTAGGACTGGTGCTGAGCAAAGGGTATTGCGTAGTTCTTTAAAGGCTGTCTGGCATTCGGGGGTCCAGGGGAGAGGTGAGGGGATGTCCTTAGCTAGGAGGGAGAGAAGGGGTTTGACAATGAGGCTAAAGTTCGGTAACCACTGTCTGCAAAACGAGGTGAGGCCTATCAAAGAGCGGACTTGCTTCTGATTTTTGGGGACAGGGGTGCCTAGAATTGTCTGGATCCTGTCAGGCGTGAGTTTTCTCCCTTCTTTTGATAAAAGGTGACCCAAATAGGTCACTTGTGATTTACAGAACTGCAGTTTCTTTCGGGAGACCTTGTGACCATTCTCAGCAAGGAAATGGAGTAGTTTGATGGTGGCTGTGACGGCTATTGGTATGGTGTCTGCTGCTAGAAGGATGTTGTCTACATATTGTATTAGTGCCACTCCATCTGGCAATTGTATGGCGTCCAACTGTCTTTTAAGCGCCTGGCTATAGATACTTGGGCTCTCAGTGTACCCCTGAGGTGCTTTACAAAATCTATACGAACGGGAATTTAGGGTAAATCCAAAAAGATAGCGGCTGTCCTCGTGTATAGGTATGGAAAAGAAGGCGTTCTTGAGGTCGATCACAGTGAAGGTGGTGGCAGTGGAGGGGATTAAAGTCAAAATTGTCGTGATGTCGGAAACTACTGGGTATTGTGGTACTACGATTTTGTTTACCTCCCGCAGGTCAATGATGAAGCGGTAGGCTTTCCCATCTCCCTCTCCCTGTCTCTTTACAATCGGTAGTATGGGACTGTTACAAATGTTGCTCACTACTTCCTCTACCACCCCTGCCTCTACCAAAGAGTGTATGATCTCTGTTAGTGCTTTCTCACCCTCTGGCGATATTTTGTACTGCGGTACCTTCGGTAGGGTTGCGTCCTGTCGTATTGTTACGTGTACTGGGTCAATCATCATTCGTCCTACGTCTGAATCAGCCCTAGCCCATAAGTGTGATGGCAAAGTGTCCAGTAGGGATGTGTCAGTCTCAGAGATGGAAAACATGTGCTGAAAAGGGTTCTCTCTATGGCGTTGGGGGTTGTCATACAGGATGACACGCACTCCGTCTGGTGAGCATCTGATAGTCGCATGGAAGTGTTTCAAAAGGTCGAGGCCCATAATGGCGTCTGGGGTGTTAGATGAGAGGAGGAATGTCGTTTCGACGCCATTGCTGTCAAGATTAAAAGGGATGGGTCGGGACAAAGGGTTGGTGGAGGGCGTACCGTCAAATCCTATTGAGGTCACATGTGAGCCTGACAAGGGTGCCCTTGGAATCAGTCGTTTGGATAGTGCACTACGTGTTGCTCCTGTGTCTACCAAAAATGGCGACCTTGTGCCCAGGACCTCAGCGGTAACATAAGGGCCTTACTGATCAACGCAGAGCTCGACTGGATCCCTTCCTTGCCCCTGGCTGTCCTATGCAAAGTCGTACGTATTGTCATAATCTGTCTGTTGGTACTGATTCTGTCTGGGATGGTCAAATGCGTTCATTCTTCCTGGCCTTTCCTCGCTTGCTTCACTCGCGTACCCTCTTCCACGTCCTCTTCCTCTCTGTCCACTTGCTATTTCCCTCGCCCCTCTGCCCCTAGCAGCTCCTAACAAAGCCGGGCATTGGGATTTCCAGTGTCCATATTTTTTGCAAAATGCACATTGATCCTGTCCTAGTTCTTGGCGTCCTACATATGATGTAGATGGATTGTTCCTAGGGGGCTGTACTCTAGGGGTATTCTGCTGGTTTCCTCCCCTATATTGCTCCCTTCCTGTATTCGCCCCCTGGAGTTGTGCTATGATTACCCTTTCCTTCAAGTCCTTCTTTTTCCTTTCTGTAGCCCTGTCATTTTCGTTTCTCTGATGCTCGTAGTACTGGGCCATTTGGAGAATGGCCGTCGGTTTAGATGCTGCCCAACTACTTTCGCTGGCTTGTAGTTTCTGGGATACATCTGGCAGTAATCCTTTGACGTAGTTCTGCACAAATAAGTGGTGTCCGGTTGCGGTGGACATGTCTTGTCCACTGTAATCAGAGAACACAGTTTCTAATCTGGAGAAGTACTCTGAGACGTCCTCTTGTGGTTTCTGGCGGCATGCGGTTACTATGGACCAGTCTATCTTTTTCTCTGGGATCAGCGTTTTCACTTTCTGCACTATTTTGTCAGGGAGGTCTAATATTGCTTTAACTGGTTTTTGACCAGGGTTCCGCTGTTATCTAGTGTGTCGAGTTGTTCCCAGGTATGACCAAACAGTTCGGTATGGTCTACTTTCCTAACCTGTTTCCACACATCTGCTGGCAAACATAACCCGAAGAACAAGTCTATGTCGGCAAGTGTCATTATTGTTGATCCCAGAGCGGTACCTAGCTCGGTGTAAAAGGCGGTGGGGTTCTTTCGTAAATCCGGCAAAGATTTACGGAAGGTCAGGATGTCCTGTCTGTCCCATGGTTGATACACCCAATTGTAGACCACCCTTCCTCTAGCGTCTTGATGGTTTATATCGTCATTAGTCCCTTGTCCTCTAGGAGGTATCCAGTAAGGGGCAGCTTCTTTTATTGGCATCATGCTATCTGTTTTTTCCACTGGGGGTCCTGCTACCTTAGTTGTCCTGTCCCTATCTATCTGTCCTTGTTCTATGAGGTGACGCAATACTTCTAGTGTGGATGAAAATAGTTCTGCAACATCGTTGTCGCCTTCATCTCCGATGTCTACCTTCCTGTAGAGAGCCACTAATCGCTCGGGCCCTACGTCTTGGTACTTCTCTTCATATGCAGTAAGGGTGTGGTAACAGAGACGTACAATAAAGTATCGTTTGCGGTTTTCAACATAGGAGTTGCATATGTCAGTTACATGCTCTTCTGTCTCCTAGGAATCTATGAGGGATTTAACTACTTTATCAATGCCTGCTCGCTCATTTTTACTTAATCGCGGGACCCTGGGCGCTCCTTTTTCTTTTGATCCTACCTCTACTACTGTATCCTTTGATGAGGCATTTGGTGTGGGTGACTCGGTGGGAGCAGAGGCAGTGGAGACTGAGGCGATCGTGCCATCTCCGGCTATACTTTGGTGGTCCTGGCGTTGTACTATGGGATGAGTAGGGGCGTAAGGGGGTGGCATGTATTTCATTGGGGGACCTATCAATAAATCATCATCTACCCCCTGTTTTGCTGGTAACTCTGGGTAAAGAGTTAAGGGCGTTCTAACAGGGCATTGACCTGATATTTTTGATTCCTGTTCCTTTTTATCGATTTCCTTTTCTTTTAGTTCTTCTTCTAACTTTTTACAGGCTTGGTAAGCTGATTTTCGCGTTTCTTTATCTTGTCTAGCTTCGTCTCTTTTCTTTCGTTGAGCTGCCTCTTTTCGCCATAAACCAAAACTATCAAACATGGCTGGTCTAGCTTTCTTTTTGTGGAGAGCTAATTCTAACGTTTCTATTTTAGCGGGATCGAAAGATCCCGTCAGTGGCCACTGATTTACCCGGTCCTTCCTAGTGTACTTATGCCATAGTTTGCTATAAGCTACGGTGGCTAATCCATATTTCACGTACATGTCCTTGTTAGGGGTGCCTTCCGGCGGTGCCGGATGACTGACCTCTAACAAACGGTCCGGTCCAAAACAATCAATCAATCTAGAGAAAACAGGCATGACGTATTTAGCGGTCAAAATGAATATCTCAATTAATGTTAGACAAAAGTCTGCACTACCTGTCCTTCGCTGTCTGCAAAGAGAGAATATGCCTATTCTACGTTGTTTGCAAGCAGGGAATGTCTCAAATAACTCAAAAAGGAATACTAGTATTTCTATCAATCAATCAATTTAAGTCATGTTTTCTCACGACCTTACCCGGACCGTATGGACAGTTCTTCGTATTCCCCTTCCAGCGCCTGGTTGTCCTCTTACTCCAACAATCAATGCGGCGTTCCTGTAAGGCCCCAGTCAGGACCGCAGGTCACTCAAGAGGTCCGTTCGGAACCGGTGAAGTTCAGTCGATTGGCAGCCAGACTAAGGTCTCATTCAGGCAGGTGCACTCCAATCATTTAGTCGTTCACTCCGTCGTTAGGACCTCTCTACTGGACCCACGTGTCTCTGATGGGCCCCCCGTTGGGTCGCCAATTTGTGAAAAGCAGCGAGTCTCCTGAGATCCCCAATGCTGCCCGGCGCAAGGTCACCTTTAATCCACTTTGGATTCGCTATCTAAAATAACGAGGCAGGCGCTGGAAGCTGGAAGGCAAGAAAAAGGTTTATTACTCTTAGAGGAGACCACGTCAACTGCTGACACCAGGATGTCTTCAGGGAGGTGTTCTACTGGCAATGCTTTTGGCTCTTCCTTTTATACAGGTTTTACACAATGTATTTGTTTCATTTATCATGGTTACAAGCTTGGAGTCTCCGCCCCGGGCAGGTTGTCACACAACCCGACATTGTTTCATCAGCATGGTTACACAAGCCCAACATTGTTTCATCAACATGGTTACACAAGCCCAACATTAACTCTCCTCCCGCCCAGGTCAAAAACAGACAATTCAATTGCAGCTGCACCTTGCTTCAGGGTCTAAACACAAGTGAGACCGGCCAGATCTAAGAGTCTGTTCTGTTGATAAAAACAGGTCCCATTGTTGGCAAAAACAAGTCTTGCTGTGTGCAGTGCAATAAACCATGCTTGCAAGAGTCTGTTTGGTATTTGTAACCTGTTTGTGCAGGGATGAGAGGAAAGACGAGTTTGAGGCAGCAGGTGATGTTGAGGTTTGTCGTGGAAATAGTTTATAGCCCCCAGCACACATCAGGTTTGGTCAGAGAGTCAGAAGGCTGCTAGAGGACAGGGTGAAATGAAGGTGACCAACAGAGTACAAAATGGCTGTGGTCAATCAGAATGACTGTAGTTTATGTGCACGTAGGAACTTTCATCAGACAAGATGGCGCAGAATGTTCATGATTGTCGTTTTGTTCTTAACATGACTGTATGCAGACTCTGAGGTGCTGTGAACCTACGTGTGTGGAACGCCTAAAAATCTGGGGCAAAGGCCCGACCCCCCCACCCTATACTTCAGGAAAGGAAGCATCAGTCATCCCGAACTGTGAAGAGAAAAGAAGAAAACTGAGCGTGGTGGACCCCTCTGGTCAGAGGATCAAGATTATTATCAGCAGAAGATCTGAGTGGAATATAAGTCGTTGTGCGCAAATGTCAGTGCAGTGATGCTGCAGGATGCAGCCGCCGTGTCTCATGTCTTAAGTGGCGAGGTTCGGACTCCGGGAAAGATCAGAATCAGAGGATTGCACAGTCAGGATCCTGGAGGAGGAACTCCCCGTCGGCGAGCGGTCTCGGAAGGAGGCCTCCTATGAATGGCGGGGTTGTGGAGGTGGAGTCTGGCATTTGGGATCTGAGGGCCCCGTTCTTGGAGAGTCTGACCTAGCCCTGTTCGCCCCGCGACCTCTGTGGGATTGTGTACGTTTACTCCGCGGGTCCGAGTTGTGGTTGGCAACAGCCTGAGTCCCCAGGGTCATGGATTTGGTGTTGAGGCTGAGGGGGCGGTCTTCAGTCAGCCAGGTCCAGGCTGCGTCGGGGGTATCGAAAAAGAAAATTTTATCGTGGAAGACTACACGTAGTCGTGCAGGGAAAAGGAGCCTGTATTGTAAGTTGAGGGATCGGAGCTTATGTTTCACCTCTGTGTACGAGCGCCATTGGTATTGGACTTCCCTGGTGTAATCCGGAAAGATCATGATGGTGTGGTTTTTTAATGTTACAGATTTCCGGATACGGGCTTGTTGCAGGATCGAGTCTCTATCCCTGAAGTTCAGGATCCTCGCAATAATGGGCCGATGTGGAGCGCCCGGAGGGGGTTTCGGCGCCAGGGAGCAATGTGCTCGCTCAACGGCGAACCACGTCGAAAGCGTGCCAGCCGGAATCCAGGAGTTGATCCATTCTATGATGGATTCCATCGGGCCATGTTCGCTTCCTTCCGGGAAACCCACCAGGCGTAGATTGTTGCGCCGAGAACGATTTTCGGCATCTTCTGCCCTCCTGTGAAGTTCTTTAGTGGGGGCCTGTAGGCGTACCATTTGTTCTTTGAGAGTATGCACGCCATCCTCAACTGAGGAGATACGGGATTCTGCCTTGGTGATCTTGGCTGTTGCGTTGCGGAGGTCCTGTCGGATCAAGGCCATGTCAACCCGGACTTCACCGATCTTGTTTTCAACAGAGGTTTGCGAGGTGGAAATGGCCTGTAGGATTTTACCGAGGTCACCGGTCATCGGGGGTTGACCTTCTGCTCCCTCGGGACGGGTTCCCTGTTCATTGACCGTATATTGGTCTATAGTTGTCTGGTTGGCCGGCGTCTTCGTTCCACGATCTCTTCCCATGGTTGATGAGGTGTAGACTGGGTGGCAAGCTGCGCTGATGCGAACAGGTGGTCCCCTTTGGGTGAGAGCACCAAACGATGTAGGAGTTTGATTGGAAGGTAGCAAATGGTGAACGTGGGGCGGCTTTATGCAGTGCACAGGTGAGGCTGCAGTGGATTTTGATGAACTGGCCGTCCCGCCACTGCGATCTCCAGACCAGTAGAAGCTGGTCGCAACCAAGACGCGAGGGTCCTAACGTGGGTGTCTCTGGATGCGCCATTTGGAGAGATGTCAATGGGGACCCGTGGTTAATTTGTCCCACACTATGGCCCAAGATTACCACCTATCCAGATGTCAGTTCTGAAAGATCGGGCGGCGGCTCAGTCCAAGAGCCGAAGTGAAAGTTTGGCCACAACTGCGGATTATGGGGTATGGAAGGCGGCATTGGCACCTCAGGCGCAGCCCGGCCCCAGAGCAGCGAGGCTCGCTGGTGGAGACGTAGGAAAGCGCAGGGTCGCACCCCCGCTGCACGATTTTGCAGCCGATTCACCTCGGCCAGGCCCTCTGATAAACGGGTGTACTGAGGCAGGGACGCTCAAACTAGAAAAACTCTGAAGGCTCCACCAGGGTGTCGATTCTGCGCCCCATAGGTGTTGCAGGCGGCAGGCTCAGCCGCCGCCACAAGATTGGGGACACCTGCCGCAGTTAGGGGAAGTTGTTCGTGACGGAGCACCACTGTCCGAAATGACAGCCGAGTGTCTCTACCCCGCCGCTGCTGGCAGTCACGCTGCTGCAGCAGCCCGCATATGCCGCGCGGCCGGATTCCTGCCTGGATCAGAGAGATGGAGTCAGGCACGGACCCCTCAGCGCACCCTCCAGCCCCAACCAGGGAGCCGCCGCGTCCGCGGGTGCACAGGAGATCGGCCGTACACAGGGGGCGAGAAGAGGCGGCCGCTGGGCCCTGGTCACTCGGCCTGAGCAATTCACCGACCTCCGGGTCGTAATGCTGCGGGGGGTGGTGCGCCTGCGCACACGGCGCCCCGCTGCCCAATCTGGCAGCTGGTCCCCACGCCCCACAGCCGCCGTCACGGTCTACTCACTGCGGACCTCCCGGTGGGACGGCGCTTGATGCAGTGTTCTGGATCGCCGAAGAGCGGGGATGATACGACTCCCTGCCGCACCCGTGGAACAGGCTTCGGGGGTCTGTGCCCCCGTTGAGTACACCGCTGGTAATATCCCACAGCAGGTGAACCAGACTCAGTCCTGGGCGCCGGCCAGGCCCCTCGAGCCGGGGAAGAAGAGTCGGCATCTTTGGCCCAGAGCAGGTCAGAGGCCGCGGCTGATAAACGGGCATCCTTGGTCGTATTTCAGCACCTCTTTCAGCGGCTAAGCAGTTCAGGTCGGAGCAGGAGCGCTGGTAACAGGTAGGGTTATTGGATGTGCGCTGATATTGGCGGATCTTGGAAAGGATGATAGAGGGGTCCGGAGCACTCTTAGAGTGCGACCGCCATCTTGACGTTCCAAGCCACGCCCCCCATATGTATTATATTGGATCTGTTTAAACCTTGAGCTCAACGATACCCTTCGGACACCTGCGTGTATTTTGGACTAATCTCTGGGGGAAAGTGGTTCAATAGTGAGGGACCACCTGCAGTGGTTTGACTCTCCTATCTGTGCACAGTGTTCGATAAAGGTGCGTTACAAATCTGCGACCCCTGGCCATAGAAAACATAGTGGCAATGGTGTGGGTGGTGTCAGGAGACTCTGGAAATGTAGGCCATAATTGGCACGCCATGTCCGCAATCTTTGCATATTGAAGAAATTGTTCTGGACCGAACGCTAAGGTCTCTATGGCACCCTGAAGCAATACAAATCTACCTCTTCCCGCCCCCAGTATAGGCCGGCTAGCGTTGGGCAGCCTCCCTCCTTCCACCTGTCTGTGGACATCAACTGCGCTTTGTTTTTCTCGTATCCCACATACGGCAAGACGAAGTTCCCAAAAGATTGACACTGATGGGTGAAGAGGAGCAAATATTTTATCATTGTAACAAGTGCTACAAGTCTTATACAATGAAAAAAAGCCTGGAAAAAAAATCATCAAAAAATAGCAGAAACCAGTGAATCACAACAAGAATCTGAGCTAGCGACGACAACAAAACCCAATGCCTATCTACTTATAAGATCGATGGCTACCCCTCGTCCACTTCCAACAACTGATCAGAAAGCAGAAGATCTTCAATGTGTTATCTGTGGTTTAGCCAGAACAAGGGTCAAAAGGATTGACTAAAGGACAAAGTATGCGAGTCTTAAAGGGGCAAACATGTTTTTATCTGCAGCTAGTTTCTTCCAAGATGAAGTTTTCATCTGAGTAGCTGATCCAAACAGCGAGGTGAATGTATTTGCAGTGGATTTGTATGCCTACCCGAACTGCATGCGTGCATACATTCAAAAATATGAAGGTACAATGAGCTCCCTGCAGCAACGTAACCACCAGTTTTCAGTTAAGTTGCACTTTTTGAAAAAGAAAATGAAGTTTTAAAGCCACTTTTGGCTGCTGGTTATGGGTTCACACTCAGTGAGATCAGAGAAATAGTGGTCGATATTGATGAACCTGTATTGATCCATAATAATAAAATTTATATTTTTCTGGTGAGAATGCACAATGCCAGAATTCGTTTTTGTCCGTCTAACAAAAAGAATGAGCCACTTATGGTGTTCTCAGCTGATTTGACTCCTGAAGTTCTTTCTGCCAAAATAACATCACAGGATGCAGTAAAAACAGCAGGAACCATTTCAATTGCATAAACTACCTGATATATGGGTCCTGGTATTTGGAAAGAGTGATAAAGCTAGAGGTGGAAAAACCATACCTCTACAGAAAATTAATCCAAAGACATTTTGTGGTGAAAGACAGAGCAGGTTCAATGTTGTGGCTCCAGATATGAAACTGGAACAGACGATCCAGAGATCACAGAAAAGCTCCAAGGGAATTGAAAGATGTTTTTAGTATTGTAGCTGACATTTTTATAAGCAATTCAGTAGAATTTGATCTTTATCTAATGATGGGCGTTTTCCACATGACGAGTTTCGTTGCAGTGTGCAGGAAGTTATCTCAGTGGCTATCGATGCACTTATTGAGGCTGAAATCTTTGGAAGTAAGTGTCCAGTCATTATTGAGCAGAACTCATGTTTGTCATATCTGAGGATATAGAAACATTGCGTTGGAATGCTTTTTGGAACAAGAATGACAAATTAGGTTTTGCATATCTTATCTCAGAAATGAACAAGGGACAGGGTGCACTTCATTCAAACGACCATAATGGAAAGCCAGGCAATGTTCAATACATTCAGTTCAATATCAGAAAACCTGAAAATCAAGTTCGTAGAGTTTGTCAAAGAATGTAAAGAATAATCAGAACTTTGCAAGTGCTAGGGAAATGTTTTACACATGATCGCTCTTAGCTCTACTGAAAAACATGGTACATACTGATCGGGAAGGTGATTGGGAGCTGTACGTGAAGACTATGGAGTCACTGATTACTGTGTTTCGTGAATTCAAATGCCTAAATTACCTGAGATATGGGTCCTGGTATTTGGAAAGAGTGATGAAGCTAAAGGTGGAAAAACCATACCTCTACAGAAAATTCATCCAAAGACATTTTGTGGTGAAAGACGGAGAGAGCAGGTTCAATGCTGCGGCTCCAGATATGAAACTGGAACAGACGACCCAGAGATCACAGAAAAGCTCCAAGGGAATTGTTGGTCAGACACGTAAAAATGAATATGTTGCTCAATGGCAGCTAGTTTACCATGAAGTCCTTTCTATTTGCAATGTTTTCTGAGAGGTGACAAATTCAAAATTAATGGACCATTGTGAAGCTGTTCTCCACCACAAACTTGTAGGAAAGAGAAGGGAACATTTTATTAAACATGTTGACAGCCTTCTTCATTTCATGCAGCAGCGTGGAAACCCCTTTGAAATTACTGAGCCTGTGGAGGCAAGATGGCGGCTGACATCTCAGCCGTGTGAGCAGGCTCCACGAGCTCCCTGAGTTATACCCCTTCACCCTGAAATGCTGACTTCGGAAGATATTTAACGGGAGTAAATAAAGGCAGAAGGGCAGAAAAGCAATACCTGGACCTTTTTTGAAAAGGATGATCTGGCGACTGCAGTTTTTATACTCTGGAATACCGGCCCCCTCGCGTCGGGTCCCGACGAACCCTCTCTTCTGGGCCACCGGACAGTTAACCGGGTCGTGGCTAACCAGCTCGATGGGGCCGAAGGCGTCAGGTAAAACAACCAGGATACGCGGCGGTCTACCTGCGACTACCGGCAGCCCGTCTAAAATCGATGGGGGGCCAGAGAAAAGTCACGCCTTGACGGGGAAATCTGCAGGCAGACAAGGAATCAGCGGAGCTACGGAGCGCGAAGCAGAGAAGGGAGGCGGAGGAGACCCTGCTGTGCGCCCGAAACATACAGTGTCCTCATTCTTCCGCACACAGCAATCAAAATCAAAAAATGCGGGAGAGGCAAAATCGGCGGAAAAAACCCAGGGTAAGACTTTGAATCCAGCGGCTGAGTCTCTAATCTCCAATGTCTGTAGTGATGTTCTGAGTCACGGGCTAAGCATGGAGTCTACCTGGGCAAACAAACAAAGTTTGACTAATACCGATAATACTGTTGAATCCGCCCTGGTGTCACAACACATCCCTGCAGGTATGGCTGAGTGTGCAGGGGACAGTTCAATGCTGGTAAATTCCAATTTGGTAGAGGGGGGGGATGCTGATAAATGGCCACAACGTGATGGGACTCAAATACAAGGCATTGTGGGAGATGTAGTTCGCCCCAGCGATACTCCGGGAACTTTGTCGGGTGCGTCAGTGGCAACCCCTAGGACAACCTCTAGGACAGAGCAATCAACAATAGCTGCACAAGATCTAGATCGGAGCACCCTTGGCCTGGGTAAAGATGGTGAAAGCGGGGAGAAATTTTTCTCTTTGTCTGACCCATCCCTTTCCTCTGGAGAAGAAAGTCTCGAGGGGGGGTGGGCTGATGAGGATAGTGACCTGGGTACCCCTGGTCCGAATCCGGAAGAATATGACTTTGCGGGTGATAACGCCTCAAAAGCGCCAAATACTGTCCGCAAAACTAAATGGAACTCCCAGGGCCAAGGTAAATCCTTGGACCAAGGTAGAGCACTGGCATGGGATTACACTTACTCCCCGAAACTGGATGAAGGAAATGGGTCAATTGGAGTAGCTGGACATGATCAACTCCTAAATCAAGATCAATTAGGAGTAGTCACCCTAGCTACCATTTACCAAACCATTCTAGCCCACAGAGAGGAGACACGGGCTGAAAGTGCAAGGATTCAGGGAGGTTATCGCAAAGTCCAAAATGCAATCCGTAGGGTGGCAAAATCTTGCTCAGACTTTTCTGTAAGAATTGGCGAAGCAGAATCCAGAATATCAGCAGTGGAGGACGAACTAGCAGGGCAACGAACTCGGATTCAACTTTTGGAAGCTCAGAAACAAGACACTACCTGGAAACCTATGGATTTAGAAAACCGAGCAAGAAGGAACAACCTCCGAATATTAGGAGTCCCGGAAGGTCTGGAAGGAACTGATGTTCTTCGGTTTGTTCAGGAATTATTTAGTGAGGCATTTCCGGACCTACAACAGTGGGACTGGAAGAAAGAATTACAAAGGGCTCACCGTTTCCCGTTCAAACATACTAAAAAGAACAGCCAAACAGGAGATAAACCCCGGGCAATTCTGATTTGTCTTAATAACTTTCTTGCCCGGGAGGCTCTTTATGATTTAGCAAGACCCAACAGAAAACGGAAGGGTAAAGGCTGTGAGCTCTTTGTCCGGCCAGATTATTGTCAGGGGACGGTAGAAAAGAGGTGGCAGCTCCGGCAGCTAATCCCGGGCTTCCAAGCAAAAGGGGTGCAAGTATTTTTACTCAATCCGGCAAGCCTGAAAGTAATTGTCAATGGGACTGCAAGGTTTTTCACCTCTGAAATTCAGGCAAAAGAATTCCTGGGCACCCTACAGGGCGGTAATGTTGATGGTTTGGGTTAATGATGTTGCATATAATATAGATTGCTGAAGTTTTTTCTGCCTACAGGTCTTTGGGGCGGGGGTAAAACTTAGGGAGGGGGAAGGAGCACGCTCGTCATCACTGAGGGCTATTTGCCCTTACGCCTATAAGTTGGGGGTCAAGGTGGGTGTGAGGGGTGGGTGTGAGGGATGGGTGGGTTGGGTGGGTGGACAAGGGAAGTGGGGGTGGGTGGCGGTGGTGGGTGGGGGATGGGGGAAAGTATTGTTTTGTTTTCACTGATTTTCTTGCTAGGTATGTAACCTGTATTTGGAATGTAGCTGATCAGTCTGTCTATTGGTTTGTAGAGCGGTTTTTTTTTTCAGGTGAGGATGGCTAATATCCGAATTTGTTCAGTCAATATATGTGGGCTTAATGATAAAAGGAAAAGGGGAGTTTTGGCAAGACAACTACAACTCATGCATATAGACATAGTATGTCTTCAAGAGACCCACATACAATGGAACAATCGCAGATGGCTGGGGGATGTTGGATATGAATTACTGGCGTGTACTAAACAGAGTATCAATATTAAAGGGGTGGCAATCTTAGCCAGACATGGTCTATGCTCATATAAACGGGTCAAGACAGATAAGCAAGGCCGCTGGGTAATAGTGGAGATCTTAATAGCTAATCTTTCGTTTACATTGTGTTCCATTTACGGGGCTAATCTTGATGACCCAGATGTCCTTAATTTGTTAAGTGTGGAATTAGCGCTTTGGCCAACCCCTTTAATATTTTGTGGAGATTTTAATTTACATCTAGACAGTCATTTTGACCTATGGGACTCAACATTACATTCTTATCAAGGGAAGAAGCCTAGGGTTTTTCGAGCCTTGCAAGGGCTAGTAACCGAACTTGGGTTGGCTGATTGCTGGCATAAATCTAATCCACGTGATCCTGGCTTTACTTATTATTCTGCCCCCCATAATAAATATGTTCGGCTAGACTATTTTTTTCTGTCTAATCAAATAGCGCATACTAGCAGAATCTAGATGTTTCCCAGAATAATATCTGATCATAACCCCCTAATTATGGAACTTCCAGTACAGGGTATTAAAAAGATCATTAAGCCCTGGACTTTCGAAAGAAAGCTTTTATTGGATGTCACATATCGTTCTCATATGGCAAGTTGGATAATGGAGTTTTTCTCTATTAACCGAAACACAGCTTCTATTTGTACAGTGTGAAATGCCTTTAAGGCCGCCGTTAGAGGGGAAACTCTTAGCTTTTCAATAGCACGACAAAAAGTAATACATGACGAAACCAATGAATGGATAAGACAACTAAGGATAGAAGAAAGTGAGCTAATCAGTAACATTCAGATGGGGGCGGGCACAGAAGTCACTTTGCAGAAGATTGCTATCCTTAAATCTAAACTTTACAGTAATTTCAGTAAGGAACTGGCGGCCAAGTATATACAACAGAGGACAGAGTCATATGAGCTGGGGGAAAACACGGGCAAAGTTCTTGCAAAACGGACAACAGTGAGAAACTGCTAACCGCATACTCAAAATACAGAACTTAGATGGTCAGATCCAGGACTCTCCGGATGGTATTCTTAGGGGATTCAAGGACTTTTATAATCAACTTTATATGCAGGATCTCCAAACGTCTCAGGGCCCTGATTGACAATTGGAGGACTACCCAGGGGATCTATTAAGGGAGTTTCTGAGAGACATCGAAACAGGCAAAGTCTCCCCTGACCAAAACTTGGCATTAGAAACCCAATTTACCTGGGAGGAAACAGAGCTAGCAATAACCTCGTTGGCAGCAGGTAAAGCAGTGGGTCCTGACGGTATTCCGCTGGAATTTTATAAAACTTTCCGCAAGGAACTTAAATATGACATCTTAAGGTTACTCGAACATGCCCGTAGCAATCAACAAATTCCTGATTCCTGGCGGAAAACCACCATCATTGTTTTTAAGAAAAAAAGGAAAGCCTGAACTAATGCCAGCTTCTTACCGACCAATAACATTGATTAATGCTGATAGCAAAATATATTCTAAACTTCTGGCAAACCGATTAGGACAGGTTATCATCCCGTTGGTGTCCCTAGGTCAACATGGCTTTATCCCGGGGAGGGATACAACCGATCATATACGTCGGGTGGTTGCAATATTGGACTGGGCTCAGGCCACGGAAGCACCGCTAGGAGTTCTCCTCTTGGACGCTGAGAAAGCGTTTGACAGGGTCTCCTGGCGGTACCTGTGGTCTGTTCTACAATGGAAGGGGTTTAGCTCGGGGTTTGTTCAGGCGGTTAAAGTGCTGTATTCATCACCGGAGGCAAGGGTCCGGATTGCAGGGCAGGAATCGGAGGCGTTTACAATCAGCAGGGGCACAAGACAGGGCTGCCCCTGTTCCCCTCTTTTATTCGCCCTTTATATCGACCCTTTTTTAACAAAATTGGAGAACTACACTCGGATTAAGGCAATGGAAATTGGTGGGGTCAAGTACAGAGCATTAGCTTACGCTGATGATATTGCCATACTTACTAGCGACGCTTGCTCTGCGTTTCCAGCTGTCAGGGATTTAGCGGCCCAGTTCAGAGTATTTTCTGAGTATAAGCTTAATGCCAATAAGACCCAAATCTTATGTTCTGGTTCGCTATGCCCTTCATATTTTCCGGTTGTTACGAAAGCAGACTATCTGGGTGTGACAATCTCTACCCAAGTGGAAAGTATCCCAGATCTGAATATAAAGCCGATAATTAATTCAACCAACAGGCAATTAGAGAGATTGGATCACTTACATCTTTCCCTAATTTGGCATTGCAATGTTTTAAAAATGTTAATTTTACCTAAGTTTTTGTATTTATTTCAAACAATACCCCTTGAGTTTTCATCCTCCCATTTTTCAAACATTGAAAGGATGTGTACCAGATTTCTCAGGGGATACCGGAGACCAAGAAAAGCAGGTAAATGGCTGATGCTTCCCAGCCAGAAAGGGGGATTGTCTGTCCCTAATTTTCTATTATATTACTGGGCAGCATTACTCCAACATATGACGATACTTCTTGTGGGCTCTGGGGCTGATATACCGCTGGCAAGCAGCCCATCTATATATGAATTATGTTTGGGGAAACAAGCAGTGGGCTGCCTGGCAGCGATTTTCGAACCCAGTTACTACAAAAAGACACGGTTCAAGATCTTGAGGGCAGCTTACAAGGTTTGGAAACGGGTTCAACGGAGGCTAAAGATCCCAAATTTAAATGCCTATTCCCCACTGGCGAATACACTAATTCTTCCTCCAATTTTTCGTGATCAGGTCACATATAACTGGAGGAATAAAGGCCTTTCAGTAATGGGAGATCTATATTGGCATGGCCAACTGGTACCTTTTTCTACTTTTCAGGATAAATATGGGCTGGGAAGGGGAGATTTTTTTTAAATATCTTCAAATACGAAGCTATCTGGAGAAAGAAAATCAGAGGGTACCCTTCAACACCGCTAAAATCCCTTTGATAGAACTAATGATAAAAAAAACGGGCTAGGGAAATTATATTCTATCCTGCTTGAATGTTTTCCTGATGATCTGGAGGCACAATCATGTAAATGGGTTAATAAAATGGGGGGGATTGAAATAGATCTAGAAGACTCCTTGTCACTAGCTAACCAGATCTTAATTACAGGTAGTCTAAAAAGTCAACATTATATGTCAATATTTGACCTGTATTACACTCCTGCTAAGATCGCTAAATGGGGGGGTGCTCGAGGGGGAAAATGCAATAGATGCAATCTTATAGCTGCAGATACAGTACACATGTTTTTTGCATGTCCAAACCTAACTAATTTCATTCAGGGTATAGAAACTTTTTTTTTTACTGTCTTTAGGGATCCCGGTTGCAATCAATCCAGCTCTCATTATCTTTGGAATAAGTAACGATGTGACAAATAATTGGACAAGGTCAACTGTAGAATTAGTGTTTATTGCAATGGCTATTGCCCGTCTTTGTATAACATCTGAATGGATTTGTGTTGACCCTCCTACAGTTTCTAATTGGCGTGCACGACTTTTTGCAGCATATAATATTGAGGTTGCGATTTATAATTTAAAGGGCCATAAGAAAAAAGATAGGGGGCTACGGATGTGGGCACCAATCTCGAACCTTATGGATTAAATTAAATCCGCTATGTTTTGTGTTTAATCTCTATATCTCTGTTTATATTCAACGAAAGATTTGTTTTTGTATAAATTGGACATAATGGATGTTCACGTAAAATGCTAATGTCTTGTATGAAAACAAAACAATAAAAAAAATTATTAAAAAAATGAAATTACTGAGCCTGTACGACTACACAACTTCGTGACCAAACAATATGTGGATAGCAATATACAGACACGTCTACTAGATGTCCTGGAACATGGATCTAAAGTATACGCAAACTGAAGCAGGAGAGATTTGTATTGAAAGAGAAAAAGCTGTCTGGCATAATCACTAAAGCTAAACTTTCACGCTTTAATTGCCATAGTAGGAGTCTAACCAGCCACTACAAAACAATTTACAAAAAATACTTTTGAAGCACATAGAGAGATGGATGTAGCAAAATAAAGGGTGAATTTATCAATGGGACATTCTGTCGCCTGATCTTCTTCCAACAAACGCATTTTTTGATGGAGATGCTGCAACCAAACCAGTGAAGCACAAACTTGTACAAGAGCTCAATAAATATCTTTCTCCTGAAGAATTGCAATTAGATAAGGTGTCCTCATTGAAATCTTCTATTGTTGTGGACTATGTCACAATTGCTAATGGTCAAGATTTCATCCATGCAAACTTCGGAGAGGTCGTTCAGACTGTTACAGATATAAAGTCAGTGTACACCTTGCAAGAACTGCACATTGTCATTGACAGTTATGTCAAACTATCTGTCAAAGAATGTGAGAGAATCAGACGAATATCTACAAGTGGAACAATTGACCTTGACTGCATCAAAAATTTGACACCTATACCTGTGCAACTTGATAAATTCTGGTCATCAACATCAAACAAGATGAACTTGGAGATGTTAACTCGTCAAAACTATAAGTAATATTGATTTTTATTTTTCTAACCTATTTCCTTTATTGTAGCATATGTATTTATATATACATGTGTATCTGTCTGGCTATTTATCTATGCATCTAATACTTACCTGTGTTGTAATGTATCTTGCAGTGTAGAGGCTCCTATTGTTACTATTAGAAAACTTTTGGTTGGTCTGTTCATATCGGACATGCATAGAAGGAAGTGTGCTGCTACTGTCCATGTTGTACAGTTATTGTATTTATCAATTTTAGTTCACATCTGATACTTTTAAGTCACAATTTCGATAAAAATGTTTTCGGTTCAATGCACGTTTGTTTTTCCGGGCTTTCCTAAAACGTTGTGTGAGGGTAAGCCTCGGTTATCTGGGCTGTACCAGTTATTGGGTGACTTAATTTCACTTTACTGCTGCAACTGATCTGTATGTGACCGGCAAGAGTGCTACTGCTTGTGCTGTATCTGTTCTGTGTGAGTGAAGTGTGCAGTGTTACTGTCTTTTAGATCACTATTTGCATTTTTACTCATTAGTATGAAACTTTAGGGAACTGTCATCTAGAAGCAATGTTGCATGTCTCGAACTTCGAATTCTTTAACCTAATAGAGATTTTAAAAGCAAATCGGTCAGTCTCCTTTACCAAAGCTACTTGTCTTCGATTTCCAGTGTTGGAAACACATTAGCATATCAGAAGCACCAGTGAACTCTTATCTTAAGAGTATCTAATATCTTTGATGGTAGAAATTGAGAGCTTCTCCTGTGTTTGTTCAGTCTTGGTGTATCATGTTCTCAAGGCATGGCAGCACCAGTAAAAACAAACATTGGCAAATTCATTAGAGCTGGTCTTGGAAAGCTGGTGGAATGTTTACATTTATAATTAAAAAAAGATATATGGAAAACATGCCCCTGCAAAATGTGGTGGCTGTATGCTTGCAATAAAAATATCTACTAGCAATCACATATTTTAATACCACTATATGGGTACTTTCCAGTGGGCATGTATGAAGAAAGAACCCATCTTAGGAATACCATTAGCCAAGCCCTTTGTTTTTCTGGGCAAATCCTTAAAAAATACATACATAGGCTTTCAGTCAGCCCTCTTAATCCATTGATCTGCTATAGTGTTATTCATCTTTTGATTCTGCCCATCTCAGCATGAGGGAAACGTCCAGCTCACTTCAGCTATTGGTTTCCTTCAGGGTGAACAATAGCGTTCTGCCCAGGCACAATGTCATCTACACAGAAGATTGAGCACTTTAGCCCCTTCAGTGCCATGAAAGGATGGGCAAATGGGCCCCTAAAATATTTTATATATCATATATTTAGGCTTTAAAACCATTCAAATATCGCTGCACTTGTGTGTGACCATCTTAAAATGGTTATTGACAATATACAACAAAAAACATTACCGGAGGACAACCTGTACATAAGGACGCACTACAGTCCTCTTTGAATGTTTTCTGTTCCAACTGAGCAAAAGCCATTCAGACAAACCAAATGCTGGAAAAGCCAATAGATTGTGTGTGTGTGTGTGTGTGTGTGTGTATATATCTCACATAAGAACAACCATGCATTCTCCACAGCGTGAAAGCAAGCCCTCCAACCGAGTGTAAGTAACTAAAGGTTTTAATTGCAGAAGGTAACATTGTGCGTGTGTGTGTGTATGTGTGTGTGTGTGTGTGTGTGTGTATATATATATATATATATATATTCCATAAGAACAATCACGCATTCTTCACATTGTGAAAACAAGCCCTCCAACTGAATGTAAGTAGCAAAAGTTTTAATTGCAGAAGGTAATCCTAATAGTACAGCATGCCGCGTTTCGACCCGGAACGAGTCTTAATCATATGCAATATAAGAGGTGGTCGATTTGCTTTTGGGTTTAAGTACTCTGCAAACTTAAACACTGAAGGACTACAAGTGCAACCACATTCACAAAATTGTCAAACACTTTCAAAGTATAGCATTTTTGTCATTATTTGGGAATCAGTGAACCCTTCACAGCATCTGTACTCTAATTAAATCAGTCACCAATGTACTCTCTTTAGCTGTAAACCGAGTTGTTAACACTGATTCTAATCCCCATGTGTTCACAGAACTTCAATGTCCATAATGCTTTCCAAACGTAAAACAAACATTCTTGCATCCTTCCTCTCCCCGTTGATAACATTTTGCCTTTCATGGATGTTTGAGACAACCCCTCTTCATGCCTCAAAAGGAGTCAATTGTTGTTTTATGTTATGTTACATAAATTTCTATAGCGCGCGTCTACCCAAAGGTGTCTTGGCGCTTGCGGACAATGAGATACTAAGCTAGTGCATTACTGATTCTTAAACATCCAAGTCTTCAGTTCCCTTCTAAAGGCAAGAAGAGTGGGTATTGACCGAAGATATAATGGGAGGGAGTTCCATAGCTTAGCAGTGCTATTGATGAAACTCCTTCCTCCCCATTTCACTTTCCTAATTCTTGTGATGGTAATCAGTTTGGCATTAGTTGACCATAAAAGTCTACTTGGTGAGTGCCAATTGAAAGCCTTCCACAGGAATTCCGGTCCTTCTCTGTACAAGGCTTTATGGGCCAGACAGAGAGCCTTAAACTTAATCTGTTGTCACACCGGGAGCCAATGCAGCTCCCGAAGGCCTGCAGAAATCGACTGGAATTTGGGGATGTTCAAAGCCAGTCTGACAGCTGCATTTTGAATCCCTTGGAGTTTATCAGGTAATTTAACCTGGAGATTCATGTACAGGCCATTACAATAATCCAGTTTAGATGAAATCAATGAGAAGACAACAGTCTTTCTAGTATCTGTAGGAATAAAAGGAAACATTTTCCGTAAGGTTTTTATCGCAAAAAAAGAGGAAGATACAACTCTCGACACCTATGCATCATATCTTAGCTTGTCATCCATGATAAATCCAAGATTTTTAGCTTTAGCCACCGGGGTGGGAGGAGTGCCCAGACTGTCCGGCCACCAAGCTGGAGACCATACTGGAGAGAGATTTCCAAACAGAATAACCTCTGTTTTACTAGAGTTTAATTTTAAGCAGTGTCTACTCATCCAGTTGCTTAGGGCGATCATGCAATCGTGTAATTTTAGGGAATAGTTGACATCATTATCCACAGCAGACACGTCCAATTGGGTGCCGTCCGCATAGGATGTTGGAATGAAGTTAAAACTTTTGATAAGAGGGGCAAGTTCTCAGACATAGATATTAAAGAGCGTTGGGCTCAGTGCAGAGCCCTGAGGGACTCCACATGGCAGAGTAAAAGGTGATGATTTAAACTGACAGTCCATGTAGGGATGATTTAAACCTACAGTCCACGTAGGGCTGAGAGACATGGGGGTCCCTCAATTTCACCCAAGGCAAAACCCCTCGTATATGTTATTTAAACGTTACTTGATTGGAATTCCTTCTGCCACATATTGTCACCCTCTCTGTGTGCGTGGGTAAATACCCCTGCAAACCCTGGCTGCTTCCGAAATGCTTCCAAGATAATTAGCAGGCAGGCTTCCCGTTCAGTCAGAGGCAAAGCGTCCCAGTCAAATATATATTGTGTGTGTGTGTTTTTGTATATGTGTGTAAGTGTATATATACACATTTATATATATATATCTCGTTTTGGGACCCCCCCTTTTTTCTCAGCCCCCGCTTGACGGATTACCCCGAAACATTTAACACAGCAGCTGAACCAAAAGGGGGACTTTTTTCTTAATATTTCGTGAAGATTTGTCAAGCGGCGCCAAAGTAATTGGCAAAACAAAAAATGCTTTTTCTATGGGAACTTTGATCATAACTATAACCACCTACTGGTGATTGCCAGTAGGTAAATATATATATATATATATATATATATATATATATATATATATCAGTGGACTCTTGTTCGTTAAAAGGGCAGGTGCATTCCTTTGTGGCTGAGTCACTCACACAGCTATTGACATACACAGACACTCACTCAGGCACTCACACACCCACTGACAGACCCACTTGCATACTGATACACCCAGGCATTGACCCACTCACCACACACACCCACTCAGACACCCTCAGAGACTCTCTGATACACTCATGCACCCGCTCACAGACCCATACAGCCATTCACAGAGCCACTCACAGACCCCTTCAGACACGTACACCCACTCTCAGACCAACCGAGACACTCCCTCAGATACTCATGCACCCACTCAGACACCCAACAGAGACCCACTTAGATACTCATACGCCTATCGAGACACTCACGTACCCACTCAGACACTCATGCACTTACTCACACACACACTCTCAAAGGTTACAGGTTACATTTAGGAAATAAAATTGAAAATACATTAGAAATTCACTTAGAAAAAACAAAGGTTACAGGGATGTTATAGTTAGGCTCAGATTTCACTCCTACAAAACCATAGAAATTCAGCAGTTTACCTGTGCTAACTAGAACGCCCCTGCAATGCACTGCTTATGACCTCAGATATTACATCACTCATGTCATGGTTACTGACATCACTGTTGACCTCTCAAATGCCTCTCTCCACATTCAAGCTGCTTTGTATCACCCACAAAGCTATACATGGAACAGGACCACTCTTCATCGGGAATAAAATCACCAAATACATTCAACAAAGGAACCTCTGCTCGAGATTTGCAACTCGCCTCAAAATCCCACCACACAAGAAAAAAAACATAGGTGGCGCATCCTTCTCTGTTCAAGCAGCCAAACTGTGGAACACTTTACCACCAAACATAAGATCCACGGATAACTACCTTAACTTCAGAGGACTACTCAAGAGTTGGCTCTTCCCCACATAACTCAGATATATACAGCATATCCCTCCGTTTATAAGCATTTATTTGGACTATAGATGTGTACCTACATTTGTGTATTTCTTTGTATAAACGTTTAATGATGGTTTATAAATATATAGATATTCGTTAGTTCTGATTAACAATTGTACATATTACTTATGGCTATTTTGTTCTGTGTTTAACATGTAGATAGGTGACAGCATAAATAAGTAAATCTTTTATTATAACTATTTATCGACAATTGCTTCATTATTGAATTACAAAAAAATATATAAAAACAAATACATTAACTTCAGGGGTAGCACGCACTATATGATGCAAACCAGTCCCTCTTCCCTCTTCTACCCCTCCACTATCGTTTTTCAATCCAAATACAAACTCACATGTCCACCACTGAAATAAATTTAATATCTTCTTATGCTAATTAACCACTAATCCTTTTTGGGTTCCGGAGTAGCGTGCTACTCACTGAAAAAGCGATTCAACGCCTTATCAGGGGTAGTAACTGATATATAATTGTAATTACAATCACAATATATAAAGCAGACCTATCGGTGTCATCAAAAAGTCACCAACAACTATCATGAAAGGTATATTTTATAAATTCACTCATTGCAATGTTTAATAATAGTGATTGTCTAAAATATTTTTAATAGAGTATTTTCTTTACGTGTTTCAGGTCACAAATTACAGCCATAGAACCAACCACAAGAGGTCCTGTACTGTAGCTAGAGAGCATACAGCTCCAGGTCAGAGTGTTTTGTAAAAAAACAGTATGGTAACTTCTCCTAGGGTCATGGATCCAAAGACCCAGGAGACTTACTGTTTTTCTTTTTTATGTTGCTAGGGGCCTGCTATGCTCCCTGCAGTTCTTCACATCATTAGGAAAATATGCTTGGTGGTACCTCTCCCTGCCCCTTCTAGTGGCACCACCATGGTCCAAATGTGTAGCTAAAAAGTCCTCATAGGGCATTATGAGGAACTACTTGCATGGAGCAGTGAATAATAAATGTTTTTTTATATATATATTTTTTCTTATGGGTGTCTTGGCCCCATCTAAGACACCCACACTTTACAATAATTTTGGGGCAGGAGGGAGAACCCAAGGCCTCCGCCGCCCTTGCAATTTCACTATTAAAAGTAGAATGCTCTCCATTTAGCAGTTTGTTCGCCCACAGTTAGTCAGTGGTAGGCCTCCTCAGATAGCCCTCTACAGTCCAAATGGCCCCCTCACCTCTCGTGTTTTACAGTAGCTCATGTTCAATCCCATAAATTAATGTTATATGTATCAATCTCACTGCGAGTCAGTGCCTAAATGCCAAAGTCTAACTTTGGTTATCCACCAGTATGACTTAGCAACAGTGGAAAACAACTTTCCCTGTTAAGTCTTTAAGGAATGATGGGCCACTTTAACTGGGCTGGCAGAGAACCTATCAGTGCAGTACTGGCTCTCTTCTCCGATAGAGAGCAGAAACACAGATTTGGGAGTGGAAGGGAAAATACATAGGATGGTGGAGATGGTTGGCAGAAGAAAAGGTATGCTTTTTAAGGTGGAGCAAGGAGGAGAGCAGCACCTTGTGGTTCAGAGTCGCATCCTAAACGACTCGAACATCTCTCGATGTATATTTAGTGTCACTCAAAACCCCTCTGTTAAATAAATCAAATTTGTTCACTGTTACCCATTTATAATTCTATATTTTGACTTGAGTGGTCAGCATTCACCCTTTTCATGGTTCTCATTTGTCTAAGCAACATTCTATATTTCAAATAATGCTATTTCAGATCAGTATCTAGAAATCTGCAGGCAGGTCACCATTTTGTGTGACTGTCTGCACATTCTGCTGATTAAATGGGCACTTGAAAAAAATGGCCTGTGCTGTAACATGTTTGTGGCCTACTTAACTATGTTGTCATCGTTGGCTGTGGAAGACCAGAGTTGCAATCAGGGCTTTCCCATTTGAACGAATTCTGTCTGAGGTATGTGAAAATAATTGTCCATCTTATGTGCCAAAAGTGTGAGTGCCTAGAAATAAGTTGAGATCATGTTAAAAAGATGTATAAAACTAAATAGCCTCAATTTCCTGAAAATATTCCCCTAAATCAAATGTTACGCAGGAGATGTGTACAGTGTTTTACACCATCTTACGCTCGCATGGAGGCCCTGGTGGGCTGGGGCACAAGGCATCTAATGCCTATTCAGAAATAATTTTTACTTGGAGATGTTGCTCAATGCCACTATATACAGATAGTCTGGTGTAAGTGGCGGTCTAGCTAACCTTTAGCAATTTACAAATACGAGGTGGGATTTAGCAGGGGCTCGTGATAGAGGTTTGTTTTGAGTATTTGAATGCCAGCTACCCTTTATCACATGGGGTAGTTGCTTAACTGCTTCATCGTGTTTTTTCCTTTTTCCCCTAGTATATTTGTATAGTCACTAGTTTGTTACAGTATAGCACTTGAAAATTAATCAAATAAGGGAAGAATGATTGCTTCAGTTAAGTATAAATTTGTTATTAGTAACTTCAAATTCTTCTTTTGTTTTTGTAATTTCCAGACTGCTGACCCACTTTTCTTTCTAGGGAATATAAAATGTTCTAGCTACCGTGAAGGAAAGTTTCAATTTTGTTAAGGACGCAGAGGTGAGGATTATGCTTGACTCTTTTTCATGTTATTATTCAGCAGCCTTGAACATTATACTCAAAGACTACAAATCCCATGAGTCTGAGCAACAATCAATAGAACAGTAGAGAATGTCCCATTAAACGGCATCAAGGAACAGCACTACCTCTTACTTCGTGCGAAACATCCTGATCCAGGTGTTTCTTTTAGAAGTCTTGCTTTTGCTCTGACCCTATGAAAAAAACATGCATGGAAAAAGGCTTTACTAATATGATAACATAGTGCAAAGCATGGCATAGATCTAATACTAATGCACAAGACGTTTATTAAGTCTAGCAAACATCAATAGGCAACCCTTGACATCAATTATTCGACAATACTTCGTCCAAATGGATCAAATTATACTTATCATAAAGTCCGTAATCTTCATCTGACAAAGGGAGGGTCATAGTACAACTCTGTTCGAGCGGGATAATCCTCACCTCCGCATCCTTGTTAGAATCGAAACTTTCCTTCACTGTATCCAGGAAACTTTATGTTCTGTGTCAGGCCTGGTGGCTCAGATTTTTCTAGTTTAAAGCTGGTTGACAATCAGTGCAACCGTGCCTGTAATGGGCTTAAAGTAGAAGGTCTTAAATGTGGAGTCTGATGACCAATCAGCTGCTCAGAGAATGTCTTCCAGACGGCCCCCAGGGAGAAGGCCTTTGAAGCCGTTGCTCATCTGGTGGATTGAGCCCCACAAGGTTGACGTATCCACCGCAGCTTCCTGTAAGATCCATCTCACCCAGTGAGAGATAGTGTTTGCTGAAACCGTTTTGAATGGTTTCATGAGTGATATAAAAAGTTGGACCATCCCCTGAGGTCGGTATTCTTCGGTCATGGTCTCATAGGCTCTCAAGCAGCGCACAACGCACAATTTGGGATGATCCGGAAAAGCGGAGTAGTGAACCACTCTGGTATTGGACTTAGTACGTCTAGAAATGGTGAAAGATACCCAATCCAGAGTAAACATGTGCTGTAATTTAGTGCGCGAACATCTGGTACCCTCCTATAAGAGATGAGGTATAACAACATTGCCAACTTACCGGTTTATTCCTTACGCGACAGGTATTGGTTATCTTGCCAAAACCGAAGCATTCGTAGTGCTACATTAACAATACATAGGGAAGAGTACTTCAGAACCGGAGGAAGGGACAGACTAATGCCCCTCAAAAGACAGCAGACTAGGGGATGTTCCACCACTGAAATGTCATGGAGAGGTACGTGTCCCGCTGAACAGGCAGAGCGACATGCGTTGATGGTGCAATATTACAACCCTTTACCAGCCAATTCAGACAAGAAGTTAATGATATGTAATACATCTGTCCCCATGGGATCAAGGTCCCTTCGCAGATACCAGCAAAACCATCAATGCCAAGCAGAGCCATATTTCTTGACCGTAGTGTCAGCCCATGCTTGGCTGATGAAAGCGGAAGTCTCTGTCAAAAGGCCTGGGACTTCCTAACGTCCTCTGAAATCCTCCAAGCCATTAGTCTGCGACCCCTATGCTACACCAGTTGGTGCAAGTTGCCATGGGGATACATCAGCAGATGAGGAGTCCGGGGAAGTGGGATTGGAAAATCCATGGAAAGTTCCAGAAGAACTGGATACCATACTTGCGACTTCCAGAGAGGCTTTAATAAGATCACCTACGCCTTTTGGCGTCAGACCAGTGTCGTGAGACGGGCAATCATGGAGAAAGGAGGGAACGCATAACCCCCAATCTGACTCCAGTCTTGCTGGAACGCATCCGTGGCTTCTGCCATCGGATCCGAATGCCAGCTGAAAGAACGCGCAAGTTGATGATTCAGTCTTGACGCAAATAGGTTGACTTGACATGGGCCCCACCGTTCCATAATCTTCTGAAACAACGCAGGTTCCAGTTTCCATGCACTATAATCTTTCAGGTGTCTGGACTGCCAATCTGCGGTTTGATTGAGTTGAACTGCTAGTTAATCCACTGTCACTGACAATTTGTTCTCCAAGCAGTGATTCCAAAAGTCCCTAGCCAAATCCGCCAGGACCTTGAATCGAGTGCCCCCCAGACGGTTGATATATCTCACCGCCGACATCTTTAATAGAGTGGAGCAGGACACTTTGTCGACTGCTAGGCTGCGCACTGCGAAGGTCCTGGTGAGGAGTTCCAGACAATTGATGTGAAGAGCCTCCATGTTCTGACCACTGTCCTCCTGTGATAGTATCCCCACAGCACGTGCCCCATCCTTGCCGACTGGCATCGGTTTCTATTACTAGATCCGGCGCTGACCCGAAAATGGCCCTGCCATTCCAGGTGTGCATATGGTCGAGCCATCTTTGTAGTTCTGTACGGGCCTCTGGAGTGAGGGCAATTTCCGATTCAAATGTTGAAGGGCCCAGTAGTAGATGAGGCCCGGAAAAATCGCTTGGATGGACGAGGACAGTAGTCTTACAATTCTGGCTAAACGTCAAAGTGAGAACGTCTAATTCCCCAGCGCCTTTCACAAGTCTTCACGAATGAGAAACATCTTCTTTTGGGGTAATCGGAGTGATTGTGTCACAGTATTGATCTCGAAGCCCAGAAAGGGCATCTGTTGGGCCGGGACAAACTCTGATTTTTGAATGTTCACAATGAATCCCAGGTCCCTGAGGAGGGATCGAGTCATCTGGAGTTGAGCCTTCTGTGTGTCCTGGTGCATCAGCAGGATGTCGTCCAGATAGACTATCAGTCAAACTCCCCGTAACCGTTCCATTACCGGCCAAATACCTTGGTGGAACACCATGGTGCGGAGGACAGACCGAACGGAAGGCACGTGAATTCAAAGGTCCATCCGCCCCACTTGAATTGTAGAAAACGTCTGTGCGGTGGGAAAAATGGGGACGGTCAGGAATACGTCCTTCAAGTTGAGTTGCACTAGCCAATCATTGGGAAAGAGAATGTGTGAGGAGGTGGATCCCCTCAATTTTGAAGTGGCGATACACCACCCACTGGTTCAAATCTTTTAGATTTATCACTAGTTGGAAGCCCTTGTCTTTCTTTTCTACGAAGATGTTGCTCAGGAACCCCCTAGGGTGCAGGGAGGAATGGGTGATAGCCCCTTTCTCTAAGAGTTCGGACACCTCTTTGTAGCCTACCTGCTTGTCTTCTTGAAAGAAGACCACAGTCTGGGGGCGAATGCTTTGATGAGGGGAACCGTAGAACTCTATGTGGAAAATTTCACCATCTGCAGTACCCATGCGTCCCTTGTGATAGTTTCCCAATTTTTTCTTAAACATTGCAGCTTGCTCCCCACCCCGTGTAGGGAAGAAGGGAAATTGCTTACCGGTGGTACCTCCTCTGGCGTTACTTGCTCCACGGAAGGCTCCTTTACCTCCCCAGCCTCTGCCTCGGGAGGGGTAGAACCCTCAATACTTTTTCTGATCCTGCCACTGGATGGATCAACGCGTTTCGAGCTTGTGGGGGTTGCAAGGATACGCCTGGCCGGAGCAGCTTCCCTACCTCTTCCACCGCCTCCAAAAACCTGCTGGTTAACCACCTTGCAGATGGACTGCTGCTCTTTGTCCACTGATGAGAAAGTGTTCACGAAACGTTACAGCTCCTTAATGAAGTGTTTCCCAAAGATACCCCCATTTGCCACCAGGCCCAGCCTCTGCCGCGGCCAGTTCCCCCAGTCTGGGTTCTATTTTAATCAATAAGGAGCACCGCAGCTCAGTTGACTGGGCACAATCAGCATTGCACAGGAAACATAGGGCCAGTTGGGCCCAGCCAGAAAGAATAGTGGGGTCGATCATGTGGCTGTAATTTTTGGTGTCTTCAGCCATATCCAAATTCTTTTTTAAGTTGGGCCCAGGACGTCCAAAACCTTATCCTGACAGGATCGCCAGGATCCGTCAGTGCCTTCTTCGGGTCCTTGATGAACTTTGTGATGAATGTCGCCATTTTTGGGTTGATGTCAGGGATGCAGGCCACCTTACTGGCCAGAGTGGGTCTTGGGCATTCTGCTCGCAGACGTCTCCGCACCTCTTGGTCCATGAGCTTCCATATGCGGCTGGCCACGTAGCGTGCTACCTTAGTGGTCGGGATCTAATCCGCAGACCTGGGGTGGTATATTTCTTCTGGGTTCAGCATACCCGGTACCCTTTGGGAGTCTTGGTCAACCTTATCCTCCAACCTGGGTCTTTTGGCACCACCTTCTGGTCGTCGGTCTGCTCGGGCCTGGTTCGTGGCCCGAGTCCCCGTCAGGGGTGTCTGAGTCATCCCTGGCATTGCCATCTGTTCCCAGATAGGAACAGGAATAGTCTTGGGGGTGGCGGGGGGGTATACCCAGGCTGAAAATCTTGTTGCGCACCCAGGGCGTCTAGACACCTCTTTGCAAAGGCTTGGCAAAGCCTCTCAAAGGCATCCGAGGGGGGAAAGGTTGCTCTAGTCTTGGCGGCAGGCCTAGTCTTGCCTTTGCTCTTGGGGGCTTCCTGAGTGTCGCTAGGAGGCCCAAGCATTGGTCCTTCCCGATAAGGGAATAACAGGCAGCGTTGGACAGTCAACTCTGATTATCTGACTCGGGGGAGCTAGAGCTGATGATGCATCAGTGGCATCCACCAACTCCTCATGGATAGGGAGAAGCGTCTGCTCCTCCTCCACCGACACCCACATCTCCTCAAATGCACCTGCGATGGATGCTCAGGAGATAAGGAGGAAACGAATAAGGAACAGCACTTAGCCATATAGGGCTTATTATCAATGTGTTGCCAGGGCCAATGCTCGTTGGGAAATATATGCGTGGTGACAGACTACCTATTCGCCCTTCAGTATAAACAGGCTGATTTATTGACACAGATTGCTCTGTGGAGTGAACCGCTTAGCTGGAGCAGAGACATCAGGGACAGCTTCTCCCACATGCGCGTGCTGAGGAATGTCTTCCCTTACTTTGCAAGCGGAAGGTGAAGACCGTCAGCGCGTTGGGTGTCGAAACTAGGAATGTGAAGAATGCAGAGGGCGGGCTCTTCAACATAGCCCTACGCCCTCTAGTCTTGCACCGCCCCCACACCTCACATGAGGCCAGACTGATAGGAATGGCAGCAATGCGGCCGTGGAGCGCGCATAACCGACCCGTATAAAATTGTTCAAAGAGGCTGCGTGTAGCTGCACGTTCAATGTGTGAGGATCTCGGCTACCACAGCGTGCAGTGGAAGCGCTTTACCCCTTAAAGGCCCCACAATTAGTCAGACAATAAAACCACAGTTATTCGGGCAATAAAACCATAAGAAAACACAGTCCGACATAAAGCATGCACTTATCTGGCTGCTGAGCAGGGAAGAAAGAGGAAGTGCTGTTCCTTGATGCTGTTTATATGGGACATTCTCTATCGTTGTTCTGTTGATTGTTGCAAAGACTCATGGCATTTGTAGTCTTTGAGTATAATGTTTGTTTAAGGCTGCTGAGTAATAAAATAAGAGCCAAGCATTATCTGAGCCTCCGGTCCTGGCATAGAATTATTTACCCAAAAAACGTTCTCAAGGCCACCAAAATAATCGTTAGGGTTTGGTAAATAGTTAGATCTGTTGATTGTTTTGCTTTCCTTATTTTATGCTCATATTTGAGGGAAATACTTGGTAAATTCTCCCGCTGTCCATACAAATATAGCATCCACGTATGGGTGTTGCTAGATGGAATGAACCTGGTGGTGGTGATAGAGGCAATGGGAGAGCGCAGCTCATTCTGCATCTACAGAAAGAAGGGGTGGGTAAGAAAGTACTTACCCTATGGTGCCAAAATACACTGAAATACCATTGACCAAAACACTGGGAGTTGACAGTCGGATTAGGGTACTAAAAATATATAAAAATCCTGGGTTTATTTTAGACTAGCATCCCATGCTGAGGCCTTGATTATGGATGACCTGGAGGAGGGTTCGATATTTATTGTGCCTGATGTATTCTGACATTGCAGGAGTCTGTGTTTATTTGGTGTGTAAATGACAATTTATGATCATAAAGTGGATTTTGGTGCATTCCACAGTAAAATCTGCATGTCCCGTTATTTCCTGGACAATTTCCCCATGGTAAATTGTGGCATGATTAACCTGTCGAATTTTACCTGGGGAAAATTGCACATAAGATGTACTACTGAAGTCTAATGGCTATCACACAGGCGCACCACGTTTCAATTTGGCTTGTTTGAATCCTTCACAGGTATTAAATGTGAATGTCTGACAGAATATCGACGGACAGAAAATCGACCTACAAAAATATCGACACAAAAATATCGATGTCAAAAATATCGAAGTCCTATCTACATAATGGTAAGTACAAAAACATCCCAAAAAATATCCTTGTCAAAAATATCGATGTTAAAAATATCGTTTTTTAAAATGTTTTAATAATAATGTAAAATTAAGTAAATAATACATATAAATAAAAGAAACATAGTTAAAAATATTAAAACATGTTTAAAAATAACTAATACATATAATGTTAATATAAATTAAACCTATACATATAAATTAATATATATACTTACTCCACATAGTGCAACAGTAGGGAAAGCGTTGGATAGCGTAGGGGTAAAAATTACTATTCCCACTCCAGTGAGTGCAACAATAGGGAAAGCGTTGGATAGCGTAGGGGTAAAAATTACTATTCCCACTCCAGGGAGTACAACAGTAGGGAAAGCGTTGGATAGCGTAGGGGATAAAATTACTATTCCCAACCCAGTGAGTGCAACAGTAGGGAAAGCGTTGGATCGCGTAGGGGTTACAATTACTATTCCCACTTCAGTGAGTGCAACAGTAGGGAAAGCGTTGGATAGCGTAGGGGTTAAATTAACATACTTATTAATTAAATGAATTTTGTAAAATAACATTAAAAATTAATTAAAAAAATTAATAATAAATACCAATAAAATTAAATTAATATTTACTTAAATAACATTAAATTACTTCCCACCCTATTCCCCCATAAACACACAACCCACTACACATAAAGAATAACACAATTAATTTACTTTTCAATTAATCAATTAATAAAAATGTATTAACAATTAATAAAAAATTAACAATACATTAACAGTAACAATAAATAAAAATAATAATACATTAATTATAATTAATACAATTATAAATTAATCAATTAATAAAAATTAATTACCAATTAATAATTATTTAACAATGAATTAATACTCAATAATAAATAAAAACTAATTAATTATAATTAAATTACTTCCACCCTATTCCCTATAAACCCACAACCTGCTACGCATAAAAATTAACATAATTAATTTAATTATCAATTAATAAAAATTAATTACCAATGAATAATTAACAACAAATTAATAATCACGAACAATAAATAAAAACCTAATTAATTATAATTAAATTACTTCCCACCCTATTCCCCTATAAACCCACAACCCGCTTTGATACTAAAACGCAAAATTTACTTAGAATTTTTTACTAATTTCCAAACATTTATTACATACATTTAAAAATAAAAAAAATACATTACAAAAAATTTTAAACATACATACTAAAATACATTACACTAATATAAATATCGATATTATGAACGATATTTTTGCTAACTATATTACTTCAATATTTAAAAAAAACGATATTACTTACCTTAAGGTCGATATTCTGGTCACCGATATTCTTGACATCGATATTCTGTCCCTACGATATTAAAAGCTCGATATTAGTGTAGGTCGATATAAAAAAAATCGATATTTTGACTGCGTACCATTAAATGTCTCAGGAGAAGACATTTATTTTGTTATATTTATTTTCAAAATGATGCCTTTTTTTCGCTTTTAAGGACTACACATTTAAGAATAAGATAGAAATGGTGATGTTTACATTTGTTTTGTTATGTTACAGGGTTGTTATATAGTTCACCATCACCAGCTATGTAACCTCTTAGCGCTTATCTGCTTTAGAGGGTGAATCTGCGGCTGCATGTTTGTCTATAGAAGGGATTTCCGAGTGGGTGAATAGGTGTCCGACTCCCCTGTTTTGAGGTGAGAGTGTTCTCTCCAGTTGAGCTCCTTCGTGGTCCTGTGGTTTGCCAGCCAAACATGTGTGAGAATGATGATAGTTAAGGGATTGTCTGCGGGTGGGACGCAGTAGGGGATTTGTCTATTAACCATTACACTCTTTAATGTATCAAACTTTCCTTCCATGGTCCTCCGACTAACCCTCCTTTTTAAAAAAAAATAAAAAATAGATTTCTTCTTTTACACCACCACCACCAAGTTGCTCACCACCGTATCATTGCAGCTTTAAGTATCTTCCTGAGCCCTCTGCTTTCTTCAGAAAAGTTATTAATTTGCTTCCTGCATGATGTTTAATGGTGATAGCATTTTGCTAGCGACCGTTTAAGGAGTAATAGGTGCAAGATTCCAAATGCAAGTATTTGAGAGAACGAAGCTGGAGCAAGTTGGGATAGAAGTCCTCTGCATGGTAACGGACCTGTCCTGAGTGCCCAACTGTACCGATGTCTGGCTCCCTAATGCTGATTTTTGTTGTCATAGGCAAACGCAGATGATGCATGTGCGCCATGACCTAGGGTTGCGCTCTTGTTGGACTGGGAGGGGCACCCAAAGCACTACCCTCATAGTAGTGGAAGGCTACTGCCTTCACCAAGAGCTAAGTAGCACAAGCGCAGTCGTGGCAGCATACCATGTAGTGATCAGTGGGAGTGAACATATCCTTTTTAGGTCTCGGCTCGAGAGGCTGCGCATGCGCTGTCTCGGACTGAGACATGGTGTATCTTCTTTATTGGCTTCAGCCCACCCATAGACTTGCCTTTTGCTGACACCATCGTCACTCCGTTATTCGTTTTCATATGTCCATGGCATGCATTCGTCATGCCTTTTCCAGGCTTTAACCATCAGGAGAGCACCCAACTACCCCATAGTATACGCTGTGTCAATTTTAGGCTATTGTTTCAGCACTATTTTTGTATATTTTAAGTGAGCGCTCTTGTTCGTTTTTTTTTTTTCTTAGCCCATACATGCTAGCCATTGTGAAAAACATTTTTCCGCATGTTGTGGCACTTAAACACATTAAAATCTTCTCTTCTGCAGCTGAGGGGAGGGAGAATGCTGTACAAACCGGCCACGCTCCTGGGGTTTGTATAATGGGATGCATTGATGTGGGGAAAAAACGTGTGGGTGTAGGTGTGTGGGTTTGGGTGTAGGTGTAGTGGCGGGGCCTGGGGGTCAGGATTTGAAAGTTCTAGTGCCTCCGGCTTCTGCGGCAAGCTCTTGTTTACTTGTTCTGCGAAAGTGAAGTTTGGGTGCTTGGAGTCGACGAAAGTCTGCTCAGCCATGTCTGCGAATTCTGGAAATCATGGTAACCCCAGCGGCAGACATTCACAGCGGAGCTATGCTGGGTATGGTGGACAAGGTAACCAAAACTATGGACTAGGGCCAGCGGGCTATTCTGGCTATGGCCAGTCTTCTGAAGGCCCTTCTTATGCACAGAACTATGGGAGTTACAATGCAGGATAAAAAATAGAATCAACCTGGTTATGGGACACCATCACAGGAGCAAGGTTCACAGAATTATGGCAGGCAGAGCGCTTATGGTCAGCAAGAACAGTATGGCAGTTATCAGCAAGGATCCTCTGGCAGCTGTGGTGGAAAAGGTCCTTCGCATGAACAGCAGTCAAGTTACAGTGGTCAGCCCAAAATTTAGTAGGCCAGCGGCATCCTCAGAAAGACAACTGTGAGGCTATTTCATTATGGATGTCCAACTTTAACATTGTGCTCGATTGTGCCAGTGACCACAAGGTGAGAGAGGATATGGCGTAACGGCCGGAGCTGCCGACTTTAGAGCTGGGGAACCAGGTTAGAGTCTCATCGTCAGCTCAACATCCTGTGATTCTAGGCAAATCGTTTAATCTCCCTGCGCCTACTAAAATGAATGAGTAATGTAACTAGTGCTCATGTAAAGTGCTCCAATACCTTCGAGTCGAGTTTGCGCTATACAAAACTGCAAAAAAAAAATATATATTTTGGATCTGTGTAATCCTTATCTAACCTATCAAGCGCTACTGAAGCTTATCTCCTGATACCATCTGATGTTGTTCATTTGTAGATTATAGTGCTTAATACTGAAGTTTAAACTGCGTCGAAGCGCTCTATATGTTAAATGTGGCGTAGCTCAATGTACAACGGGCAGGAGCGCTGATGAAGTGGCGTGTTTTTCTTTGCTCACACATTATTTGCGTATCAGGATTGCTGCTCTTGAATTGGGTCTGGAACGGCATATCATTGTCTGCATGCTGTGTGGGTGTGTGTGAAAGATTTATATTAGAGTTCATTTTCAATTACAGCACTACTTGTCATTCAGCTGATCGCGTCTTCTTAAGTACAGTTGCAGCAGTGGGAGCAGTGTAAATATAAAATAAGGCAGATATCCCAGTGTGGAGCATCAAGAAGATGCCCGTCCAGATTAATTTGTAGGAAGGGGCGTTTTAATTTGCTTGAGGCTTATATTGATGCCATGCACTTTTGTGCTGTGAGGTGGGTAGCATGATTATCACCTCTACCTTCATTACATTATTTGCAGTAAATGGGCACCCCTTTTAGTTTCAGCCACACAAGTTCATGTGAAAAGCTGCTCCTCTGAGGTTTGTCTCCACTTTAGTGGATTGTGAACTCGTACCATAATATGAGCAGTCTGGATTTGACCACGTTTTTTGGCAGAAAAAAGCATAATGGTTGGTGAATGTGGACCCTCGCTGCCCTCCAGACTGATACAGGAGAAATCACTGCAGTCACAATAGCCATTAATGTTCCTCACTTGATAAACAGAGGCTCACTTTTTACCAGTGCTTTGAGGCTGGTGAACTAGACCTATATTCTATAATACTCAAGCGCTATGAAACCACTCATGCCAGCACTACATAAAAGAGGAAAAACATGCACCCATAAAAATCTCTGGCGTTGTATGTGCTAAAAACACGTATTGCTGTTTGTTTGAGCTGCTGCTGTCTAAACACCCTTGCGGCGAGTGCCATTTCTGATGATGATAGGACTGCATCCTGTTCGCCAAATGGAGATTATCTGCTTCCAGCCCAGAGTGAAATGTGAAACTTGAGGCCACTAAGAGAGAAAGATCTCTCGCTCTATCACTGTCTCGAAATATCTACCCCCCCCACCCTAATTTCCCCCCTAATTTGTGTATCCTGCTCTGCCTTGCTAATGCTCCAGGGGTACAGAGAAAAGAAGCATGGGCAAAGCCAATGGCAATCTGAGAGCTATAGGCGCTGGCAATTTAATGCATTTGTGTATTTCAAAAACACAGCACCAAAGCCGTACACAAATGCATTTTATATTGCCAGCGCCTATAGGTCTTGGATTGCCGAGACCTATTTGGCTTTGCCAATGCTTGTAAACCTGTATCACTGGAGTGAAGTCTGCCTGCTCACTCATTTTTAGGTCTCGCCTAGCGTCGCAGCGCATGCTCTGCGAGATCTATTGTAGTCGGTTTTGTTTCGGAAGTGGGGTGGAAGCTCCGCCTCCGCTTTTCATTTGCGAGGATCATACTTTATGTAAAACGCTCGCATTTCATTTGGAGAGAGGCTTTTTGGTCCCCTCCCTGTCTCCTTTCCGGCTCGCCCACCCGGACTGGATATTTGGCTTGCGCACGGCTGCCAGTACGCGCACGGCTGCCAGTAGCTAGGCCTCAACATGTCTGCATGCACACCATGACGTCAGACTCCCTGGAAGACGCACAAGCTCGCTGAGAGTACAATGGAAGTATTTTTAAGAAGGTCGAGGTGACAAACTCTGCTCAACTTTTTCAAAGCCTTATTTTTTGAAAGCTAAAAGCAGGCAGAAGACGAAATCTTGAAAGGCTCTTAATGGACTGTGGGGAATTCCTGTGAAATACGTGTAAAATGCCAGGCTCACTGCATATCCAGTGATGCGGCTTTTGCGCGAGCGCAGGCATTCCTATCAGACTGGGTCAGCAGGGTGAAAGAGAAGACACGACGGGGGGAGAAATCTGGACGCAGCGAGATGATTCCGAGACTACAGATGCCGTAAGTGCGATTTTTAGAAACCAGCGTCGAACTTTTTTACCACAAAACCACCATCGCAACTGCCACAAAAGTGACACCCTGTTAACACGCTCTTCAGAGAATCTTAGATTTTCGGAAGCTGGAGTGAGAGGAGCTGCACAGGCGGATTACCATACTTAATAATAAAAGTAAATGCTCTGTTCCAAGCTCCGTCCGAAGATGGCGGCTGCGGTGCTTGCTTAGGTTTGGTGACTTACGGCGGTCAGAGCGCATCTGCTACTGGTGTACGGCGCACCCTTTTATATTTAAAAAAACACCATTCTTGTTTCAATTTCTGCTGCTGCGCTCGTTTTTCCTAGGTGGAATGTTTACCCTCCTCGCCGTTTGCCAGCCCCATGCCACTTCCGTGCTTCCCTCGTGTCCCTCCCTCCCCTGGGCTTTCACTTGCTACCTCTGTGGCTCGCTGTGCCCGGGCTGTGGCCTCCACAGTGCTGAGGAGGCGGTGGCCCGGGCTGCACATCAAGTAAACTCCTTCCCTGTTTTCCGGCGCAGCCTCTGAGCGTGCAAAAAGAGGCCCTCACAGGAAGCAAGAGCGGCAAACTCAGGTGAGGGTTCCTTAGCATAGGGATGTGGGAAAGGGGCTTTGTCACCTCGACACGCCTAGCCAGCTGATGCAGTACGTAGTTGGGGGTGCTTCTGCCAGATCCGCAGTCTCCATCGTGTCTCGCTCTTCTACACATTTTTCCTCTTCTCTACAATCTCAAGTCCCTCTCCCTGCCTCCTATTTTCTCTCTGTTTCTCCCTCTCTCTCCAAATTGCATCTCTCTCCAACGGATGTCTGTTCTCTTTCCTTCAGCCATTCCATTTTTTTCCAGCAAGGTGGCTTAGTGATTTAAGCTAAGGTTACTACCCCATGTGGGGCGCTGAAGCGCTAAATAGGTAGCACACTGCACCGGTTGGAACTCCTTATTCGGTACTGCCGAAAAAGAGCCAAGCAGTAACACCTCATAACTGCCCCCCTCAATTCTAAGTGATGCCACCCCTCCCTGCCTCCAGTTAACCCACTACAACAAATTGTCTACCTCCCTGCGAAACCCGCAGGGGCTGGCCCCTGGATCCACTCTTTAACTGGAAAACACGAATTACAGGACTCAAGCCACATTAACAGCCCTGGAAGTGCTGTTTTGCCCAGAAGGTGCGGTTCAGTTCAGTTCCGCTCCGCACCGTAAAGAGTTTAACTGTTCATGCAATCCAAGCATGGGTGAGACAAAAGACAGTGTGTGCATTTATATATGCATGTGCATGCATGTCTAAGTGTGCACATATGCGTAGGTATTTAGGAATGCCTGTGTGTATGCTTGTATATATGTGCATGCGTGTGTCAGTGTGTAAATATATCTCCTCTTGGTATTGCTGTGTATGGATGTGCATGCTTCCTTATGTGTATATCTATGTGCACGCGTGTGTCCTATGTTTATGTGCCTGTACCTGCATGCGTATGTGTGCATGACTATATGTATGTATGCTTATATGGTTGCATCTATCTGTATATGCAGCTGCAGGTGGCTGTTTCCAAATGTGTGCCTGTCTGTGTGCGTTTGTGTATGTGTGTTTCTTTGTATCTGTGCTTGCACGTTTGTGTGTATCTGAATAACCATAGCGCTGTGCAAATATCATCATTCCACTACATACAAAAAACAAAAGTAAAAAACATTGCCATTTTTAACACCAAGAGCTCTAGCTTTCACAAATGCGAGACCTATTGCATTGCAAATGCTTGTTAAAGTTCTGCTGCTGTGTGCTTAACTTACTCTTGGCCTACATCGGTTTGGTGTAAAGTGCTGCGCAGTGCAGGAGTGGCGTATCTGCACTGGGTATATGTCTGCCTGGGAAGAGTACAATACAGGGATATTGCAGTACTGCGTTGTGCGTGCATGTTAAATGCATGTGCTGGATGCATATGTACCTATGAGTGGTTCAGTACATGGAAAGTTGTAGTGCTGTGCAATGCTTGCAGGTTAAATACATGTGCATGGTGAAGGTGTACTTGTGAGTGATACAATACATGGATGGTGCAGTGTGTGCACAATAAATGCAGGTGCTGGATATATGTGTGCCTATTAGTGGTACAGTACATAGAGGATACAGTACTGTGCAGTGCATCTATGATGCATACATGCACTGGGTATATGTGTGCCTGTGGATAATACAATACATGGGGGACCCTAAGTTCCATTTTCGGAAACCCAGGCCTGCATGGTTAAACGTGGAGATGAAGGAGAGCAATCCCCCCAGACCAATTTGTATATTGCTGCATTCCTGTAAGCTGGGTAAGACATACGCTGGGGAGGGAAGAGCCAGGCTTCCCCTGTACATTTCAAATGGTGCTGTTTAATTCAGTCTGAGGTCACAATGAAGGGGCCTGGGCACATCTCAGGAAAGAGATTGGGCTGATAAGAGAATCATAAAGAGTAGGGCTGGGGCCCTCAGCTAACCTTTTGATCCACATATCACTGTGGCTGAGATCCAGATCTGTTTATTCACTTCCATGGCCTGTGTTGTGAGACTATCGGCTTTGGAGTCACTCCTGCTGTGACAGACTGCTTTTCTAGAAGAAGAGAAAGCAGAGGAGTGGACACTTAAAAAGAAGCAGGCCCTCAACATAAAACTTCAGATTCAGGCCCTGAATAAAATTTGTTGTCTGGAAATGCTCTATAAGGAAGGGAATTTGAGACCCCAAAATTTGTCATGTGCCAAGCCGACAGGCTGTGTGAGAGGGGAAGCTTTGCAAGACTTTTGCCTGTGACCCAGACTGGGGGCCAAGGCCTTCTAGTCTCCCTGCTGGTTGACAGGACATCACCCAGGGAATCCAAGACCACCTTCCCTTGAGAACCAGCACCTGCCTGCTTGCCAAGACCAGTGTGTGCTGTGGGGACGATGAGAGCGTTGGAGAGAGCGAGGTCCAGTGGGGAACCCTGTTGAATGCGCTACCCGTGCAAAGTATAAGAAAATAGCTTCTGGTCCGATTGTTGCCCGTTTGCAGGACAAAGTTGGCGACCCCTGAATGACAGGAGAGGGCCCCCGTGAATAGAGCTGTGTGCTCTGCTGAGCCGAAGGGGCTGAAGCCCATGCACAGTGCCAAGTCGGTGATCGTGCCTGCCGGGGGGGCCCTCCAGGAAGAAGACTGATGTGCGGTAAGGACTGTAGCCTTTTGCGGTAATGGGGAGAGGGCTTGTATGCCAAGAGGGGCTGCCGCAAAGGATCTCACTGTGCCGATCAGCCAGGAGCTCATTTGCTGTGAGATACGGTGACCATGTATGCCAGAAGGGGTCACCAGGAGCATTAAGAACTGTGACCTGATTTGCCGCCTTCTGGAGGAGAAGTAAGGGTGTCGTGGGAGCACGTGCGCACCCAGTTAAGGGAACCAAGACAGGAACGTCGCAGCCACCCCCCCACGGCAGAGGAACCTGACACCCTGCAAGAGGAGCCCCATAGAGCTTCCGGCCGGTTCAGGACTGCAACCCCAAGCCCCAACCCACTAGGTAGCCGCATGCGTCAACCCCCTGAACTCAGCGGCAGCTGCTGCGAGCGTCCGTGGAATGAGCACACTCAGTAACTCCAGACGCTTCATGCCTGCCCGTGTGCGTAAGACTTGATTTAGGCCTGTCAGCCCCGGGGGCACTTGTTCCTAAGTTTGCTCAGTAGTTCTGGAACACTGCTGACTTAGATTAGAGTTTGGGGACTCTTGAGATTCGGACTAATAGTGGGGCATACCCTGGATGTTACCAATCGTGAATGGGGAATAACCACTATCGCTAACAGGAGGAAGGAGTAGGACAGGGAATCGCCACAAAAACATTCAAGCCTGACCTCAAGGGGGGGGGAGGGGCGGTGTAATTGTTTGTGAATGTTATATTTTTCCTTTTTGTTGGGACGCTGTAGAAATAAAATGCTTCTTTTTTCATAAAAGTGAGTATTCTGCTGGAAAATTATTTATTGCTGCTGTTGCATGCATTTTTAATTGTGAGCCTGTGTTAACTAATCTGTAGCCACCCCCTACCCCCCCCATGAGCCTTGAACTGCTTGTACTACACTATCGTGAGAGTCAAGTGCAGAAGGGATAACTGGCCCACTTGCTCCATCTGGAGTAAAAGGCCTCAATCACCACAGTTGGGCCCAGCAGCCCCTTCGTACCCTGTGGCCATCTGAAAGGGGTTGTGACAGAGCATTTCTCACTTGATCTGTTTCTGTCCCCGTCGTTACCTCTCTTCCCTTTTATATTTGCCCGTGAGTAAGCTATGACTATGACATTCTCACACACTTCCAATATTTATTGTACTGTACTGATTCTGCTTCTTCAACTTCTACTTCATGAGAAAGGAAGAATCATTACATTGAACTCTTTTCAGTGCTTCAGTCTGCTCTGGCATTTAGTGAATAGTTGCACAATGGGTTTTTTCTTAGTATTTTTTTAAATATGTATATCTTCTATGAAACCGTGCAGCGTTGTGTTTATGGGAAATTAGTTGAGTCATTAGGTACTCTTGTTTGGTATTCAAGGACCTGGTGGTTTTACTGTTGGCCCGTCAAGGATTCAGCTGTTTGCTTAAAGCATTTCACCTGTGCTTATTGATGCCGACTGACAACATTAGCCACTTCTATAAATCCTATGTCTCAAATTCTAGAATATGATGCTTGATGTTTGTAAATGTCACTTTAGTTTCCCATAAGAAGGCTTCACTCAATGCAAAACAGGACCAGCAATCATTCTCCTTTACACGTGTGCGCAAGTCTTGTAGGTTTATAGAATTACAAAGGCCATGTCATTTTTAATGGAAGCCCCTCACCTTACACTTCTTCTAGGCTTTGTGGCTATGGTCACTGACACTGTAAGGTGTCAAATTTGTCACCCTTGACAAGGAGAGGGCAGTCTGAGCAGGAGCTGATGCACTATACTTTCTTACCTCTCATACTTCCCACGTGCTTCCCAGTGCAGATAGACTGCTGCCAGGATATGCTCGCTATTTTATGCCGATTGCTTCATCGTCAATATTAGCCAATGATAAAAGGGTGATGGTAGAGACTGTTGGTAGGCCTCTTACCATAGTGGAAAAAAATGTATCTGTCTGAGCTGGCTACCACCAGCCTCAACTCCCTTGGACCCTCCAACAATCAATAAATTATGCTTCTAGAAACCTTTAGGTCAGCAAATGCTAAAACAACAAGGTGATGGATGGAATGCTTGAACTAATCTCACCCACTGGCAATCGCTCGGTCAGCATCCCAATCCGTCTTTTTTTTTTTTTGTCCACCATGCCACCTCAGTTTGGACGCAGCCATATGCTCATCAGTCTTGATGCTGCTCCTCATGGGAACAGTCCAGCCCAAACTGCCAGGCCAGGTCCACCCTGACCCGGAACACAAGCAACTTAGGACCGGTTTCACCCTAGTTCTAGCTGCACAAACCTTTAGAGCGCTAAGTCTTTGAGAGAAGAGGTTATAATAGTGGCTAATTCCCCTTATGTGCCCAAAACCCCGAATTTCCATGCACTGGGGAAGGGCTGGTTACTATTCCAGGAAGGAACGTCTTATCTGACACTTGGTGACCTCCTCTTCCGTCAAAGACAGCTATTCACAGCAATTGTCTGTCTATGGAAATAGTGGATCTGATGCAGGATCATGAAGAATCTGAAAGAGAAAAAGTGTACCTTCAAATCAACGCTATAGAAGTTTAATTAAATACATTAGGGAGAAGAGGATTCTCTTAAATTAATCAATTTAAATTATTTTAAATGAATCGGTTAAATAAATTAGGCCTAACACTGCATTTTTCATTTTTAAACCATTTTTGTCTGTTAATTCTAACATACAAATCAGTTACTGCACATTCATCTCATACAAGATCAAAGTCATAGAGTATTGTATAGGTTTCTCACATTTTCTTTCAGAATTAACAACCTATAGCCTTCGCCCATCCAGTGTAAGGTCTACTTGTTGCAGTCTACTTTAACAGTAGATCTCACGCAAGTTCTTAACTTTAACTACTCGCCCCCTCTCAGGATGAATCTCCATCTCTACGCCACGGTTTAGCTATGTCTTCTCTTAATTTAGTTTATCTTTCCCAAATTAGTAATCCGCTGTTTAGATACTTCAACATGGAAGAGGCCAGGAATAGGGGCTCAGCTGTGTTGTGAAAGTGCACTATTTTGCTGAATCATCTAGCCCCTTTAGTATGTTGCACATGCAGGCATGCATCGCTCTAAAGGTGTCCTTGTCATTGGATAGTCATCCTCCTGTCTCTACCACTCGCCAAACTTGTAGGTATTTCACCGTAGCCTATTAATGTTATAATTCTCTTTATGCACCTGGACTAATTCTTACCACTGCCCAGCTATTGGCTGCTTCCGCTAGCCTCTTTTCTCTTCTATATGTAATGTTCTGCCCAGTAGGAACTACTCTCCTCCAAGTGGTCAGAAGCGGGAGTAAGTGGCTTTCCAGTTCATGGTTAGGTCTCTTTGCTAACAGCAAAGCCAGATCGATAAATGTTGCTGTAACTTTACTCTTCTTGGGTCTGGGATACACTCCTAACATGTTCGGGCTAAGTCTTCCAACACTTATGTCCAGGAATGTCTTACCCCCACACAGTCCTACCGCATTTGTCTTAATGCAGTTAGCGTGTTGTGGCATGTGGGGTATTCATAAGAGACACTCTGGGATATATCATGCTAACCTTAATGTGTTTGAGGTATGTTGTACGTACTATATTAGAATATATGTATTTTAAGAAAATGTTGCAAGAGCACTTGTGTGACTATCTAAGCACCTTTTGCCCCTTAACGGCTGGCGGGTCACCGTTGTGTGTGCCTGGATGGCTTTATTTAACCATGTGAGCAGTCTCTTACTGTGTCCAAAGTGTATGTATTATTTGTATCACTGCAAATGTTTATGGCTCTGTTTGATCGATGTTCCACTGCTCTTTGACTGCATGTAACATGCTACCACATAACAGGAAATTACCTCTATGTAACACACATTTTTCCTCTAATGTTTGGAAGGTATGAATCGTGCCCCCCTTAAAAAAAGGTTCCCCAATCGTGTACATGCCTGCCTCCACCCAATGTGTCTGCTTCTAGCTAGTGAGTGCAGCCCTCTGCACAGAAAGGCCTCCAAGAGGAATCAACAGTGTATAAGGCAGAACTGAGTGAGTGTAAGCAACTCCATGCCTCAAACACTCTACTGCAGTCCGGATGAGGAGGGGCAGATCTTTATACGCCTAGGTGTCAGGAAATAGGATCCTGTGAAATATCCCTCCTTAAATTCGAACTTCAGTCTATCTCATCTCAGCACGATGGTATCAAGCCATCCAGTAGTTTTTAGGTCTAGCATTTGAGACCTCTTGTATATACTTTAGTATATACTGATATGTGTATTTACTTTGTGGGCCCTGGAGATCAGCCCTAGGACTTGTCTGCTTCCGCTTAGGGACTTTTTTCTGTTCAACTGCCTCTATTTAACGGTCTTGATAGAAAACGACCAGTAGAGGTCAGTAAAATACCAGAATTGCTTTCGAAAGAGGAACTTTCTTTTTTAAATTTTTCTGGCAACTGCCTCTATTTAACTTTCTTGATAGAAAACGACCAGCAGAGGTCAGTAAAATACCAGAATCAGTTTAGCATTCTCTAGATTCCAGTCCATAGAAATTGTCTTCCACGAGCACCCGTAGACAATATTTTTTTCAAATCTTGTATTTTCAGTGATATGGCCACCGAAGTGTGAAAGGCAGCGAGTCTTCTAAGACCCTCAATGCTGCCCGGTGCAGGGTTCCACCTCTAATTCACTTTGGGTTTGCTATCAAAATAATGAGGCAAGCGCTGGAAACTGGAAGAGAAGAAAATGGTTTATTTCTCATGAGGAGATCACGTCAACTGAGACACCGGGATGTCTGAGGGAAGTGTTCTGCTGACAACTCCCTTGGCTCTTCCTTTTATACAGGTTTGACACAATGCATTTGTTTGATCAACATGGTTACAAAAGCTTGGGGTCCCCGCCCCGGGCAGGTTGTCACACAAGCCCAACAGTAATTCTCTTCCCACCCAGGTCAAACAGACAATCTTATCTTGCAGCTGGACCTTGCTTCAGGGTCTAAAACATGTGAGACCGGTCAGATCTAAGAGTCCGTTCTGTTGATAAAAATAGGTCGCATTGTTGGTAATAACAAGTCTTGCTGTTTGCAGTGCAATAAATCATTTTGCAAGAGTCTTTTTGGTGTTTGGAACCTGTGTGTGTAACTAGGTGTAGTGAAGGGTAGAGCGTCCAAAGGCTTGTCTGAAAACAGGGATGAGAGGAAAAACGAGTTTGTGGCAGCAAGTGGCGCTGAGGTTTGTTGTGGCAATAGCGTTTATAGCCCCCAGCACACATACCAGGTCGGTCAGAGGGATGCTAGTAAGGGCAGGGTGAAACAAAGGTGACCAACCGAGTACAAAATGGCTGTGATAGATTAAAATGACTGCAACTTATGTGCACATAGAATTCCACCAGACAAGATGGCGCAGGTAATGTTCATGATTATTGTTTTGCTTTTAACAGTGGCCCCTTTGAACATAACTAGCCAGCTTGTCAGTCTATTTCGATCTCCATAATGTCCCGTATCTCTTGATCATACATTACTCTAATTTTTGTTAGCTGAGTGTCCATAGTCTTAGGGTGCAAGGTAGTTATGCAAAGAGAACACAAAGGTGGTATACAGTGTATACCCAAACAACAACCACATATTGTCAATACTGGGACCAAGAGAATCATTGATATTTTCCAACCCCACTCCTTCAGGATGCCCCAAAGCCAACTTCCAACTGTCCAAGTCTCTGATCCTTGATGAATTTCTGAAGATAGTCTATGGAGATGTTCGATTGCTTCATAGACAGAAGGTGAATTATCAGGAATGTATACACAGCAGCTGGCACCGATGATGCGGCATGCTCCTCCACGGTCCGCTAGTACCACGTCCAGGACCATGCGATTTTGCAGGGTAACCAGACGGACCGCTTGGAGCTCAGCAGTGTTGTTGGTGAGGATGCCAGCAGTGACGTTCAGGGCGGTCTCTACCGCTTGGGACAGATGCCTGATGGCTCGGCTGTTTGCCATCGGACCCCATAGCGGGACGAGCCCTTTTGCTGCGTCGAGGAACTGTGATGAGGCAGAGTCTGCTTGATCAATGTCTTTAGAACGCTTTTCTCGATGATGCTCTGCAGGGGCTGTGTAGGTTGGTGGCAAAACAAAGGCGATGTAGCATGTGCCCCCCAGTTTCTTGGGAGCCAGGTGTAGGCTTTGGTTCCACAAACAAAGTACATATTGGGTGATGCAACAAGCGCTGGGGGTTGGCAGTGTTCAAAGTCCTTACAATGCTACAGGTGCTGTGACTCACATTCTTAGTCCCACGGCCTTCAATGCATACAAGGCCAGAGACGTTCACCACAGATAGGGCCACAGTCAGTGTTGCAGCAGTTCTTTTCTTCAGGTAGGAAAATGTGGCTCTGTTAGGATTATTGAACACTTGCATTTCCACTCGTTCTTTGGCGGGGACATCAATCTGGAATGTCGCATTGAAGGTGTGAGGGCAGAAGGGGGCGGCTGTCGTTCCTGTTTTGTTTCGCCAGAACTCGTTGTAGAACTGGGCGATTGTTCCGTCGGAAGTGGCATTGTCTTTGTAACTTTCTTGTAGGAGCATCATCCAGGCAAGGCAAGATCCGTGAATAGAAAAGGGCGAAGGGATGAAAGGGATGGAATGTTCAGTGGCATGTGGTAACAGCCCACAGACCCAACAGTTGGTAGCATTGGTGGCAAGATTGTGTTGGTGCAACATCTGCACGAAAGAATTATTCCAGAATTCTTTGCTTCGTTCTCGGAGATGTGGCGGTAGTGATACCAGGTAGTGTTCTTTCTTGGTGGTTGGTTGCATGGTGGGTGACAATGTTCTGTATGCAGGTGCATTCTCTTCAATGATCCAGAGTGCGACCATTAGCAGGAGACAGGTGAGAAATGCGGCTACAAGTGCAATTGTCTTTGTGCTGTGCAGGTTAGCAGTCTTGGTGTCTTTGCGGTGGTTTTGCAGGTGTTCAGTTTCTTCCATCATCTTCGAGGAGCTCAACAACTGTTAGGACCACAGACTTTTGTCTGGCGCTTTCCTGGTAGCGTTGTTTGACTGTGCTACCGATCTGAGACCTTGACTCAGTTAGTGGCCTGGTCGTTGGAGCTCCCTCCTTTCGTCGATCTTAGGTTGTACCCTTTCCTGGATGGCACCGTGGGGTCGGGAAATTCTGATAGTTCGAGGGTGTCTTCTTGTGGGTAGCAACTCAGAGCGGGTCGGTCTCTCGCGAGTACTTCCTCTTGCACCTCCCCCCCTTCACAGGTTGCCAGGGTTGGAGGGACTCGTTTGCAGTGATGGGCATGCAGCCAGTTTCGTTTTCCTTGCACTCGGAGGGCAGTTCGGCTGGTGATCAGGACTTTCCAGGGGCCCGTCCACCTAGGCTCCAGATTCTTCGTTCTTTGGAAGTTGCGAATTAATATATGGTCGCCTGGCTTTATTTCATGTCTTGGGCCCCTGGATACGTCAGGCAAGGCTTGCTGCACCTGTTGGTGGATAATTGTTAGCTCGTTTGTCAATTTATGCAAGTAATCCGACATTAATATGTTCGGGACATCGTTAATGGAGGTGGGTCTTGGTGCCGCCCAAATGCTCATAGGCCTGCCGAAGACCACCTCATACGGGGTCAGTCGGTGTTTGGTTGGGGTGGAGCGCATCGATAACAATGCCAATGGAAGGGCGTCGGGCCATTTCCACCCGGTCGTGGCAACTATTTTGGCTAGTTTTAGTTTCAACGTTGCATTGTGTCTCTCTACCAGGCCCGCTGATTGGGGGTGGAAGACGGCATGGAACTTTTGTTTTACCCCCAACCCTCTCAGTATGTTCTGTATCACCTCGGCTACGAAGTGGGGGCCGTTGTCGCTCCATAAAATTCTGCAAAGGCCGTATCGGGGGAAGAATTCTTTCAGCAATACTTTTGCAGTGGCTAAGGCGGTATTGTCGCAGGTGGGATAGGCCTCCACCCATTTGCTAAAAGCGCACACAACCACCAGGACATATTTTAGACCAAGGCATCTCTCTAGTTGAATGTAATCCATTTGAAGAATTTCAAAGGGGTGGTCAGGGACTCCAAACCCTCCCCGTGGTACTACTGTCCCCTTCCCTGGGTTGTGTTGTAGGCAGACTATACATTGTTGTACTAGGCGTTTTGCAGATTCTGCTATCTTGACGTTATGCCATACTCTTGTGATTAGTTCAATCATGGGGGTGGAGCCTATGTGTGCTGGTAAATGTGCCATGGTCAATATGGGGATGAGGTAGGCATTGGGTAACAGCCATTTATTTCCGTCTTTAGTTCTCCAGCAATCTTCCTCGTCTTTTAGTCCCACCTTTTCCCACTCGGTCAATTCGTCTTGTGTGCCTGTAGTCTGTATGTCCCTTACAGTGGTCCTAGCGTCAGTCCATCGTTCAGCTTGTGACCTGGTCACATACATTTGTGTCGTAGTTCTGTCTCCTGCCGTGGCTCGGGCAGTAACGTCTGCTAGTGCATTTCCCTGTCCAATGAGATCAGTCACTTTCCTATGTGCTTGGCATTTTATCACTGCTAACTTCTTGGGGAGGAGGACTGCTTGCGTCAAGGCGGAGACTAAATCTCCATGCAGGATGGGTGTACCGTGTGAAGTCAGGAACCCTCTTTCTTTCCATAAGATCCCAAAATGGTGAACCACCCCGAAGGCATATTGGCTGTCGGTGTATATGTTAACTGTCGTGTCAGTCGCTAAGATACATGCTCGTGTGAGGGCAATGAGTTCTGCAGCCTGGGCTGAACGTTGGGGAATACGGGCTGTTTCCAGAACGGTTCGGGCTGTGGTGACCGCGTATGCAGCTGAGGTGGTGCCGTCGGGAGTTTGATGCACGAACCATCCACCCATAGTTCTCCATCTGGTTCTAGAAAGGCGGTGTCTCTGAGATCTATTCTACTCTTTGTTTGTTCATCGGTTAGTGTCACACAGTCGTGTAGTGGAGTCACGCTAGGATCATTTTCGGGTAGGGGTGACAGTGTGGCTGGATTGAGGGTGGTGCATCGCTTTAGGGTAATGTGCGGTGCTAGCAGGGTCAACTCATATCCTGTCAGTCGGGCGCTAGTCAAGTGTTGGGTTTTGGTCTGGTTTAGTATTAGTAGTGTGTCGACTGCATGGGGTACTAAAACAGTGACTGGATTGGAGAGTACTATTCCTTCGCTCTGGCGTATAGATACTGCTGCAGCTGCCACAGCGCGCAGGCACGCTGGCAGTGCTCTGGCTACTGGATCGAGGGTGGCAGAGAAATATGCACAAGGGCGTTGTTTTTGACCAATTGATTGTGTTAGGACAGACAATGCACATCCTTCCCTCTCGTGCGTGTAGAGGAAGAATGGTTTGGAGTAATCCGGGGCTCCTAGGACAGGTGCTGAACAAAGGGCATTGCGTAGTTCTTTAAAGGCTGACTGGCATTCGGGGGTCCAGGGGAGAGGTGAGGGGATGTCTTTAGCTAGGAGGGAGAGAAGGGGTTTGACAATGAGGCTAAAGTTCGGTAACCACTGTCGGCAAAATGAGGTGAGACCTATCAAAGCGCGGACTTGTTTCTGATCTTTGGGGACAGGGGTGTCTAGAATTGTCTGGATCCTGTCAGGCGTGAGTTTCCTCCCTTCTTTGGATAAAAGGTGACCCAAATAGGTCACTTGTGATTTACAGAACTGCAGTTTCTTTCGGGAGACCTTGTGACCATTCTCAGCAAGGAAATGGAGTAGTTTGATGGTGGCTGTGACGGCTATTGGTATGGTGTCTGCTGCTAGAAGGATGTTGTCTACATATTGTATTAGTGCCACTCCATCTGGCAATTGTATGGCGTCCAACTGTCTTTTAAGCGCCTGGCTATAGATGCTTGGGCTCTCAGTGTACCCCTGAGGTGCTCTGCAAAATCTGTACGAACGGGAGTTTAGGGTGAATCCAAATAGATAGCGGCTGTCCTTGTGTATAGGTATGGAAAAGAATGCGTTTTTGAGGTCAATTACAGTGAAGGTGGTGGCAGTGGAGGGGATTAAGGTCAAAATTGTCGTGATGTCGGAAACTACTGGGTATTGTGGCACTACGATTTTGTTTATCTCCCGCAGGTCAATGATGAAGCGGTAGGCTTTTCCGTCTCCCTCTCCCTGTCTCTTTACAATCGGTAGTATGGGACTATTACAAACGTTGCTCACTACTTCCTCTACCACCCTTGCCTCTACCAAAGAGTGTATGATCTCTGTCAGTGCCTTCTCACCCTCTGGCGATATTTTGTACTGCGGTACTTTCGGTAGGGTTGCGTCCTGTCGTATTGTTACGTGTACTGGGTCAATCATCATTCGTCCTACGTCTGAATCAGCCCTAGCCCATAAGTGTGATGGCAAAGTGTCCAGTAGGGATGCGTCAGCCTCGGAGATGGGAAACATGTGCTGATTAGGGTTCTCTCTATGGCGCTGGGGGTTGTCATACAGGACGACACGCACTCCGTCTGGTGAGCATCTGATAGTCGCATGGAAGTGTTTCAAAAGGTCGAGACCCATAATGGCGTCTGGGGTGTTGGAAGAGAGGAGGAATGTTGATTCAACGCTATTGTTGTCAAGGTTAAAAGGGATCGGTCGGGACAAAGGGTTGGTGGAGGGCGTACCGTCAAATCCTATTGAGGTCACATGTGAGCCTGACACGGGTGCCCTTGGAATCAGTCGTTTGGATAGTGCACTACGTGTTGCTCCCGTGTCTACCAGAAATGGCGACTTTGTGCCCAGGACCTCAGCGGTAACATAAGGGCCTTGCTGATCAACATAGAGCTCGACTAGATCCCTCCCTTGCCTCTGGCTGTCCTATGCAAAGTCGTACGCATTGTCATAATCTGTCTGTTGGTACTGATTCTGTTTGGGATGGTCAAATGTGTTCACTCTTCCTGGCCTTTACTCGCTTGCTTCACTCGCGTACCCTCTCCCACGTCCTCTTCCTCTCTGTCCACTTGCTATTTCCTCGCCCCTCTGCCCCTACCAGCTCCTAGCAAAGCCGGGCATTGGGTTTTCCAGTGTCCATATTCTTTGCAAAATGCACATTGATCCTGTCCTAGGTCTTGGCGTCCGACATATGATGTCGATGAATTGTTTCTAGGTGGCTGTACTCTAGGGGTATTCTGCTGGTATCCTCCCCTATATTGCTCCCTTCCTGTATTCGCCCCCTGGAGTTGTGCTACCATTACCCTTTCCTTCAAGTCCTTCTTTTTCCTTTCTGTAGCCCTGTCATTTTCGTTTCTCTGATGCTCATAGTACTGGGCCATTTGGAGAATGGCCGCCGGTTTAGATGCTGCCCAACTACTTTCGCTGGCTTGTAATTTCTGGGATACATCTGGCAGTAGTCCTTTGACATAGTTCTGCACAAATAAGTGGTGTCCGGTTGCGGTGGTCATGTCTTGTCCACTGTAATCGGAGAACACCGTTTCAAATCTGGAGAAATACTCTGAGACATCCTCTTGTGGTTTCTGGCAGCACGCGGTTACTATGGACCAGTCTATCTTTTTCTCTGGGATCAGCGTTTTCACTTTCTGCACTATTTTGTCAGGGAGGTCCAATATTGCTTTAACCGGTTTTTGACCAGGGTTCCGCTGTTTATCTAATGTGTTGAGTTGTTCCCAGGTATGACCAAGCAGTTCGGTATGGTCTATTTTCCTAATCTGTTTCCACACATCTGCTGGCAAACATAACCCGAAGAACAAGTCTATGTCGGCAAGTGTCATTATTGTTGATCCCAGAGCGGTACCTAGCTCGGTGTAAAAGGCGGTGGGGTTCTTTCGCAAATCCGGTAAAGATTTACGGAACGTCAAAATGTCCTGTCTGTCCCATGGTTGATACACCCAATTGTAGACCACCCTTCCTCTAGCGTCTTGATGGTTCATATCGTCATGAGTCCCTTGTCCTCTAGGAGGTACCCAATAAGGGGCAGCTTCTTTTATCGGCATCATGCTATCTGGTTTTTCCACCGGGGGTCCTGCTATCTTAGATGTCCTGTCCTTATCTATCCGTCCTTGTTCCAAGAGGTGACGGAAACCTCCAGTGTGGATGAAAAGAGTTCTGTAACATCGTTGTCGCCTTCATCTCCGGTGTCTACCTTCCTATAGAGAGCCACTAGTCGCTCGGGCCCTACATCTTGGTACTTCTCTTCATATGCAGTAAGAGTGTGGTAACAGAGACGTACAATAAAGTATCGTTTGCGGTTTTCAACATAGGAGTTGCATATGTCAGTTACATGCTCTTCTGTCTCCTTCCTATCTATGAGGGATTTAACTACTTTATCAATGCCTGCTCGCTCATTTTTCTTAATCGCGGGACCCTGGGCGCTCCTGTTTCTTTTGATCCTACCTCTACTACTGTATCCTTTGATGAGGCATTTGGTGTGGGTGACTCGGTGGGAGCAGAGGTGGTGGAGACTGAGGCGATCGTGCCATCTCCGGCTATACTTTGGTGGTCCTGTCGTTGTACTACGGGATGAGTAGGGGCGTAAGGGGGTGGCATGTATATGATTGGGGGACCTAACAATAAATCATCATCTACCCTTTGTTTTGCTGGTAACTTGGGGTAAAGAGTCGAGGGCGTTCTAACAGGGCATTGATCTGATATTTTTGATTCCTGTTCCTTTTTATCGATTTCCTTTTCTTTTAGTTTTTCTTCTAATCTTTTACAGGCTTGGTAAGCTGATTTTCGCGTTTCTTTATCTTGTCTAGCTTCGTCCCTTTTCTTTCTTTGAGCTGCCTCTTTTCGCCATAAGCCAAAACTGTCAAACATGGCTGGTCTAGTTTTCTTTTTGTGGAGAGCTAATTCTAACGTTTCTATTTTAGCGGGACCGAAAGATCCCGTCAGTGGCCACTGATTTACCCGGTCCTTCCGAGTGTATTTATGCCATAGTTTGCTATAAGCTACGCTGGCTAATCCATACTTTACATACAGGTCCTTGTTAGGGGTGCCTTCCGGCGGTGCCGGCTGACTGACCTCTAACGAACGGTCTGGTCCAAAACAATTACAATCAAACAATCTAGAGAAAACAGGCATGACGTATTTATCGGTCAAAATGAATATCTCAATCAATCAATTTAGACAAAAAGTCTGCACTACCTGTCCTTCGCTGCCTGCAAAGAGAGAGAATATTCCTATTCTTTGTTGTTTGCAAGCAGGGAAATGTCGTAAATAACTCAATATCAAAAAAGGAATACTAGTATTTCAATCAAACTATTCAATCAATCAATCAATTTAAGTCGTTTTTTCACGACCTTACCCGGACCGTATGGACAGTTCTTCGTCTTCCCCTTCCAGCGCCTGGTTGTCCTCTCACTCCAACAATCAATGCGGCGTTCCTCTAAGGTCCAAGTCAGGACCGCAGGTCACTCGAGAGAGGTCCGTTCAGAACCGGTGAAGTTCAGTCGATCGGCAGCCAGACAAGGGTCTTCTCAGGCAGGTATACCCCAATCGTTTAGTTGTTCACTCTGTCGTTAGGACCTCTCTACCGGACCCACGCGTCGCTGATGGGCCCCTACGCTTGGGCGCCAATTTGTGAAAGGCAGCGAGTCTTCTAAGACCCTCAATGCTGCCCGGTGCAGGGTTCCACCTCTAATTCACTTTGGGTTCGCTATCAAAATAATGAGGCAAGCGCTGGAAACTGGAAGAGAAGAAAATGGTTTATTTCTCATGAGGAGATCACGTCAACTGAGACACCGGGATGTCTGAGGGAAGTGTTCTGCTGACAACTCCCTTGGCTCTTCCTTTTATACAGGTTTGACACAATGCATTTGTTTGATCAACATGGTTACAAAAGCTTGGGGTCCCCGCCCCGGGCAGGTTGTCACACAAGCCCAACAGTAATTCTCTTCCCACCCAGGTCAAACAGACAATCTTATCTTGCAGCTGGACCTTGCTTCAGGGTCTAAAACATGTGAGACCGGTCAGATCTAAGAGTCCGTTCTGTTGATAAAAACAGGTCCCATTGTTGGTAATAACAAGTCTTGCTGTTTGCAGTGCAATAAATCATTTTGCAAGAGTCTTTTTGGTGTTTGGAACCTGTTTGTGTAACTAGGTGTAGTGAAGGGTAGAGCGTCCAAAGGCTTGTCTGAAAACAGGGATGAGAGGAAAAACGAGTTTGTGGCAGCAAGTGGCGCTGAGGTTTGTTGTGGCAATAGAGTTTATAGCCCCAGCACACATACCAGGTCGGTCAGAGGGATGCTAGTAAGGGCAGGGTGAAACAAAGGTGACCAACAGAGTACAAAATGGCTGTGATAGATTAAAATGACTGCAACTTATGTGCACATAGAATTCCACCAGACAAGATGGCGCAGGTAATGTTCATGATTATTGTTTTGCTTTTAACAGAAGGCCCTGATTTTATATTAAAAACAGAGCTTTGGACTATACCATTTCCTGCTGAAAGGCAATATTTCTCTCCATGTCTCATACCTGGCGTGTCACGCAGTTTGGTGCTTACTTTCCCTCCATGTTAAAGAACAGTAGATGTTTCAGCACCCAGGCTAATGTGCTGCATAGCTAAATACATATAAGGTCCCAAAGGTGAGACCGATTGCATTGCAAATGCTTGTTTGTACTGCTGTGTAAAACCCCGGAAAGTTCAGAGCTCTCCAACTCTCTCATATATTTTTCACAAAGGAGCATTTTAAGTATGCATTTCTGAAATGGGAAATTTGACAATTTAAAATAAAAAATTGTCTGTATTTCCTGACGTTATTTTCCGTATCCACAGTGTTTCGATACAACTTTTTTTGTGTAACATTTTTGTAACCGAGATTGCGTGATGTTTGCAAAATTATTTTTTTGATCTGTTACTTTTGTTAATCATTATGTGAAGCCACACAACAAATATGGCATTGACATTGTGGGTGGTGCTATACTTTTGGGCATTTGAGACTTACTTTTCTTCCCCATTTTGTCTATTCCTGTGAGAGGAAAGAATCCTAGAAAAATAATTTGACAATATTAGGTATATACATCGCAAATTATCACCCAACCCCTTACTCCGAATTTACCCTGTATTACTAACCCGCATGTTTTACATTTTGTCTTTTTTTGGATGAAAATGACGTGACTCTTGATATTTTGCTCTTTTTTTTTTATTGGGGACGCACCACTTTTGACCCCCCCCCCTTCCAAATCAAATGAATCGATTTGGACATTGAGTTTTCCACCTTGGATTTGCTTTATCCGAATATCTCCCTCAGTAGAATGTCTGGATGCATTGTACAAAGGCATGAATCAGCTGTGTTGTGCACCCACCTCTTAACTCACAGGTGGCTGTTTAGGACCGAGATCCCGATAGCTTGTACTACTGTGCTGCTAATTTAGCAATATATCCCCTCTCTCGTTCAGGATTACTACTACACATGTTGTGAATTAGTATGTTTTTTTTATTCTATTTTCTCGTTCTGTTTTCTCAGTTGAACTTGATATTTTAACGTTTTAACGTCAGACTTTCCCTGAGCAGTTATGGGAAATTGCTGTTTCACATGGTTATTCTATTTGTCTATTGGTACCCCAATTCTCTCTAGTTTATCTAATTAGAACCATGCGTCAGAGTTGTTTGAATCCCAGGATGCTTTATGAGAATTCTTAAATGATTAAAAAAAAAGCTATTTATAAATAATTAATTTGAGTATCACTTTTTTTCTGCTGGAAAACATTATTTTCCTCCTTGCCCTATTTTGTTTCGAATAGTTAGTTACTAAACTTGAAGTCTGATTCTGTTTGATGGCAAATACACCTGAAACTAATAATGTAATTGTTTGAATCATCTACTAAAATATGCAGTTGTGGTCAGATATCTTCTTATGTTTGAGCACGGAAAGACAATGTGCCTATAGTTTTTTGAGTAACTGAAGGGCTTCCTGGTTTATGTAGTATTGGTCCAAGGGGGGTGGCACTCCGTGGCAATCACTGATTTGAGAGAGGAGGGCAGTAAAGAGGCACTTGTTTGATGCTAGTCACTAATTTCTTGGTGTGAAATCCCAACATCCTCCCCAGTGGACCAACCACTACCTTCAAAGGGTAAATTGCCCTCCCCTCTTCCTACCCTGTATAAATACTGTACTTCAAGTATTCCTCCGCCTGTGTGTTTAAGCCAGTGGAGAGGTTGGGTTGACTCCATTTGGTTAGATTGTCTTCCAACACTATAAGTTAAGATACTACCACGAGTTATTGCCAGTGGCTAGACAAATTGCAAGCGTTCCTCCCAACATCTTTTGTGTGTTTGATGTACTGCCCTAAGTGGCAAGGGTATGATGAGCCCAGACGTGGGTCCCATGCTCGCTGTGCCCCTGGAACCAAGCTACACCATATTGACTGTCCCCAATCAAACTGGTTTTGAATTGCTTGTATTTTGGTTCAGGGAGGACCTGGCATGGCAGTTCAGGCTGGACTATTCCTATTGGAGCAATGTCAAAACTAATTTGCCTATGACTGGTTCCAAATGGCGGTGGCATGGTAGGCAAAATTACAATTGGTTGGAAAGCTACCCCGAGCAATTGGGAAAGCTACCCTGAGCAATTGCCAGTGGTTAGATTTATTGTAGGCATCCTCCCATCAGCTTTTGTGTGTTTTATGTCTTCCAACAGCAGTCTGTTAGCCCACTCAAATTGTGGTAGTATGTGAATATAATTGAAAACCCACAGTGCTAATTCTAGTTCTCAAAAATATCTAGCCTCACAGACATTGAAGGCACATTAATCTGAACTTGCTGTGGCTCCAGGGTGACTGGTGGATCCCTTCTAGCAAAGGGGCTGACTGTGTCACAGGCATCAGATAGTTTTGGCCTTCATTTGCCTGAAGAATCTTTAGTAACAGTCATTCTTGCTCGGTTGTTAACGTGCCTCCCGTAAATTTAAATGGAACAAACCGAATGGGCTTATGTATTGTGACTGTTCCTGTATAAATAACTTGGATACTCATTCGGATCTAGTATATATGTGTGTGTGTGTATATATATATATATATATATGTCTCTCTCTCTCTCGCGCTCTCTCGCGCTCTCTCTCTCTCGCTCGCTCTCTCTCGCTCTCTCTCTCTCTCTCTCTCTCTCTCTCTCTCTCTCTCTCTCTCTCTCGCTCTCTCGCTCTCTCGCTCTCTCGCTCTCTCGCTCTCTCTCTCTCTCTCTCTCTCTCTCTCTCTCTCTCTCTCGCTCTCTCGCTCTCTCGCTCTCTCGCTCTCTCGCTCGCTCGCTCGCTCGCTCGCTCTCTCTCTCTAGATCTTTTTTAGATATCCAAGCCGCCTAACCCGCCCCTATTGTTTTTTCTTTTATTTATTTAGTTTAGCACAGTTGGCACAGAGTGGGGCATATAGCACACATCACTTTCTTCACACGTTTTAGCATATAGTAACAAACAGAGAATAGAAAATACAAATCAACATAGGGAAAGGTGTCGCTGTTATATAGATGAATTAATCTTGTTTACAAGCAGTAATTGTTCCAGTACATGTTTTTATGAGTGGGTTTAGGTATTTAAACCGGGACCAAAACAAGCAAGTGAATATTATTTATTTAAATATTTATTGTAATGGATGTGTATATTTATATATATTTTACATGACTTGCTGTCCAAAAATGCATTTACGCATGTATTTATGAACATTATGCACTGATTATTTTTCATGTACAACATCAAAACAGCTGCATCAGCAAACGATTGATAAATGTTGACAACAGCTGGTTAAGGTGTGCCATTGGTGAATGGCAACACCTCTGTTATTTTCATATATTTTCTTGTTGGTTTAAATGTACTGGTCACTTTAAGAAAAAGTCACGTGTTACAAAAACGAAAAAAAGTGAAAGGTATTTAAAAAACTGTCAAAGCTAATAGCGCGTCATGTGATCAAGTCCCCGGTGAGGGACGAAACGCGTCATGGCTGCTGCATCCTTTTGGGAGTTCCAATAAACATTGCAGTGTGACAAACTTCAGTGGTCCGCGCTCTCTCTTTGCGCCCAAGAAACTGGCAAATCGAGGAGGAGTATGGTAGGTCATGTGATCAAGGCTCCTCGGAGCCGAAACGTTAAGGCGGCACAGCAATAAAACATTGAAGAATCAACTAACCTGGGTCCTTGTCCGTAATTTCAGCGAATGTTTGGAGAACGTGGAGCAAAGATTTATATATATATATATATATATATATATATATATATATATATATATATATATATATATATATATATATATATATATATATATATATATATATATATATATATATATATATTCATTCTACTGGCGGTTGCCAGTTTATAGTTAGGACCTATTTTCCATAGGAAATCCGCAACATTCTATTTGAAATAACTCTTGCGTCGGTTGACGAATCTTCGCGAAATTTTCAAACTTTGTGGCCCGCTCCGCTCCTGAAAGTCTTGGGGTGATTCGTCAAGCGGGGGCCGAGGAAAAAAAGGGGGGTCCCAAAACGTGTTTTCCCCATTCATTTTCCCATAGGAAACTTTAGCCACGGCTACAGCCCGAACTGCTGAACGGAATTACACCAAATTTGGCAAAGAGGTAGTTCTTGGTTCAGAAAGAACCCTTTTTGTTAAATGGTGTAAATCCGTTCAGTAGTTGCTGAGAAAATCAAAAGTAAAATCACATATATATCTATGGCCGCGTAGGGTCCGCGTACCCTCCCGATCACGAGCTGCATGCTAATTGGCTGTCAACACTCCAAATCAGGAAGTGTTGGCAGCCATTTTGTCCCTCGGTAGAACTGAGGCACAGAAACAAGTGCGCAAAACGCACAAAGGGGGCAGGGTAGAAACACCCTGACCCCCTAGGTCTGCTCAGGGGGTCCCACAAGGACCCCCTGGGCAGAAAAAAGCATTTAAAAAAAAAAAAAAAAAAAAACAAAAAACGGCGGGATGCGCTTAGGGTGTGCGGATCCCGCCGATAAAAAAAAATAAAAATCGAAGCGCGGTCTCCCACGCTTTGATGCTATTTTGCCCCCGGGGGCATGCGAGGTTTATTGAAATAATGCTGGGGGGCCTCTAAGGGCCCCCAAGCCCCGGGGACCGCCACCCCCGGGGCTTTCAATTTAAAATGGTGCGGGAGGGCGCTCGTCCCTCCCGCAGCTCCGGGGACCGCCACCCCCCGGGGCTTCTTTTTAATAAAAAAAAAACCATTTCCTGTGTGGGGGGCTCGAGCCCCCCACACGCCCTGGGACCGCCACCTCCCCGGGGCACTAAGAATTACAATGTGGGGGTCCGTTTCGGACCCCGAGCCCTGGGGACCACCCCCCCCCCAGGGCCGGCTCCTGCAGTGTCCCGGGGTGCCTACCCCCGGGACACTGTAGTTTGCTATGACAGGAAGGGAGCCTCGCGGCTCCCGTCCTGTCATAGCAAACTGCTTTGAATTTTGGAAGAGAGAGCAGGAAACCTGCTCTCTCTTCCAAAAACCAAAGCTGATTGCTTTTCCACACGGGGAGCTGCATCTTAGCAGCTCCCCATGTGGAAAAGCAATGCCAGCTCCCGAGGGACGCGGGGAGCCGGCGGGACCGTGGGAGGAATGGGGACCCCCCCACGGTCCCCAACGGAGAGGGCCAGCCCCGGGGGATGGGGTCCCCGGGGCTAGTAGTGGCCCGGGAGGGGGGCCACGCGGCCCCCGCCCCAAAATTAAAACATTAAAAAAAAATTTAAAAAATAAAGGCCGCCCCGGGGCCAGTAGAGGCCTCAGGAGGGGGGCCACGCAGCCCCCCTCCATAAACAAAAATATATATTTGGCCATGCCCCGGGGGATGGGGTCCCCGGGGCCGGAATTGGCCACGGGAGGGAGGCCCACGCGGCCCCCTTCCCGTTTTTTTGTTTGTTTGTTTTTAAATTAAAAAAGGGGTCAGGCCCTGGGGGATGGGGTCCCCAGGGCCCAAAAGTAAAAGAAGAGGGGCCACACAGCCCCCCTTCCAAAAACAAAAAAACACGCGATCGTGCTGAGGCCCAGCCCCCTCCCAGCAACACTCTGCAAACGCGCCCTGTGGCGCGTTTTAAGTTGGGAAATGAATTCCCCTTCAATACTGGGGGTCCCTGGGGGCCAACTAGCCCACCAGGTACCTCCAGTAAGCGCCACAGGGCTGCGTTGCAGAGAGGTGATCCAGGCCACGCCCCTTTTTACACCTCTCTGCAACGCAGCTGTGTGGCATTTTCTGAACGTACCTGGTGGGCTAGTTGGCCCCCAGGGACCCTCAGGATTGAAGGGCATTTAATACCCCAACTTAAAACGCGCCACGGGGCGCGTTTGCACAGTGGTGAAGGGAGGGGGCGGGGCTTCAGGTGACATGTGTGCAAACCGGCCCCGTGGCGCGTTTTAAGATGGGGAATTAAATCCCCTTCAATCCTGAGGGTCCCTGGGGGCCAACTAGCCCACCAGGTACGTTCAGAAAGCGCCACAGAGCTGCGTTGCAGAGAGGTGTAAAAAGGGCCGTGGCCTCTGAACACCTCTCTGCAACGCAGCTCTCTGGCGCATACTGGAGGTATCTGGTGGGCTAGTTGGCCCCTAAGGACCCTCGGGATTGAGGAGGAATTAATTCTCCAACTTAAAACGCGCCACAGGGTGTGTTTGCAGACATGTCACCTCAGGCCTCACCCCCTTCCTTCACCATTGTGCAAATATTCCTCTAAAATCAGCCGAACTACGAATTCCGATTTACTCACCTGTTATCAGGAGAGACCTCAGTGCTGCATGTTTGAGCCCAGTACTGATCCTGAAAAGTAATTCTAACCGTACTTACCAGTAACTTGAATTTCCTTCCATAGGCTAACATTGACTGGTTTCACTTGGAAATTCTTCTAAGTGTGGAGTTTTGGAACTTTATAATATTCCTCTAAAATCAGCAGAACTACGAATTCCAATTTACTCACCTGTAATCAGGAGAGAACCCAGTGCTGCATCTTTTAGCCCAGCACTGACCCTGAAAAGTAATTCTAACCGTACTTACCAGTAACTTGTATTTCTTTCCATAGGAATCCATTGTCTGGTTTTCAGCAGAAAAGTTTCAAAGTGTCGATTTTCACAAACTACAAATATTCCTTAAAAATCGCCTGTATGACTTAAACGCATTCTTTCAACTGTTTACAGGAGATGCACCAGTGCTGGATCCAGGATCCACCACTGAGTAAGAAAAAGTAACGATAATACTACTTACCTGCTAAGTGAATTTCCTCCCATAGGATAACATTGGTGATTCTATGTGAAAAAGTTTCTAAGTGTCAAGTTTTAAAATACAATAATATTCCTTATAAATCACTACTGTAACCAAAACGCTTTTACTCAACTGTTTACAGGAGATGTCCCAGGACTGAATCTAGGATCCAGACCTGTGGTTAGAAAAGTAATCCATAAAGTAACTAATTGCATTTAACTAGAAATTCACATTGAGCTCAATGTTGCATTGTGTTTGAAATTGTGTTGCCCATTGCAACAACTGTAACTACTGTACTTAAAAGTCTATTGCCTATTTGCAAAGTATTTAAACTAAAGTAATTCATTCTGAGAAAGTATATTTTGTAATGTAATGTATAATGCAATTACAATGTAATTTAAAAAATAAAATATCTAAAAATAAATAGTTTAAAAAATGTAGTAAATCAGTATCAAAAAAATAAATATAACAATTAATACATTTAAAAATTGTCAATTACAAAACCTTTGAAATTCACTGAAAAAAACCATAGGTTTCAGACATGTTCTAGTTGGGAATTAGCATTTAAAAAACCTTTGAAATTCACTGAAAAAACCATAGGTTTCAGGCACGTGATAGTTAGAAATTAGCATTTAAAAACCTTTGAAATTCACTGAAAAAACCATAGGTTTCAGACACGTTATAGTTAGAAATTTGCATTTAAAAAACCTTTGAAATTCACTGAAAAAACCATAGGATTTAGGGACAGTTATAGTTAGTTGGACATTGCACTTGTACAAAACCTGTGAAATTCCCCCATTGTAGTTAGTTCAGCTAACTATAACTCGCGCCCCCGCAATGCACTGCTGATGACGTCACATATTACATCACTCATGACATGATCAGTGACATCACTGATGACATCTCAAATGACATCACTGATGACATCATCCATGTGATAATTTCATGCATCTTCTCACACCCTAATATAACTTTTGATACACCCACTCTAAATTACAGACTGCCATTCTCAAAACCATAGACACTCCAACACCAATAACTACATACCCACTCACTGATTCTTGGGTCTACACACACATCCACTCACTCACCTGTACAGTCACTCATACTTATGGTCACTCAGTACAGGACTATCATATGCACTCATACACCTACATAGACACTCACACACCGCCCCTCATCCATAGAGGTACTCACACACCTAGTCAGTCATGCAAATAATTAATCACACTGCCATTTACTCACCTATACAGTTATACACACACCAGCTCACTTACTCATACAAATACTAGCACATTCTTACGCTCTTATACAATCACTAATACAAGTACACACTCATCCATACAGCCACTCTCACACACTCTCACTTATACCCATTTATATACTCCAACACACATATATACTGCCTTTCACATATGTAGTTACTCACACATGTACCACTGAGATACATTCACTCACTAACACACCCATACACCCACTCACCCACCCATACAGTCAATCACAGATGCACTCTTGAAACCATGCACCCAGTGAATCACCCACTGATACATCTATGTGCAGTCACACACACCCCATCCACACAAACACTCAGGCACCGATACAGATACTCAGACAACCAATCAATAACTCATATAGACACTCATGTAGCTATTTACAAACCCATGCAGCCACTTACACACCAACAGACAGACGGATAAAGACATTCACACAGTTTAGTCCATAGGTCTTCAAACTGTGGGGCGCGCCCCCCTGGGGGGGCGCAGCATCCCCTCAGGGGGGGGCGCAAACTTCACCCCACCTATTAACCTTCCATTGTTTCTTCCAGGCCCATTAGGCTTCCTGTGTCTCAGTCCGAGCTGCTGCTGCAGATCGGGCTGCTGGGGACTCGTCTGGGCAGTGTCTGGAGTCTTATCTCCGGCACGCCCGAGTTTTTCACAGGTCTTTAAAGACCATGTGCAACCCATGTATATCTTGGAAACAGAGCACAAAGAGCCAAACAAGAGCTCAAAGCGAGCACAAAAGAGCACAAACTAGTACAAAAAGCTCAACGAAGGGTACAAATAACACAAAAGGGTACAAAAAAGCAGAAAATAGCAAAAAGGAAAAAGAAAAGAGCACAAAATGCACATCCCGATTGCGACCCGTTTTATGCTGCCTCGTTAGGGAATTTCAGAATGGTTAATGGCTGCTAAACTGTTCAGGTTTTTTTTAAATATGCTTGGGGGTAGTCTGAACCGAAAACTGACCTATTGATAGCGAACCATTTAAACTTTCCTGTTACATTTGAATGGCATTCATAACTTCCTAAGCTCCGGTCATAAAAGGCATGATTGTAGGCTTAACATAAGAGGAACCCCTTTAGAGAAAACCGAAAATAATGTAACTTTTTTTTCTTTTTATGTAGTTTTTTTGTTCAGGCTTTTGTTTGACCTTTACTACTGTTTCGATGTTGCAGGTAAAGGGGCAGGGCTACATGTTTAGCGCTTTACCCAGGTTCCATTACCTCAGTGAATGGACTTGACCCAGCTTCAAAGCTGAGGTGAGCCTGGTGCTTCCTTAAATTAACTCTGAACATTCGTGTCCATATTTCACCCATGTTCCTATGTGTAGCCAGCTATACACCTTGTGTAATTGACCTGCCAGACACGAGTTGAGCACTGCTAAACTTGATCATTTTTTGGGGTGGGTTACATATATCCACCACTCAAATTACTTTCATATTTCACTATACTAATTCACCACTAATCCTTTATGGGTTTCCCCGAGTAGCGTGCTACTCTCCCCCCCCCCAAAAAAAGCGCTTCAACACCCCATCAGGGGTAACAAGCGCTATATAAATGCAAACCTTTTTTCCCTCTTCTATCCTTCTGAATCCAAATAACTGACTAACCTCTCCACCACTTAAATCACTTTCATATTTCACTATACTAATTCAACACTAAACCTTTATGGGTTCCGGAGCAGAGTGCTACTCGCCGAAAAAGCGATTCGACGCCTCGTCAGGGGTTGTAAGCGCTATATAAATGCAATTACAATATTTACATACCTTTGTAAACTGATTACAGAGGCTGTTTGTTTTCTGGTTCCGGTACCTCCTGGGCCCCCCTCTCTGCCTATTTCTTACATTTGGATTTTACTTTTTACTGCCTTAGTGTGAAAATGCATTTCATTAAAAGGAATATAAAGTAGGGTTACCATAAAAAAAAAATGCCAGCCATCTGTTTAAAGAGCCTGCAAAGGCCTTGTCTTGACACTAAATAGGGTTATAAATAAAATAGTATGTATTCATTTGTAATGTGACTTTTCAATCTTTGTTCCCTTTAACTATCAGTCATGGATCATTCAGGCCGCCCTAAAACACAATTAAAAATGCTTTCTGTTCAAAGTATGCACAGATAAGTGCTGAAAATAGGCTTCAGGGGACTGCCTGGGACATCAATATAATGAGCTGGCAACCCTAATCATAAGACTGGAAGTTTGTTGCAGGATCAGCACAATATTTATTTCCTCCACCCTCGATCCCTGGACCCTGAATAATACCATAAAAGCAATAGTGTAACTTATATCTGAAACCCTATGCCAGCCCTCAATAACATGCTGAATAACTTCAACTGTGTCTGGGAATGCAACCTGCATTCAGACAACTCACTCCTCATTCTCGCCCTTCACTTTCACACTCACAGGGATCACAATGTACTCACACTGATCACCATGCACTCACACCACCCGCTCACCCTGCACTCACACCACCCGCTCACCCTGCACTCAGTGACCACACTGCACTTATGCCATTCACCATGAACTCACATCGTTCTCCCTCCACTTACCCTGCGGTCACATGAGCACACCGCTCACTCTGCACTCACAGTGATCACTCTGCACTCACACTGATCACCATGCACTCACACCATTCACCCGCTCACTCTGCACTCACACTGATCACCATGCACTCACAATGCTCTTGCGCTGTTCACCCTGTACCTCACCCTGCAGTCACACGAGCACACTACTCACCCTGCTCATGTGACACTTCACTCACCTGTCCCCCTCACTGCTCACTCTGCAATCTCACTCAAACAAGCCCATTTGTCCCACTCTGCACTTACATCTGCACCCAAATGGTCACCTCACTCACCCTGCAGCCACTCCTCTCACCCTACTCTCACACTGTCGCATCATTCACCGTGCACTCACATGGGCACTCCTGTCACCCACACAGCGCAGAGGGTTAATGTGCCTGCTACAAAAAACGTGTACCATGCAGATCACAGAACTGAGTGTTAGTGAACTACGGTAGCCCTATAAAAAAGTGAAATGTTGGTCAGAAAGGGGCTATTGCGAGATGAGGTGCATTGTTGGCAAGTGGTAGTGAGGGAATTCATGGAGAAGGAAGAAATGGGAAAGGGGGCGCTCAAAAAGACTGTTCACCATGGGCGACCAGTGTTTGGGCCAGCCCTGGCTGGGAGTCTTAGCCCCCCCCCGAAGTTCGGGTCTAGTTGCACCCCTGGTTGCTTCCCATGTCAGAAGTACATTTGCTTCCTGTTTTTCATACCCCCCTCTCGAGTTAGGGCTCTCTGATTGGCGGTTCTGGATGACTACTCCAATCAGCATGTAGTTCCTGCAGCAGAGCACTGCTTTGACGTCGGCACTGACGTTCCTCCAATGAACGGGACAGCAGGACGGGTGCCTGGGAGTGCCGCAAATTTTGTATACATAAAGTTGCAAAATACTTCAACTTTGCTAATGAAACAGCACTTCTTCACTGTTGCCTTTTGCCTCGTGGTTGCTGAATTTGACATCTGGTTGCTGCCGTTCGCCTCGCTCTTGAATCCTTCCCCCTCAAGGTTATCCTGGTTTTTACCCTGGCAGCTACTGCATTTTACTGCAAGGAATTTACAATGGTTGTATCCTTCCTGAAGATTCCATTTTCTGGCAGGTAAGAGTGAAGAGCTTTTTGTTTTATTTTTTTAAAGCTTCGCTCCTTTCCCCTTCATCCCACTACTAGTGGGAACGTTGGAGGCTTCAAGGAGGAGCGGATTTGGAGATAATGCCATAGGTGCTGACTTTGGTTCTGGGGACCCAGGTTCGAGTCCTGGCATCGGCTCAACATGTGATCCTGGGCAAAATCACTTAATTTACCAGTGACTTACGAAAAATGAATTTGACCTTGATTAAAGTCGCTGGTGCTTGTTTAACATGTTCCAGTCCCTAGAGCGGAGTACACAAGCCTAATATAACAAATATTGTGAAGTATGCCTACCATCTGTCCTCACTTCTTTCGTAGACCAAATTTAAATGCTTTCTTGTGCAGTTATTTCTGAAGCTTTCGAAGGCGATCTTCTTTCTAAGCCAACTATGCTAACAAATTGACTCTTGATGCTGCTAGAGAATAAAGATGTATATATCCTCTTGAATCACTTATATCACATGTGTATGATGTAAATGTCCCCTAGGCCTTCTTGGAAAACTGTGACTGGGCTCCTACTGGCACGGCAACACCTGGCCATACTCCACAAAATCACAGATTTTTGAATTGTGTCAGAAAGCATGTTTTGTGGAACCCCTTTTTCTGATATCTTGTATAGGGGCAAGGATGTGGCGCAACAGCCAGAGCTGAAGACTGTGGCGCTGGGGAGTCAGGTTCAATTCTTGGTGTCTGCTCAACATCCTGTGATTCTGGGCAAATCACTTAATCTCCCTGTGCTTACAAAAAATGAATGTGTGCTTGTGTAATGTAAAAGATGCTCCTGTAAGGCGCTCCAATACCTTTGGGTCATGTTTGCGCGATATTAAACAGCAAAAAATATATTACAAAATTTTGTGAGCACTCCCGTTTCCGGGTACTGCTCAAGACTGGAAGTGGAGCACAACCTAAGGATGGCAGAAGCAAGAATCCATCCACACATTGACTGTCTCTGTGGAGAAAAACAAGCACACCCCTCACCTGTGTTTTGGGAGTGTTTTTACTAATCGATCCTAAATTTTGTGTTTTATGTGAAAAATAAAGCACCAATGTAATTTTTTTGGGCTAATGTTTTCTTGGAGACTTTTCATTTAAACTTTATAATAAGCACCAACACTACAAAAACTTCAGGTTACTAAACACTCTTACTTTATTTAATATTATGTGCCCTATAAGACGTGGGCTCTGCAGGAGGGAATGGCCATCAATGATGCAGAGTACCAGCTTCCAGAACTTTTTTGTCAGGTGGTGGTGGTGGGGGGGCTCGACGTGTAAAAAGGTTTAGATAGGGGGGCTCAGCCGACAAAAGTTTGAAGACCTCTGGTTTAGTCACTAACCCATGTATTTAGTAAGATACGTTTAATCACTCACTTATAGAGTCAGTCACGCACCTACTAAATCATCCATCCAGACACTTATACACCCACTCATTATTCAATACACCTTGGCATATATATTAAACATATTTAAATTTTATAGAAACAGTCACTGCATGATGTCATCAGTGATGTCATTTGAGATGTCATCAGTGATGTCATCAGTGATGTCACTGACCATGTCATGAGTGATGTAATATGTGACGTCATTAGCAGTGCCTTGCGGGGGCGCGAGTTATAGTTAGCTGAACTAACTATAACGGGGGAATTTCACGTGTTTTGTACGAGTGCAATGTCCAACTAACTATAACTGTCCCTAAAACCTATGGTTTTTTCAGTGAATATATATATATATATATATATATATATATATTTTCCAAAATAAATATTACCATTGTCTTTTTCAAGATCAGCTATCTGTAGGGAAAGTGTCCTACATCTCATTTTGGCGCAGCATAATGTGTGGTCATATGCACCTGTTTGGTTTACGATTTCCCCTTGTCAGTACTGACTCGGCCTTGAAAAAAATATTCAATCGTGTAATAGATGTGCACAAATGTGTCTGTCGATACCTATAGATAGATACTGTACATGCAGATGTGTAGTTGTAGTGCATTATGCTATTTTTTTCTATCATATAACGCTGAGTTAAAGCCTCAGTTGAATCAAATTATTGTGTGAAGCTATTTAAGGATCCTATCTTTTTAAGAAGTGGGTGTGGTGTTGTGTGTGCCAAGACTAAGCCTGTGGAACTGTATTTACATTCCAGTTTACATCAGTTGGGGACACACCTAAAGAACACAACAGTGAGAAGTTAGCCATATCAGTCTGTTAGCGATGTCTCACTCTGCATACACTGATAATTCTAAACACTTGTTATGCGTTGCTATGTTGTTCTTCAATTTAACAATTACAATAGTCCGCTTATGAGGACCCTGTTAGAAATATGGAGATTAACATTTTACATCCTGTAATAACTTAAATGATGATACTATTTAAACATTTTGAGCAAGCAAGAGAAAACGTACACTATGGGCTACGAGTTTCACCAAGTCGGATGTCCAAGAACGAGTTGTACAGTGGGGAAGAAAACAATGATCATATCCTATCATCTGTGTCTTAGTTCTGTATGCGTCTGTACCTCATAACTGCCAAAGCACACCGGTGTGGTGTGTTCTATGTATGTTCCTTAAAGCGGTCTTTACATTTTTTATTGGTGTAATCCGATTTTGGTAATATTTCATCTTTAAAAACAATTTTTAATATTTTAGCAGGGACTGTCTATTGGAGGAATGGGAAAATTGAGGCCGATGTAATCTAAACTTTTCAGAGGCAATATTTTGTAAATTAAGTATTTAGAACTTTGGTGCGCATCATTAATAACATTGGCCACTGCAGCATTATAAAGATTCAAATGACAATACTATGCATGAAAACAGTAATTCTTCACTTTGCAACGAGCTTCTCGAGGTTTTATAATTGTTTCTATCGAAGTATGGCAAGCCTGTCTTCCATGTATCTGTAGATAGGAAATATGAGCACACTTTGAATCTCCATTGCTTGTCAAATGAGATGCTTCGCGCTATTAGTAATTGAGGGGACTGTCTACAAGTATTGGAAAAGCCAATAGGTTTCACCAATGCGAGACGTATTGTCAATGTTTTTATAAAGATATTACGCAGTAGCGTGGGCTGCTGAGCAACATGGCTCACATTAAACGAAAACAAAGAGCTATGGCGCGGCCCGCATTAACGTCAGGGCGCTTTTTGTGGGTTACGGTTAGAAATGGGGTCTCTAGCTGGCAGAGGTATGCACCCTGTCCTAGTAGGGACCCACACTAGTCAGGGTAAATGTAGTACACACTAAACGTTCACCCTCGGGTAGCTTGGCACAGAGCAGTCCGGGTAAACTAAAGAGGCAATGTGTAAAGTATTTACACCACACCACACTACACCGGTTTAGAAAAATAGGCTATATTTATCTGGTAAAACAAGACCGAAATGACAAAAATACAACATAAACAAGTCAAGATATGATTTTTTAAAGATTAAATCAAAATGCAGTGTTTAGAAGTCAATGGCGCCAACTGCGGCTATCTGGTTGTGCTTGACTGGGACAAATTCAAACGTTCAGTTTGACCGCAATGGAGCGTAGGCTGGATACAGGAATCATGCAGACCCTCTTACAGTACCTTGGATGCGTCGAAAATCAAAGACTATGCGTGGCGCAGAGGAGGTGAGGCGTTGCTGATGTAGGTGATGAGTTGGTTCCTTAAGGCAGTGCAGACTCATTGAGCTTTCCCGCTCTGGGGCGATGCGTTGTGCAAAGGAGGTGATGCATTGGTTGCTTGTGCGGGACCTCGGCTCCTGAAGGCGACGCCGTGTCGATGATGCGCCGATTTCGAGAGTGCAGTGCGTCGATTCTTCGGCATCGATGTCAAACCGCTGGGCTGAAGCCACGCAGGGCCGATGCGTCACAGGCTTTAGTGAAGCAGTGCTCGAGACTTACGCAGTGGCGGTTCTTCGGAGGTGCTGCGTCGGCAAAGTTGGGGCTGCATTGAAAGTCCAGGTCATTGTATCGCGCACTTGACGAGTGATGTCCACGGCTTAAGTGCAGGCAGCGGCAATGCGTCGGTTTCGCAGGGATGCACCTGTTCCAAACTGATGCTTTGGAGTTGATGCCTCAGTTTCTTGGTTGCAGCACCAACTTCACCTCCAAGGGCCCACGACTGGATGTGGCACCACTTGGCAGGACAGGAGCCCAGGTGCCAGTAGCAAGATGCAGGTGAAATCTTTGATGTCCCTGAGAATTCAGTAATGGGAGGCAAGCTCAGTCAAGCCCTTGTAGAACCTTAGAAAGCAGGATGCAGAGAATAAAGTCCAGACCTCTCACTCCCAGGCAAGAAGCAGTAGGCCAATACAGCAAAGCAAACAGCAAAGTAGCAGTCCCTCTTGGCAGAACAGCAGCTCTTCTTCCTGGCAGAATGTCCTCTGTCCAGAAGTGTTCTAAGTTTATGGTGTCCGTGGTCCAGTACTTATACCCATTTTGGCCTTCGAAGTAAGGAGACTTCCAAGAAAGGTCTTTGTAGTGCACAAGACCATGCCCTTCCTTTGGCTCCAGACACACTACAGGGGGTATTCAGCTCTTTGTGTGGAGACAGACACAGCCCTATTCAGTTGCAAGTATCCGATTCTCCCATCACTCTAGCTCAGGAAGGCTCATCAGCCGAGTGATGGGCCATCAGGAAATGCAGGGCACACCTCAGCTCCTTTTGTGCGCGACTGTCTAGAGTGAATTCACCAAGCCCAACTGTCAGCCACCCCAGACGTGTATTCTAGGGTCAGGTAGAGGCACAGAATGGTTAAGAAAATGCCAAGTTTCTAAAAGTGTCCTATTCAGACCTGCAATTTAAAAACCACCTTCAATAAAAGATGTGTTTTTAAAGTGTGAGTCCTAAACACCAAACTCCAATTTTCTATTTGCTCCCAATTGGAAGATATACTTGTAAGATGTTACAAGGCAGCTCCAATGCTAACCTATGGGAGAGATAGGTCTTGTTGTAGTGAAGAACAAATTTCTCAGTTTTTCACTACCTGGACATTTAAAACTCATAAGTACATGTCCTACCTTTTAAATACACTGCACCCTGCCTATGGGGTTACCTAGGGCCTACCTTAGGGGTGCCTTACATGCAAAAAAGGGAAGGGTTGGGCCTGGCAAGTAGGTGAACTTGCCAGGTCGAAATGGCAGTTTAAAACTGCACCCACAGGCTCTGCAGTGGCAGGTGTGAGACAGGTTTGAAGGGCTTCTCGTGTAGGTGGCACAATCAGTGCTGCAGGCCCACTAGTAGCATTTGATTACAGGACCTGGGCGCACACAGTGGACTGTACTAGGGATTTATTAGTAAATCAAATATGCGAATCATGGAGAAACCAAATGTCATTACATTTAGACACAGAGCACATGCACTTTAGCACTGGTCAGCAGTGGTAAAGTGCCCAGAGTCCTAAAACCAGCAAAAAGACAGGGAAGCCATGCCAAAGCATGCCAGGTCTAACAGTTACGTTAAACCATGCTGCACAGCAGCCAGCACTGCTGTGCAACATATAAAAAAAAAACATTAACAAAGCCAAATGCCCCGAGCGTGTAATGCCAGGGGCACGTAAGCAAGTCATCTGTGAATAATACAGAACTACAGAACCATCAATGTGCAGGGGACACTTTGACAACATACAGGTTGTCCCATATTTATAGAAATAAGGGGCGGGTGTCCCATCAGCATGCTGGTGCCATTTTTTGCGAGTATACAAAACAAGAAACAAAAAAAGCAGGAGAGGGTAGGAGAGAGAGGGCAAACAAGGACAGGAGAGGATGGGAGTGATGGGGTGGGGGCAGAGAGGGCCTTCAAACACATGCAATTTAAGGAGTGCTAGATTAAGAATTTAAAAAAAAGTACCTCTACAAGCGGCGGCCAGTGGAAGGAGACAGGAAATTGTACTTGGTTCAAGCTCCATGGATGACCAGGTGACAGGAAGAACCGAAGAGAAAGTGGAAGCAGCAGGAGGCCCTGAGCAATGAGAAGCAAGAAGATGAGAGCGACATGCGAGCCAAACAATAATATGTGTGGGGCGGGCTCTAAGCCCTTGTTCAAGCTTTTTAAAATGTTATTTACAATAGCTTTTACTGATGGCGCATGTGCGCTGTAGTGGAAACCTAAAAAGGGCATCATTTGTTGGTATTCATGTAGAACTAGAGGTGCATTGCCTTAAGAACACATTATATTGCACCACTGAAATTGTGGGGAAAAAATGATCGGTCATCCAAGCAAAGTGTTATTAATGGAGTCATAAAAAAGATAATTTACCTTGGTAAAGCCTGAAATATTTGATGTCTGGCATGTTAAGTCAGCACTCAGCGACTATTGCACTTTCAGTTTCCAGTTCATGCTACTTTTGCCTCATATATGCTGGTTGTGAGGCAAATAAATCTTCAGGGGGAGGGGCGAAACATAGAACTCATATGCGTGACTGTACAAAGTGTAGGTTTGGTGGACGTTAGTCACTACATCAGGGTAAATCAAGTGATGGGTCCTTTTGTTTCTTACTGAGCAAGTCAGAACTTTCTCTTTGTAACATATAGGAGAAAATTGTGTAAGCTGATTCTGATCTATCATGAAAATTTGCAAATACATTGTGTTTGTGACCATTAATTTTGCAGTTAATTATCCTGTACAAGCCTGAGCGTTTTACACAAAATTCAAGTTGAGAAAATTAAATACCTTCCCATGATCGTGTAGATATGCTCTTTAAGATTTGAATGATATCGTTCAGATGGCTCTGATAATGGTGACATGTATGATGGCTTTCAGATGCCTGAGTAACATGATCTAAAACATGCCGTGGATTTGAAAGCTACCCCTGCAAAAATGATATAAGGTACATAACAAATGCAGTGCTGAGGCTGATGTTTTAGACTTTTTAGTCTTACCTATTGTCAGAGGGATGGTTTTCCCTGGTAGGTATTGACTTTAGTGTGGAGGCCCAGAAGTGAAAGAGGGTCCTTTTCCACCATGTGGTCATGTAACAATCTTTGGAGAGACTTAGAATGTGATGACTTCTCTAGAATGTAAGGTATGTGTGCATCATACCTCTATTTTTGGCAGTTGCTTTCTGTGCCCCTTATGTATCAGTCGTATCCTAATTCTGTCTGTAACAAATACTTCTTATTTCACCAAGAAGAGAGAAGAAGACGTTTTTACAAAGTTGGCGATCGAGCAGAACTAAAGGCCCAGTGGGGAGAAGTATCGTGAATACCACAATTCAAGTAAATGTTTGAAACAGCCGTGAAATTGACTGAAATATTGGAGTACGGTGGCACAGAAATGCGCTTAGTAGTGGAGCATTCATTAGGAATGTACTGGTTCATTTAGAGTAATACAGACTCTTTACGCCTTATGAAGAAGTTAGTGTAATGCAGTTGGCATTGGGTGCGACCGTTGGCGAACAGGCCCATTCACTGAGCGATTTGCATCAGGAATCCTAGTATTTAAAAACACGGCTTCTAAAGGAAGGTTCACCATTTAAGCACAACTTGCACTATGTTTTTGGTGCCGTTTTAAATGTATTTATGACTGTTAGAAATGGGTTTCTGGTTGGCTAGGGTATGCCCCTAGGCCAGGCAGTACCCACCACTCAAGTCAGGGAAAGGGAGTTACACACACAAGATAACCCCTGCTCACCCCTTTGGTAGCTTGGCAGAGCAGTCAGGCTTATCCCAGAGGCAATGTGTAAAGCGTTTACACACACACACGCACCGGCACACACAGGCACACACACACGGCACACCACAAAAAGAGACTCCACACAAGGTTATATAAAAATATCCTTTGTATGGTACATAAAACACTTTAGACCATAATCACATAAATCACTGTGCCACTAGCACTTTTCATGACATCATATAGATAATATAAATCACTTTGTAAACCAGGCAATTGCCATAACATTACAAGTTAGTGCAATCTAGTAAATAGTTATAGGTTGCACACGTTATCAAACCACCATCACTGCACATATAAGGCGAATCCTTGAATAATGCTCATCCTGACAAATGCAAGGCAAAATGACATACGTCATAAATCAGTGCACAAAATGCTGCAGGTAGGTCGGGAAGAGAACACCCATGGGTTACCCTCCATCACTGCACATAAACCCCCATATGTCATGAGGTAACAACCAGTATCACCATATACATATCGCCAGGACAACCTCATACAGGCCAGAACCCCCTGCGCTCCTATTAGTGGGGTTACGGTACTCCTAGGGAGCCTGGCTGCAAGAAAACAGATGGCTGGCTAGTGTCTAAAGTAGGCCGCACAAGCACCTGCACGCCTATTACCGAGAATAAAGTAATAAACTCGTAGTAGGGTCCTGCACCTGAATTGGGTTGTGCCTGCTGTACACAATGCTGTCTCCCCGTAGTGTGTGTGGAGTCAAGGCTGGGGATTGAATGGGGGTGTTGTGCACTTCTAAAAGGGTTTGAAGTGCCCCCAGAACAAAGACTTTTGGAGTATAAGTACAGGGACTTTGCCTCCATATTTGTAGACACTGCCTGGGACTTGTAACCAGACGCTGCTGGCTCTACATGCTGCACCTGCTAGAGGAGACTGCTGTGCTACCAAGAGGAACCGCCATTGGGACTGCTGGCTGTTGTGCTGGCTTGCTGCCTACTGATTGCTGGGTGGTAAAAGCAACTGCCACCTTCCACCTGCCCTGATTGTACTGGCCTGCCTCCCTGTACCCTGCTCCCTGATCGTGCCCCAAGTGTTCTCCAGGGAGCATTGTTTATGCCCCTGCCTCTACTTTCAGCGCATGTGGAACGCTTTGCGTTGGTCGCCTGAGGCGTGGGCTCATTCTGCAGTAAAGTGCATGGGGAGTGCTTGCTTTTCGGTATCAGCGCTGCACTCTCCAGCGAGGGAGAGGCTCTGCCTCAGCAAAGGCAACTCCAGGGAGGGGAGTTCGTGGCCCGGAGGAACTCTGATGGCAGCACTTTGTGGGCGGGGCCTTACCGCCAAAGGACGGATGGACTAAGTCAGCCCGGATCCCAGCAGAGGGAAGTCGCACCTACCTGCACGTCGGAAGGGTCAGACCCAGACACAGTTCGGAAGCTGCCCGCATCCCTCTCTCCGAGAGGTACTGGGAGGGGAGTGTGGGGCGGGGAGCTGAGCCAGAGGCTCCTTCGTCCCGGGTCCTAGTTCTTGAAGTAGACGAACGGGGGTGGTGCAGTCATCGTTTCTGCACGGGTAGCCTCTAGCTTTTCTTAGTAAAGCAGCATTGCTGGGGGTGGCGAGCCTAACAGTAATAAACACCTGCCTCTCCCTGTTCCGCTCCTCGTCTTCGGCTCTCTTTCTGGCAGGAAGTGGTGTTGGCTCGATCTACGCTTGCGCCTTCTCTTTCCTTGAATGGATCCTTTGTAGCATATACAGGCAGAAGGCCACGGCTTTCATGATGGAGGAGAGAGCGGCTCTCCGGGCCGTACCTAACCGGGGAACAGCAGCTCCAGAGCCTGGAGGACGGCAGGGATTTAGCATGCCTGGCATCCTGCACTATATCCAGCACGAATGGGCGCGCTTTGAGGTTGAGAAATGCCGTTAGGAGACGGAACGGGCCGAGTTGCAGGTAAGTGTGGGGCAGGTATAGTTTGGGGGAGGGGTGGTTGACTCGAAAGCTCCCCTGTAAACTACAATTCTGGATACGATGGTTTGGTAGCAGGATCACCGTTTTCCCCATGCGAGGTATGCGTTGGCGGAAGTTGGCCGACCGTAGAGCCGGGATAGAGCAGCTGGCACTTCCCACAGTTATATGCAGTCAATGTGTTACTTTAGCAAGTTGGCATGGAGACTTGGAGGCCATTGGGGATTGCTTTACATAGTCCTTGCGTTGACACCTTAAGGTATGGAATAGAGGGAATAGGATCTCATCCATCCAAATAGAAGTAGTGGCCCCCTCAACCCGCCCTCTCATAGCGAAACTGGGTTAACAGCACCCACTCCATCCACTCTCTCACTGCTTGTGTAGGGTTTTGCACAGCAGCAGACATACCCATTGCCGTCATTAAATATAGTGGTTGTCGTTACCAGGGATCAGAGCCTTATACCTCCTCCACTGTCAGAAAGAGAAGAGGCTGATGCGATTTAGCATTGATGGATCGCAGTCTGCACATCCAAAGTAAGCTATGGGAGTGGAGTGGTACTTATATATAGTATTGATTCAAATTTATACAAAGCCTTGAAGACCTTGGAAGTTTCTGAGGTAACATTGTTGTGATAATAAAAACTGAAAACCATTAATAGTAACAGTAGTAGCAAGTACAAAACATTCGTTTATAGCGCTGATTGCCACAGATTTGCTGTTTCAATGCGCTGCAACTAACACGTTGCTCTTATCCAATTTAATGTTACACTGACTAGCGACTTCAGTAAGATGTACGGCTGAGTTGGCCCTGACTTGGTTTTAGTGTCTTCTCTCTTTAATCAGTTCACAGAGGTCCAGAGGGGGAAATAGTGCACACTATAAATGCCAAGTCACACAACAATAAGAATGAATCAGTGAAAGAAAATGACCATCGTCACCGGGGCACACTGCTCCCAGTACAAACTCCCTGTACACATTAACGCCCAGAACACTACTCATTTTGTTTTCTAATACTTATATTCGCCATATCGGACCTAGTCATTGCTAGCCCAGCCTAAAGTAACACCACATCACCATATATAACAACATTTAGTTAAATTAATGCTACGTGCACTTTCACCGATTTTTGTTTTTCTGAGACATGCTTTCGCAGCACAAGTCCAATTAACAAGGATGCTAGGTGTCGAGAGAGCACAACTCATGAATATTAAAATATTCATAATGCTAATAACAGTTTGTTTTCACATTATGCCTGTTATTTATGAAGGTGCTTGGCTAAGTGATACCATGTGGCCTTACTGTCTTCTCAGAGCCCTATGTCGTCATTCCGTAGTGCAGAGCAAGAGGGTAAACAAACATTTGCAATGCAATAGGTCTGGCATTTATGAGACTTTGAGCTATTGGCATTGTAAATGACAATGGCGCTTATTTATGTGTTGTTTTTAAACAGATAAATAAATGTATTGTCATTTACAATGCCAATAGCTGAAAGTCTCGCAAATGCGAGACCTATTGCATTGCAAACTGATTCTACAATCTTTTTTTGCAACAAATTACTACCTGCGTTTTGTTGTGTTTTAATTTCACACTAGATTCTGCTTTTATTGATGTCTGTAACTCATTCTCTTTCTTATGATGGGTCAAGTCGCCAAGGATTTAAACAGTTTGAGGAAAGGGTGATGGTGTGACCATGTGGTATAAGGCAGTCCTATGACCTTCTGCCTTGTTCCTCCTCTAAGACATGGAACTCCTCGGTGACCTGCAATGTCCTTATAATGTACAGTATAGGGTTATTTATCCCACATCTATGTATGTTTTGTGTGTACTGTTAAACAAAATATAGATTCCATTCTTCCATGGCAAGCAACAGAGACCTTAATTAGTCTAAAGAAATCATTCATTTGCAAGGTTCACAAAAGTTGTCACTTCTTGGACATGTTCCAAATTAAATATCTCTGAACTCCCAGCACAAGTTAAAAGGGTGATTTTCTTATCTGCTCACATTTTGTTTGAATTGTGGGAGCTCACATCCCTCGCAGTGAGGCGTAATTCTATTTTAACCCCTGCAGTCGTGCAACTAATTGGTACAAAAAATAAACCCATGTGTAAGCCTTTCTATTTCAGTTGAATGTTCAGATGCACTTGTCTGGCTATCACTTGTGCTCTACTTGCTCAATGTGGATGTTAAAATTTATGGTTTAGCATCAGTGTTTTTTTATCAGCATCCCTCATTCACAATCCTTTTGAATAATGAGACCATGCACTGGATTAGTGTTCAAGGGATTTTGGTGGTTATCTGGTGGAAGGGTGGTTTAAGGTAGATATATGGGTGCTAAGTCTTAGATAATCTGCATGATAGTCATAACACTCAGTACAGGGTCGGGGGCAGTGTTGTCCTTAAGAATGGTTGACGAAATTTGTCCTTAATGATGAGATTCAAAACAGCATTTCGAAATACAGTCAGTAGTAAAGACTGACTCCAAAAAGAGAGTTCAAGATAAGTAAATTTAGTAACTAGGAAGTTTACTACATTATCAAAGTACAGTACAGAAAAATAAAAATGTAGCAGTCTCAATCAGTGAAAGAACACAGGAATCAGTTACTATAAAGGCTCTCAGATTTTTTTTCAAATTGTTTCTTAACGCTGCATTTATTTAAACTTTAAGTCCAAAATGTTCAGCAAATCGATAGAGAAACAGGCAGCACCCCTAGTAGAGACTCACAGATATGGCTCATCCCCAAATGCAGGGCTTTGTATAGCAAAATGCACCATAGAAACCAATAAAAATTAATTGCATAGACAATGGATAGACTCATTGGTGAGAGCAATATAGTGTGTGAACAGTAAGAGCCTTGAAAAGTATTTAAAGGCTTCCTCCGAAGTTCTTTGAGAACAACATGTCTTTACAAAACAAACGGTACACATTTTTATGCGTGCAGTGTCATTGAGAAATATAAACGCACAATGAATATTATGAAACGGCAGCCATATTAATACTAAATGAAGTCAAGGCCTAGTTTAGCATAGGTCAGGAAAACCTAGTTTTGTGCATCCCAGCAGTTTTGTTTTAATAGTAAATGACCACTATTAATAAACACACGTTTCTAATCAGGAAATAATTCCCACAGAGACACAAGCTGAGGCCCTGTTGCCTTCGGTCTCACACTGCTCAGTATTTTCACAAAGCTGGTAGCAATTGATAAAGTCAATTATCTTTCATGATAATGCCTGTTGATGGCTGGTAAATATAGGGTACATTAAGTGCTACACAAGATCTGTGTCACTTGTATGTCAAGAGGCTTTGATTACAGTAATACTATATCAAGTTAGTGTTTTGAGGGTCGACTAGTGGGGCTGGGATGAGTCTGTCACATGTTAGACAAATATTTCTGGGGTGCAGCATGTTTTTGTGGTACAATTAATCACATGGTAGATCAGGGTGTCTAGAAGAGAAGATGATTTGAGTTGCATCGTGTTACAGACCCCTCTGGTGTCACCGCAAGATTTTTCCGGGTGATTTATAGCTACCAAGTTAGACTGAATATTCAAATAGGCTGGCAGAGTTGGGCATAGTCAGTATCCTGCCACTGCCACATCATATTGTAACATTCTTTGAAACCTCGGTGGGGCCAGTTCCATATGCAGTTCATTGTGGAGTGAAAGTCTGTGCAAAGCTACTCATGTTAGATCAGTGCCTCTGTATTGCTGAGGTACAGTCAGCTGCACTTTAAATTATGATGCTTTGAGGACTTGGGTGGAGTCTGTTATGTGCCATATTACTGCCTCTGTGGACAAATCTGTGAGGAGATTGAGAGGTGATATGACAGAATGTTACATCCTGTCCATCTCTGTGGGAGGAGGAGAAAGGGTGGAAATTTCAATAGGGTCAGTGACTGATGAAGTTATAGTTCCTATTCAAACCACCCCTTTGTATTGAGCAGATGCATATCTTTGTATCCATAAGTATTCGCTGCTCTCACTACCTAAAAGGTGCATTTGAGCACTGTATTCTTTAGATCTTGAATGCTTTGGTTGGGTTGTGAAAAAGCACAAGCCCTGGGTGGCAGAGTTACTGTAAGCAAACTCAAGGTCCAATGGCTAAATAGTAATTTAGTTGAAAGAATTCGTAGTTTGCAGTGCTCAGCAACATGGAGGGAAGAGCCGCTCAGAAGTCTCCCAGTTTAGGGCATTTACACAGGTGCGAGCAATTGTGCATACATTATATCCTTTCCACGGTGGGGGGTGGGGGGGGAGGGGTGTGTGTGTGTGTGCTCTATTGATTGACACATTTATCCAATGCTTCTAATTACATAGATTCTAACCAACACATGCTTCATCTTGTAAGTTTTAAGACATTGACTTCCTCAGAGCTAATCAGTATTTGTGTTTTATTTAGTTACCACAAGCTAATTTTGTTGAATAACTTCCCAGCTTGTGCATAATCACTCATTTTTAAACAAGGCTAGTATCTATGAGCTATCAGTTAGTGGCTTTAGTAAAAAATAATCATATCCATATCTCATAAGTCATTAAAGGACGAGGTACGGTTATTGCTGTCCCAAGTCTGAATATACACCAACGCAGTACGTTTGTTGGGTTCCAATGTGTGGTCCCAGTGAGTCATGAGTATCGGAGGAGTCTCAGCGTTCATAGCCTGACAACACGAAACACATGATGGCTAGAATCTAGCCTAGTTTCCAGAGGCTATGCCAGAACAGATTCATATATTTATGTAGGCCTTGGCCGGTTTCTCAGATTTAGTTGCCCCTTTCTTAGCATGATATACACATGATTAGGTATACACCATATTGTTAGAGGCACATGTGAAACCCCTGTTTTTTGTAGTCCTTCATTGAATGATAAGTGTGGGTGCTCTGAGGGGGTTAGACAATTTGTTTTTGCATTGCGTGGTTCCATTTTCCGTGGTACTAACATTTAGTTTGTATATTAAAGTAATCCTTTTGTGATTGAGTGGTTGTTGGAATGCAAACAAAAGCTTTCCTTGGATGACGTCATGAAGTTATTAGTCTTTTATCAAAAACATTTTAGCAATTTTGGATTATATTTGACTAGAAGTGGAAGCCTACTTTGGGCCTCTTTTGCTTTGTAGTCCAAGAAGTTGCTCCAGTAGATCCTGGTTGCTGTGTGGATTTGGTTGTCTACAATATTTTGGTTACATGCATGGTTTATGAAGGCAGATCGCAAAGCCTTTGTTTTCATCTGTCTCGGAGTCTGGAAAATATTTGGTAGTATCACGTAGCTCTGCAGAATATTGTAGCATTCCGTCTTTGTTTCTTTATTAAATTGGATTACATTGGTTGAATGACACTAGCCTGTAGGCCCAAACACTGCCAAGCTAAACATAAAGGAAACCCAAGGCGCTGAGAGCGAATTGAACATTTCTCTCCAGGCCTGCTCTACAGTACATTGCCCGGGCTTTTGCCCATATGCACATAGAACACTTTATTTTTCATTCACTTTTGATAAAAAAATTCATACAAGGTACAGATCACCCCATGCATCATACGTGCGTGCCAGGCCATGCTTGCTACTGTACTGAGGTGAAACATTTTTCATTTTATATTAAAGTATATTAAAGACAAACAATAGTATGCACCTTAGTCTTTAGTGTAGATTACACAAGCATTGCAAAACCAATACGTCTGGTGTTGGATGCCAGCCTTCTGGCATTCAGTGCTTATTTTGTTTTGTCATGGTTTTTCCAAAGCTGTATTTTTAGGAAAGCTGCTTAGGACATGTCAGTCTAAAAAAAAACAACTGGCTAAAAACACACATTGTCCTTGTAGTCCCTGATGCTGAAGGGAACTACTTTTTTGTGGATGTACTCCTTGTGAAAGAGCAGAATGGTGCCAATCACTGTGAAGTTAGCCAGTGGCTGAACTGGGCTGACCCATTGCCTCAAACTATAGGCTATTGTGGACGGAAGACGGCTTGCAGAGGTAACTCCCAACAAAGGTGTAACATAGGTGTAAAGCATAAAAACACAAACCGCTCTGTTTAGGTGGTTTCATTGAAAAATACACTTTCACTGCCTAGTACCCTGTGCAGCGTTGCACCAAGCTCCCAAATCACAAACCACAGTTTCAAATTGTATCACTGTATTCACTTGGTACTTTTTATAAAGTGCTACCTGTCCTCTAGACTACTTCAGATCGCTGATCGGTTAATTTGCCACAGATTTCACTCCTGAAATCAATGCAATTTTAGGAAAGCTGGTATTGTAAGTCTTCAGTTTTATTTTATTATAAATTAAGACAGTCGATCTCCTGAGGGCATGCTGGTTTGCAGCTCTTAATATAATGGTGGGTATGTTTAATGTGAACCCATTTTTTTATTTTTTTATTTATTTAAACATTTTATATAGTGCGAACATGACACTAGCGGGTATCGGAGCTCTTTACAAATGCTCAAGGAGCAGATACCTATAGAAACAAAAATGTCATAATCAAGAACAGTACAGGAAAAAGCAATTCCCCAGGTGAGGGCGGTGTCTTCTCAATGTTAAGGCAGATAGATCAGAAAAGACAATAGCATAGCAAGAAAGCAGTATACCCGGAGAGAGGAGTTCCTAGGGACTAGGGCAGAAATGTGTTCATAAATAGTTGTTTGATTTCTTTCTTGAAAGATGTAATTGAAGGATTCCGTGTGATTTCAGGGGGAAAGGAGTTCCAAATTCTCGGGCGATACCAGAAAAGGCTGTGTTATTACACAAGTTATGCCTCCTTTGCAGTAAAGGGACCTTGTCTTTTTGGAGATAGGGTGTCTCAGATAACGTGGCTCGTACTGGAAGCTTCTGTGTACTTTACATGTCTCCGAGATATCTCACGCTGTCTCTTCTCTGCTTTGTGGTGCGCCCTTCTAGACCTTACTTACAGTCCAATCCAGTCTACCCACAAACTGTTCTCCTAAAAACCTGTGCACAGAACTCCACAGGTTTCAATTGGTCATGTTTGACGGCACCCCCAAGTACCTTGGACCTAGCCCCCTTTTTAAGAACAGCTGTCAAGCTCACCTTTTGGAACATTCTCCATACCAAGGTTTGCCTCCTGCTCGAATTCTTATAGCGCCTAGAGGCAGAGCTGAGGTTCAGTATTACTAGCTAAATAAATATTAAATGCAAGCATGCCAAAGAATTTTCTTTCTTTTTCTGTGTACTGGATTTTACTTTAAGGTGGATACATTAAAAAAATAAAAACAAAAACTGTAAGGAGGCAGTCATAATATGAGCTATGTGACATCACTAGAAGTCTGTTAGGGTTGGGTCTTCTGGTAGCTGAGACGAGCTGCATAGATGGGGTGTGTCCTCGGCACGGAGCCAGTAAGGGGCTACAGGAGTCCCCTTGTTGGTGCGGCCATATTAACTCAATATTACTGATTGAATTGAGCGGATTTTACAGTGCTATGAATCATCAAATGTAAGTGTTTTTGCTACACTATTTTATGTCGCGCCAAGAAGCCATTTGGTGAGATATGCTGTACAGCATGGCCAAAACTCATTGGCAAAACCAATAGGTCCCAAAGGCGAGACCCATTGGCTTTTCCAGTGCCTAATGCTGGTGCGATTTATGTTGACTAAGAAGTGCAGTCTTGAGGATCTGATTCTTCTGTGTGGAATGTAGCAGCATCGGAACTGGCTTAGTAGTCATGCTTCAGACACTGCTACAACGTATCTGAAAGCAGGTATTTTTTCTTAAAGGAATATATATATATATATATATATATATATATATATATATATATATATGTATGTGTGTATATATATATATATATATATATCTGTATATATGTATGTATGTAAACTCTTCCTTCCACTATCCTTTTCAATCCAAATAACAGACTAACCACCGTTCAAATTAATTTCATATTTCACTATACTAATTCACCAGTAATCCTTTTTGGGTTCCTGGGTAGCGTGCTACTTGCTAAAAAAAAAAGCGCTTAGATGCCTCATCAGGAGTAGTAAGCGCTATATAAATGCAATTACAATTAACTAGATCAAGAAAGATGTCATTCCTTTAAGATTTTTCGAATTAGTCAACTTAATTTATATTCCTTCTGGATGGTCCGTAGAGCCCTCTTCAGAAATTGTGTTTAATTATTCTTCAATTGGAAACATTTCTCCCTTTGTTCCACTTCAGGAACGACATTCTCATGCACTCGCCCTCACTCCCCCCCATGCAATCCTTTACAGCCCAATGCATCCCCCCCCAATTTGCATGTGTGTTTTCCAATTACACTTTGACTATCTATTGCATACTGGCTGTTGATGAGTCCAAATATAAACACTCAGAAGGGCTCGCGAGACAGTCAGCCTCAATGTAAGCACAACCCAGCTGTTTTGAATCCCAAAAGAATACATGTGTTCTGCTTTTACTATAAAGGATGTTGGGGAAAGTTTCACCTGGCAGCACTGGAAAAACGCCGTTCACAGACACTCTGATGGTGATGATGGATGTAAATGGACATTGGGGAGATGTGGCGACACCACCCCTGGCACTGTGCTTTAAAGTGCTCAAAATAGTCATGGATTTCCTTTTTCGAGACTGCTCGTGATAGGTTGGGTCTTCTTAGTGCTTGATGTTTCTCACATTTGTAAAAACCACTTTCTATAATTACACCATATTTGATTCTAAGGATAGATATTTGGGTCTTTTCCATCATAGGAGTAGGTAACAGGCCGAATTGCATGCCACCTCAATGTACTGCTTTATCTTGCCCGCCATTCCACCCAACACCCTCCCCCCAGTATTTGGAGTGCAGATCAAAATGGAAACTCCTTTAGAAAACTTTCCATTGGTGCGCCTTCTCCTGCCCATACATTTCAGCCATGGTGTTCCACCACGCTTCTGGCTTCAACTTTGGGTTTAGCTGTGGATCACTGGTTAGTGGGCAGACATCAGAAAATGTCTTTACTCTTCCATTTACCAGTGGTACAAGCATTAAGGCTGAAAATAGGACTAGCTTCATGGCAAATAAAGGGCCAAGCGTTACATGAAATGCTGTGATTGCTGATAAGTTATCTTGTGTGCTGGAGGGCTCTCCTCTTTTCATGAAGCTAGTGAAACTGATGGAGCTCTTTTCGCGTCCTCTTGCTCCATTCACATATTAAAACAACCGAACTAACCATCAAAAGTATTCTTTGAATTAACACTTTTATGCTTGGGTGCAAGTGCAGTAAGTAAGGTGTGGGGCAGCTAATATTTGTATAGTAAGGCCTCCATCAGTGTAACCGAAATGGTTGTGAGATGCTGGTGCCTTTTCATATTTGAAGCACTGTCGACGAGGTGGCTTTACTTGCACTGGCTAATTAACCATTAGTTGAGGTCAGTTTTAAGAACAGCCGAAATTGCTTATGTCAGCAAATATTACAACTCGCAGTATGTCACATAATATGTGACAAATGGACAATACCTACAGCTGCACCCATAACTTATGAAATGCGCTGCAACCACAACTCACTCGTTTGAACTGGTGAATGCTTCAGGTTAGGAGACCTCCGCCCAAATGGGTCTCCTAGAAATATAGTTGTCAAGTGGCGTGAAACAATGGTTTTAATTTAACTTTTCTTAGATTTTTCAGATTGCTTGCTTGGTATGTCTCCGTGTTTGGGTGCAGTTCTGAGTTGTCTAGACTTTCTAAACTGGAGGAGAGACCTAGAGAAAAGACTGCATGCCATATTTTTAGAATTGGGCATATTTCTAACCCTCCCCTCTCAAGCGGATGCATAATCTTGTGTTTGGAAAACAAGTTGTATTTTTATGCCTCCTGTGGAAAGCAAGGGGCGAAGCTTTTGGAACAGTCCAACACCAACTGTGGTCGCAGGTGCCGGTGTTGGTCTATTCATGTTTTCTATCTGCTAATGCCCCACTGCCTCTAATTCTCGTGTGAGCACTTCGCACACTTGTGCATCGCCGTGCCCATATTTTTCCTCTACCACTTGTCGAATGTGAGCGAAGGTGGCAGAAAAAACACTTACACTTCAACTCCAGTCCTCTTATTTGGGGTAAGGTATCCAGGCCTCGATTTTCATGGAAATCCTAGAAATACAGCTGTTTCCGGAAGCATGGACAGAGTGGCGAGCTTCAACAGAATATTGGAGATAGGCAGTAAGCTGCATCAGACGCACTGGTCTCAACCTGGTGTGGGAGTGCGCATGCGCGTGTGGCATATTCCACCATTTCACCGGAGTAATGCAGACTAAAAGCTTTTGGCTTCTGCTTTTGTATTTTCTCCAGCTCCATAGGCTCCCAGTTATGTTGCTTTTCTGAATAAGACAACTGGCTGGAAAGGATCCTCGATTCATTTTTTCTTTAAGTATGCTAGAGTTTGTGCGTGTACCCAGAGGATTTTTTAAAAATAATTTTGCCATTTAGTTAGTTTACATTATAAGCTGCTGCACCTTTAATAGTAATGTAAAATGTGAGGTATGGATTTGGAATTCTAAATGGAAGTCGTGAAGCTGAATTTGAAATCTGACCTTGAGTTACATGCTAATTATTCTGAAATGATGATGATGTTATCGTAAAGATCCTGTTTTGTTTTCTTTATTACCGTAACATATTTCTTCTTGCGCACTTGCAAACCTTGCAAAGAATGCACATTCTATGGCAAACCTTTTCATCAGTCATCAAGTGAAAACAATTTGGCAGGGACACTGTGCATTCCTGGGAGGATTTAAATTAGTCTGTGGCGAAATGAAACCCGTGTTTTGGAGAGAGGCTTGGATTTTAGTGAAATAATGGTTACAGTTTAACTTTCCCTACACTTACTATTCACATTGCGTGCTTGGTCTGTCTCTTTCCATCAACGCAGTTCTGAATTCACTAGAGTTTCTCTTGTGGTTCAAAACTTTTGGACAAACGGACACGCTGGTGGGTACCCTGCGAGACTGGTTGACGTAGGAGTAACATAGAATGAATGCATGTGCACGCATGGCATGGGCAAGATGGCTCGTCAGTATCTACAGGTGAGCAGGGCCGGCGCTAGGCATGGGCAGTGTGGGCAGCTGCCCAGGGCCTCGCGCTCTGCCAATAGACAGGGGGCCCCGCATCACTGTGAAAGGCCACACTTTCACAATTAGCCAACTTATTCCTGCGAGGCCCCCTGCCCCACCTGATCACAGTAGTCTTGACCTTGCTGGCTAGGGCGAGGTGACATTCCTGGGGGTGCAGGGGTGGGGGGAAGGTACAAACAAAATGGGGTACAGCACACCAGCTGGGCCAGCAATTATGTTGCCTCAGTGTCAGGGGCGAGGCAGCGCCTCTGTTAAGTACCTGCCATTCTAGGTGCCCCTTGTGCATTTTGTATCCAGGCGACAGAAGGCCCCTTTGTTTCCAGGAGCAACCGGACACAGGTAAGAGGAGGTGGGTGAGGGGAGGAGGGGGCAGCCAGATCAACTCGCTTCTTAACCATAACTGGGAAGTGCGTCCTTACTGTTTCATGGCCCAGGGGAGGGGGGCCCCCCTCCCTGGGCCTCGAAGCACAGGATCAAGCTGCAAGGTTCAGGTGTGGGGGGGGGGCCTTCACTGGGCCTTGTAGTAATTATGCGGTGCCAGGGTTGGATTGGGAAGGGAGGTATTCGGCCTGTGCGAGAGGCCCAGTCCCTGAGGCTTGAGTGGGCCGTTTTGTTTCCTCATTTATGTTCAGGCTTGCTCTGCTGCTGTGAACTCGAGAGGCCTCAGCAGCTCCTTCCACGGCCCATTTTCCTATAAATAATTCGTTTTTCGATTGTCCTTGAACAGCAAAAGAACTGAATGGATTTTTGGCATTGATTTAATTTTAAATGTTGAATCTTGGCGCTCCATGTAAAGCAAGCATTTGCAATGCAATAGGTCTCGCATTTAAGCAAGTTTGAGCTATTGACATTGTAAATGACAATGCCTTTTATTTATGTGTAGATTTTTAAAACATAAATAAAAGGCATTGTCATTTACAATGCTAATAGCTTAAACTCTCGCAAATGCGAGACCTATTGCATTGTGAATGCTTGTTTCCTTCTGGCACTCCGAGCGCTGCAGAAGGAAAGTAAAACTACAGGTCCCAGAATGCACACATGTGAGGCAACTATAGAGCTCTTAGTATCTGCTTGATGCCTGCCCACTAAGTGTAGTTAAGCATATTAGTTGCACAGAGAGCCAGTGATAGCACTGTCCACCTTTGGAGCTGAAATCATCCATAACAATTACTCCGTGAGAATTATGGTGACATACTCATCCTCCTGTGTAACCTTTGACCCACTGTGTGTCTGCCGTGCATGACATCTGGCACTGCAAGTCAGAGACCGACTTCACCTCTCTATTAATTTTAGAACTTCCAAAAACTCTTATTTTGCAGCCATATTTAAGTATTATGGGGCACATGCATCAAAGGTTTTTGCGATCGCAAACGGTGCGATTCGCAAAAATCGGCCGTTTGCGATCGCAAATTGGCCTTTGGAGATGCATGAAAGTGTTTCCTATGCGCAATTTAAGAATTCGCAATTATTTGCGAATTCCTAAATTGCGATTGCATTTAAGGAATCGCAATTTGCGATTCCTTAAATGCAATGCTAGAAGCACTTTCAAATGGCGATTTCGCAATTTGGGACCGCAAATTACAGACAAATCAAACTTGTCTGTAATTTGCAAAAACTTTGAAAAATGCACTAAAATGCATTTTTTAAAGTTTTAGGTTACACACACACATGCCCTTGGGGCATGTGTGTGCACAACATGGGTGCACATCACAATTTCAGGGGTGCAACAGGGTGTCATTTTGACACCCTTGAAATTGCATGAGCAATTTGCGAGTACCTACTGGTACTCGCAAATTGCGCATGCAATCTCCAATTCATTCCTATGGGCCTGTAGGCCCATAGGAATGAATGGGACGGCATTCCTTAATTGCGAGTCGCAATTTGCGAGTCGCAATTAAGGAATGTTTAGGAATCGCTATTTTTATAGCGATTCCTACATGCATAGGCTTTTGCGATTCCTTAATTGCGATTCCTTAATAATCGCAATTAAGGAATCGCAAAAGCCTACCTTGATGCATGTGCCCCTATGTTCCTTGTGGTTCTCGCGGAGTCATGGATTAGGAGCAGTGCTTAATTTGTGCCGGTGCTTTCCGGTGCTAAGCACCGGCACTTATTTCTCAGGGCCGGGTCTATGTCTCCGAGACACTGGTTGTGACTTCCAATGCTTGTTGGCCGCCGCGTTACATTGTTTTATGGTCCATTTTCTGTTTCTAACATTGCACTATATTGACTCTGCCTCGGAAGCGGAAGTCGAGTTAGCTTGCAGTTGAACCGAGGGGAGAAGAGAAGTTTTACTGCTCGGACACTGCTTTTTCGGGACGAGCTTACTAAAGACGGAGAGAAGAAACCATTGCTCCGTTTCATTGGTATGTTTTGAATGGTGGGAGAGGGAAGAGGCACAAAGTGATTGAGGCAGGTGTGATTTTTGCCGCCTTCTTCCACTGTGAGTTCTCGGCAAACGGTGAGATTTGTTTCAAAGGTGGCGCTCTGTTATGCTTAAATGTAGTGCGCCATTAGTGAATGTAGGAAATTAATGAGCAACAAGGTGTCATTTTCTCATTAACTTGCGTCATATGGCTACAGAGCATACCTTGGAGTTTTAATGTCTCCCACTTACTAATGTTAATACATATATCATTTGGTAAGCATTAAAGCCCCTGCATTGTTTACCATTTATGCGTAGGTGTCCACTGTGCTGTCTCTCGGCCACATCGCAGTTTCAGACCAGCATTGCCTGAAGTTAGTCATTTACACCTGCTTTGTATGTGTGCTGTGCAGACAAAATTATGAATCAGTCGCCAGTGAGTTGAGCTGCACAGCAATGAGAGGAGTAAGAATTATATTTCTTTGCTGCGGAGTGATAGTTTAAAAGCAAATATACCAAGTTTTGTACAGGTGTGCGAGGTTTTGGACAATAAATAGGATTCTTAAATGTCGGTAATTGTGCAGTCGTCCTCACAGCTCCAAGCAAGGTAACAAAGTAAGGAAAAGAGTTGGGCAGCAGTTTGAATAATTTTAAAAGTGTATATAAATTCAGGGGCATTTGAAAAGCAATAAAGGTAAATGCACAGTTTCGCAGTAGCTCGTAAATCTTACTGCAAGGCTTTTATGGAAATTGGGGGTACCTCTTGGACCTGCCCTGCAGGTGAGGGTGTGCACCGCAAACTAATTATGAGAGGCCTGCGGGCTCGAGGTGGCCAATGAATCAAATGTGTTTTTCATTTCAGTTTTAACACCGTTCTCGCTGGAGACTTCCTTTGCGTGTGCGTTTGTTTTATGGAGGTTTCCTGGCCCCAGCCTCCATGTGCGGATCTTACTCGGTGTGCCCTGGTTACTTTCAGCGGAAAGACACTGACTAAGTGTTAAAGTATAAGGTGCAGCTGTTCTTTCATTTTGTAGTAGTTTCCATCATAGGCACTTTCACGGTAATGAGATAACGCTGGGACATTTTACCTTAACTGGTCTTCCCCCATCTCGCCTGAGCAAAGGGTTGGAATGGAGACCTGGGTTCTGATCTGGGCTGGCTTTTGGCATGGCGAGCTAGGCCTAAGCTGCCAATCTTAAAACGAGTGCAAGTAGCTGTCTCAGTTAAAGTCCTGCAAACAACAACCTCCCTTTTGATTCCAATGATTCAGATTAAGCTGCTTTAAATCATTTTCTTTACTTACCCCATTAAACCCCCTCCCTTCTCCCTCTTACTCTCTGCTGCCGCGCACCACCACCGATCTGGTTCTAATCCTGTCTCATTCACAACACATTCTGCAATTATAAGCAAATCGCTTTATTCTCCATGATTGCAATACTACTCCGATTACAGCCTGATTCCTTTCCTACAAGTTCTACTGCCCCACATACATTTGTATTTATTCCTTGTGTTTGAGAAGCTAAAACTACAATAGGTATTCTCTGTACAGCATTTCACTGCTCTTTGAAATTAGACTTCTGTTAGTATCAAGCAAAACAAAATAAGCACTAATAAAACCAATAGGTTGAACTTTTGAATAGTGGAAGCACAAATGCATGCAAACACACAATATCAATGGGCATATTAACACAATTCAGCCTAGTCTGCAAGTGTGGTGCCCCCATGACTGGCAGAAAAGTTCCTCTGAAGTGTAGTACCAGAGCAGGGTATGACCGGAAGGTGCTTATATGAAGACCCAGGTCCTCAGCTTCTTGCTGAACTCAAGAAGTGACAAGCTGGCTGTGATGTGTTGGGGCTTGTGGATGGAGCCAATACAGGAAGTGGGTAGGGCCAGTGGATGAAGTGGGCGGAGCCGGGAGAGTGGGTGTGGCCTCCGACGAAAAACTTCAGCACCTGCACTTAATATTTTACAAATTAAGCACTGATTAGGAGCCTGTGGTCCCAGACCAGTTATCTGATCTGCATAAATGAGCTTTGCCTGAGGCTTTTTGTCTGTAATTTAAAAAAGAGAGAAGTCTGACAATACCATCTGCATGTCTGTATTAAGCGGATATTTCGCTCCTTGGTACGGGGCCTGTCCTTTCACAAAAAACGCACGATGTAGCATGCAGCCTTTCAATGTAAGAGGCACAAATAAAACACACCCAGACAGCAGTGGTCTGCAGTAGTTTATTTATAGCTGGCAGAACATTTTAGAAGAGCAGAGCAGTCAGTGCTTAATTTGTAACAACATAAGTGCCAGGGCTCTCATCAGGAGGTCACTGCAGCTTGCACCACACATTGCCCCCGCCACGTTGCCAATTTTAGTAACAACACAGCTACTAACCATCACACTACTGCAAGTGCGACAATTCAGACTATTACAGGCCCTCAAGGCTATAAGAATGGCTTGGGTGGCAGGTAATAATAATTTTTAATGTATATTGAATTAATAATTAACTGTTGTTGTGGCCATCTCTAAATCAGATAGACAGCGCCACCTTGTGGTAGACTGTCACAGGCCCCGGTGTCGACAATTAAGTGCCGGTGCCGAGCACCGGAAACCACCGGCCCAAATTGAGCACTGGCAGAGCTGCTGAAAACATCTGGAGTGATCACGGCATATTGAAATCTATGACCAACTATTCCACACACTGCCATGTCTGTGCAGGGCCACCTTAAAAGCATTATAGGCCCTCGTGCAAAGCAGTGCACTGAGCCCTGCCTACACAACCACTCTCAGGAATAACAATGTTTAAAGGATAATCAGTGTTAAATTTTGGTCTGCTTGGGGGCCCTATGCTTGTGGGGTCCCCAGACACCTGCCCAGCATGCCCATGCATTGAGGGCACTGTGTCTGCGGGTCTCATGGTTGACAGCACTGGTCCTCAGCGCTCTCTTTACTTTTACACAATGCCTGCTGCAGCTGTCTGAGCGGTGTTTTAGCTAGGGAATTGCTGGGGGAACGTTTGATTGAATTTGATTGTTGGTTTTAACATTCTTTTAAAAATTCTTTTAAAGCGCACTCACAATTTTGCCCACTGCACCCTATGCTTTAGTGCTAAAAGAAATACATAATTGATATTCCACACGCGTCTGTGTGGCTGCCCGTACTTCCTGGTGCTTATCCTCATACGGTGATTGGTTGGCCCTTAGCCAATCAGCGCAGAGCACGGGTGGAGCCTGTTGAGCCCCGTAGCCTCAAATGCACACCACTGCGAGGACGCGCAGCGCGGCGCGCCAAAGGCAAGCCCGTCTGCGCCCGTCCGCGCTGGGACATTGCCAGAAGCCAGAGACCCTGCTCCTTCTAAAGCCCAATTAGGTAGCTACACCGGCGAAGAACTACGGGCCCTATTTAAAAAGGCTCCTGCGGGAATCATAGCTGGGACCCAGAAAACTGTCCTTCTCTTTGTGAACACTGTGAATTCAGAGTGCTCCCCCTGATACACGCTACACTCTCTGGTTCTGGGATGGTGACACACACTCTTCTGAGCATTAATTGTTGCTCACTGCCTAAACATCATGCTGAGGTGTTCGATCTCCTACAGGAACGCTCACCTGAGATCCTTTTCCTTACGGAAACTTGGCTATGTGAATCCTCTGTGGCCATACCAGCACTCGCTCTTCCTACAGGCTATGCTATACGTAGCATAAACAGATCTGGAGGAAGAGGGGGCGGCATTGCGATTATTTATAAATCAGTCCTTTCCTGCAGCCCCTTAGATCTTCCTGACTGTGAGAGTGCACTTTTAAAATTTCTATGAGTGCTAACTTTACTTCAAAAACCTTTAGAGAAGCCCTGATAAATACTGTTATAGCACTGGCTCTCCAGACTGCCAATTTTAACATCATAGGCGATCTGAACCTTCATCTAGAGCTACAAGAATCATCGGAGATTGTTGGCTTTCTGGGGATCTGGCAGCCTGTCAGTTGATTCAATTGACCCCCAGTGCTACGCACAGAGCGGGACATCTCCTTGACCCTATTTTGTCTAATCTAGAGTCACTGGAAGTTCTGTCACCACTCCCTATGATCTGGACTGATCATTTCCTCATCATGATGCGGCTAACGATAGCCGGCCATAAGCCCCAGCCTAATCAACATCCCTCATTAAAACGGCCCTGGCACAAACTGAACCAAGTAGATTTCCTCACAGCCCTTCGTGCAAAGCCCATGGTAAAAGTTGCAAATATGGAAGAGGCTGACGCGATCTTCCAAAGGTGGATTACTCAAGCCTTAGATACATGCATTCCCCTTAAACTTACCCATTCTAAAAGCACTCGGGCCAATGCCTGGTTCAATGAAGATCTAACCCTTGCTAAGAAGAACTGCAAGATCTTAGAAAGATCTTGGAGGAGATCATATGACCCTCAGGCCAAAGTACTATATAGAGCGGCCATTAAATCCTATCATAAACTGGTACGCATAACCAGAGCAGCTCATTATTCCTTCTTGATTAATACAAGCACCAACCGCAGCAAAACTATATTCTCTCTACTGAAAGATTTAATCTCCTCTCCAGTGGAATCGGGCAATGTTATTTCCTCCAACAAACACTGCGAGGAGCTGGCAACCTTCTTTTTGAAGAAGGTCGAAGATATCTACCAAAAGTTCGATCATGGTATACCCTCCAGTGTTTGCGGGAAGAACGTTTATATTGGCTCTGAGACTGTCCTCCTTGCTTCTCTTCCCCCTATTTCCCTGAAGGAATTAGAGAGATTAGTGGTCAAAATCAAATCTGGATCTCCAGACGATCCTCTCAAACCAGACGCTTTCAGGAAAATCCAACAAGGCCTTCTTCCTGAGTGTCTGTATTTACTCAATCTATCCCTTCTCACTGCGACGGTGCCTAAAACATGGAAACATGCAAAAGTGGTCCCTCTTCTTAAGAAACCAACACTCGACACATCCAAACCAGAGAACTACCGCCCGATTTCCTTGCTTCCTTTCCTCTCTAAAATTCTAGAAGCACATGTGAATTCTACTCTAACACAGTTTCTAGAATCTAATCATATACTTGATAGTTCACAGAATGGGTTCCGACCAAGATACAGCACCGAGTCAGCTTTACTGGCTGTGGTAGAACAACTCAAATCCGCGCTGGATGACGGCAGCACTTCAGCGCTGGTGCTGCTGGATCTAAGTGCGGCATTTGACACGGTGTCCCATGAAATCCTGCTCCTACGTCTGAAGGAGATGGGTATTGGGAATAAAGCTCTAGCGTGGTTCTCCTCCTTCCTGGCCGACCGAACCTTTCAAGTGACCTCTCCCCCTTTCTCTTCCCATGTACACTCTCTTCTTCGTGGGGTTCCTCAGGGCTCTGCATTGAGCCCTACGCTCTTCAATATATATATGAGCCCTTTGGCACGGCTGGCCAAAGTACGAGGAATTTTCCTGGTGTCATACGCCGACGACACCCAACTAGTGATTGCCCTGTCCAATGATCCCAAGCGAGACAAAATAAAATTTAAAGAAGACATCTCTGCAATTGCAGAGTGGATGACGGCTAACTTCCTGCAATTGAACTCTACCAAATCAGAGATTCTCCTGGTTGGCAAAGAGTCTCATCTCTGGATGAAGGAATGGTGGCCCCGGGCACTTGGTGATCCCCCTGATCCCAAACCTGCTGTGAAAAATCTAGGCTTCATAGTTGATAATAACCTCAACTTTGAAACAACACCACCACTCCACCACCTCAGCATCACACCACCACTCCACCATCACTCCACCACCACTCCACCTCAGCATCACAACACCACCACTCCACCACCACTCCTCCACCTCAGCATCACAACACCACCACCTCAGCACCACTCCACCACCACTCCACCACCTCAGCACCACTCCACCATCACTCCACCACCACTCCACCACCTCAGCATCACAACACCACTCCACCACCACTCCACCACCACTTCAGCATCACAACACCACCACTTCAGCATCACAACACCATCACTCCACCACCACTCCACCATCACTCCACCACCACTCCACCACCTCAGCATCACACCACCACTCCACCATCACTCCACCACCATTCCACCTCATCACACCACCACTCCACCACCTCAGCATCACAACACCACCACTCCAGCACCACTCCACCACCACAGCACCACTCCACCACCACTCCACCACCTCAGCATCACACCACTCCACCATCACTCCACCACCACTCCACCACCTCAGCATCGCAACACCACCACTCCATCACCACTCCATCACCACTCCATCACCTCAGCATCACACCACCACTCCACCATCACTCCACCACCACTCCACCACCTCAGCATCATAACACCACCACTCCACCATCACTCCACCACCACCTCAGCATCACACCACCACTCCACCACCACTCCACCACCTCAGCATCACACCACCACTCCACCATCACTCCACCACCACTCCACCACTCAGCATCACAACACCACCACTCCACCACCTCAGCATCACAACACCACCACTCCACCACCACTCCACCACCTCAGCATCACTCCACCACCACTCCACCACCACTCCGCCACCTCAGCATCACAACACCACTCCACCATCACTCCACCTTCACCTCAGCATCACACCACCACTCCACCATCACTCCACCACCACTCCACCACCTCAGCATCACACCACCACTCCACCACCACTCTACCTCAGCATCACACCACCACTCCACCACCACTCCACCTCAGCATCACAACACCACCACTCCACCACCTCAGCATCACAACACCACCACCTCAGCACCACTCCACCACCACTCCACCACCTCAGCACCACTCCACCACTCCACCATCACTCCACCACCACTCCACCACCTCAGCATCACAACACCACTCCACCACCACTCCACCATCACTCCCCCACCACCTCAGCATCACACCACCACTCCACCATCACTCCCCCACCACCTCAGCATCACACCACCACTCCACCACCACTCCACCACCTCAGCATCACAACACCACTACCTCAGCACCACTCCACCACCACTCCACCACCTCAGCATCACAACACCACTCCACCATCACTCCACCACCACTCCACCACCTCAGCATCGCAACACCCCACTCCACCACCACTCCACCACCTCAGCATCACAACACCACCACTCCACCATCACTCCACCATCACTCCACCACCTCAGCATCGCAACACCACCACTGCACCATCACTCCACCACCACTCCACCACCTCAGCATCACAACACCACCACTCCACCATCACTCCACCTCAGCATCACAACACCACCACTCCACCACCACTCCACCACCACTCCACCACCTCAGCATCACACCACCACTCCACCATCACTCCACCACCTCAGCATCACAACACCACCACTCCACCACCACTCCACCACCTCAGCATCACAACACCACCACTCCACCACCTCAGCATCACTCCACCACCACTCCACCACCTCAGCATCACAACACCACCACTCCACCACCACTCCACCACCTCAGCATCACACCACCACCTCAGCATCACAACACCACCACCTCAGCACCACTCCACCACCACCACTCCACCACCACTCCACCACCACCACTCCACCACCACTCCACCACTCCACCATCACTCCACTACAACACCACTCCACCATCACTCCACCACCACCTCAGCATCACAACACCACCACTCCTCCACCACTCCTCCACCACCACTCCACCACCACTCCACCACCACCACTCCTCCACCACCACTCCACCACCACTCTACCACCACCATCACTCCACCACAACTCCACCACCACTCTACCACCACCATCACTCCACCACAACTCCACCACCACTCCACCACCATTAAACACATTGGCAAAGTCAATAGCTCTGCCTAAACACTTATAAGGCCCCAAAGGCGAGACCTATTGGCTATGCCAATGCTTGTTGCCTATGTTACTGATATCCACATTAGGTCACTTCAGTGATGTCAAATAAGATCAATAGTTCTGCGATATCACTTTCTGTGATGTCACTTCTTGCGATGCACTATGTAATTAGAGGGGCCTCACATTTTCCCTTTCGCCCGGGGCCTCAGAAGTCCTAGGACCGGCCCTGCAGGTGAGGACTTACCGTGTGGCCTCGATGTTATGCTTGGATCGCTCTACATAGTCTCCTGGTTGAAAGCATTTGTAGTAGTTCGAAACAAAAGCTGTGTTATGGTCACAGGAATGGTGTGTGCGTTTTAAATATATAAATAAATAAAATGCAAATAACTGTTTCAGGAATTCAAGTATAGGCAAGCAATTTGGCTCACTATCTGCATCAGGCAATCTATGATTACGATACAATGTAAAGTAGTCGCTGTGGTTTCAAGTCCTTACGAATCACATGGCTTGTAACCTTGAAGTGGGCACCACAAAAGGATACGTGGCTCCTTTAGGGAATGTAAGACCCATTGATTACTGTCAATTCTGCTTGAAGATTCAATCTCATTTTAATTCCTAGGGATTAACTATTTCTGAATCAAATAATAAAAAATCTTCTGATGCCCCAGAGCTGAATGACCTCCCAGAGCAGTCATTATGTATGCTGTAATGTTCTGGACCATGATACTTCCACCATCATTTACCCATTGGATTGACTTTAAGCACGTACCTGAATCTTGGTAAAGTTTAGCACTACATCTATTACATGTAAAGGGGTCTTTAACAGACTGCACACACTTTAGAACGTCCGTCATTTTAGACGCAAATGGGAAATTCTTTGTAAGAGTCCTGTTATAGGAGCCAGTGTATTTGGCATCCAGCAAGAAATTAATCCCCTTGAATCGGACCAATCTCCAAAGTAATACTAATCTGTCCCTTTTCACTTAGTAGATAGAATGTTACACCCAAAAACCTTTATCTGCCCTTTTGCAGATTTCAGCTTGGCCTTTGTTAAGGTAGATAGAAGTATACTATGGTCCAAGTTACATGCATACATGTCTGTGGGAATTCATATTAATCTTCTAAGATATATGTAATCTCTACACGCTAACTTCTGGGTGAGAATAACATTAGGCACATGCTCTCTTGTTTTGCCAAAGACTCCAGCCACTAACGGACTTATGCAGGGCTGTGTTCTCACCCCCCATACAATTCAATTTTTTATAACCGATTTGGACTTCTCAGTAAAAGAGAAGAAAAGCCCATACACTCGGAGCTAGCTGGACATCACATAAGCTTGATACAAAATGGAAATTACCTTTTACTTTTGAGTAAATTGTGAAAGAAATGCAGAGAGTGCTTACTTCCCTGGTTTTGTCTGTAATAGGAGCAGCATGGTAGTCAAACTTTATAAAACAAAGTTGGTAATATTTGGGAGAAAAATAATTAGTACTGATAATTGGTATTTATACAGCACCATGTACACAGACCTTACGGGTTACTTTGAAGAAGGAGATGGAATTGACACCTTCTGACCACCTTGGGACCAAAAGCCCACTCCCTTAATTAGCCCTTATGTACATTAGCCGAGAAAATGTCAAATCCCTTTTTTGAAACTTTCTTCTAGAAAAGCGAAGTTGATTCTTTCACTGGCTTATGGATCAGAGTTCTTCAGCTGGAATTTAAGTATGTTTTTGGCTGTGGCTTAGCGTCTTATTTATTATTGGTGCTCTGTTTTATTTTCCCAGAATCATCGCACAAGCACAAATTATACTTTAATTTACATTGCCCAACAATGCCAAGATAACCCTCCCGGTTGATAGAGTTCCCTACAGATCTTCATAACATAAACCAGACCATTGGCTGTTACTTGCATTATACAGTGTCATTCCTAGAGATCTAGCACTCCGAAGATACTGATTTGGGAGAGAGAGAGGGAGAGAGAGATATATATATATAGAGAGAGAGATATATAGATATAGAGAGAGAGATATATAGATATAGAGAGAGAGATATAGAGAGAGAGAGATATATATAGAGAGAGAGAGATATATATATATATATAGAGATATATGATGGCGACGAGTGAGGAATAAAAACTAACCTGCACTGAATTTGGGTCTGTGTCCGTTTTTGGATCAACATCGTATCCGTGTCAGCGGAGACTTTTGAAATATAAATATATATATATATATATATATATATATATCGCCGAAAACTCTCCGAACTTCCACAGCAGCGCTGGCAGCAACAGCAGCGGCGAACAGAGGGAAACAGACCCAAATAGCGATGGCAGGTAAAATTTATTTCCTCACTTAGTGACGCGTTTCGAGATATATATATATATATATATAGATAGATAGATAGATGAAATCACCTCATATAACGCATCGGAGCAACTGAAATGCATCTTCTATGTGGGACGCCCTTTCATCAAGCTGTTATAGTTTCTGTAATTGTAGGCCAGGGAGGGATATCCTCATTTATTTTAAATAATTATGTGTTCGTTATTGCAAATTTCAACTGTTCTTTTGTTATATATGAGATAAAGTACCACCTTCCGTTCATTATAAGAATTTTACAAGTCACTGAGGAGTTTTGTGACCATTCACTTGGGGAAAAAAGTGAACTTTAGTGCCAGGGTACTTTGACAATGCATTATGCTTAGATTTGACATGTATGGTACATACACCATTCCTTGCAAACATATTGTATTATATATCTCATTTAATGAGCTTTAGGTTAGTTAGCCTTTGATCAGTGTTTGATTTCTTTTATTATTGGCTCTTCAGCCATTGACTTGATACATTGCCAATCACAATGTGGCTTCGCATACAGGAGTGTTTCAGTCTCACAGTTTTTCTATTGGCTGTTTGTCTCCTTCTGTCTCTACTCAGCATGCAAAAGGTGATGTGAGGAATGTTTGCAAATAGCCTAACCAATGCCAATCGCTTGGGGCAGCATTCCAACCCATCATTTTTTCACCCACTGTGTCTCTCTAGACAAAAGCCCATCTTATGCAAATCAGTACGGACCATACTCCTCATAGGAAGAGTACCTCCCGAACGTCCAGATGAGGCTCTCTCGTGAAGGGAGCACAAGCTGTTCGAGATGGTGTTAGCCTATTTAGGCCTCATCAATGAGGTATAGGTTGGATTATCTGGGAAATGAGCAGGGGACCCATATCTGGGCATACCCTTGTTCACTTAGGGCATTGCTTCAAGCACTCCAAAGGTGAGGGGAGGAACTCTTCTAAATTGTCTAACCTCTGCCAGTTACTCAGGATAGCATTCCAACGCATAATTGGATGCTCATTGTGCCATTCTAGACCGAGGCTCGCCTTAAGCAACTCAGTATCAACCTTGCTCCTCACGGGAACATTCCATTCTAGTAAATGTTTTGCAAAGTGATTCCCAGTAGTTTAGACTATTTGCATCTTTTCCTCTGTAATGCATGAAGGACTCCTCCATCATAATGAATGAGGGACGATTTTGCAGTCAGCGATTGGTCTAATAGCACCCTCAGTAGGCACTGACAAAAGCATTTGAATAAAGCATGCTATAGAAAGAGTTGCTTTATTTTAGCATGCCATACAAATGTCTTACCCGTCAGCTTTGCCAATACTTCACATTTTTTGTCATTTTTGTGTATTTAAATCTCTTGAAGTTGCAGTAATTTAAAGCCAATATTACCTTCTATTTGCTCTAATAAGAATAATTTTCTGGTGATGTGCATTAATGATATGCATTAAAAATAAAAAAGGCTATCTGTTCTAAGTACACCTGCATGTTGGGTAGTAACCGTATTGTTCTATGAAAATCATATCCATTGCACACTGAAATAGAGATGCCAGATTGTCCTCAAATTAAGAGCTATTTAGTAGTGGCCTCCTTCTCATGGCTCATTGAAGGAGCAGTGATCAGTATCCATTATTGGGTCAAGAACTCCTATGGGCCATTAAAAATATCAAACCAGGCAAGAACATCATAGATGGCATCCCAGCTTAATTGTACAAGCGATACACGGGTATTCTAATAGATACATTACTGAAAGTGTGCTACAAGGCCCTGGGTAATGGGAACTTACCAACATCTATTATTATTATGGTTTTATTGAGCACACAGATACCCCAATGGGTTTCTCAGTGCTGCTCCCCTCACTGTAATTTCTCAGAGTAGTATTTAGACACTTGTTCAGAACAGCCAGATTTTTAGCTGTTTACGAAGAATAGATAAAGACTGACAACATCTCGGCGACATTGGAATAGAGTTCCAAAGCTTGGGACTTTGGTAGGAGAACGCACAGCCTCCTTGATGGGCTCTTCTCACTCTAGGAACTGAGGAAAAGTTAGAACTCCTTGAGCATAGGGAGCAACTTGGTTTGTAAGGTGATACCAGGCATCTGAGGTGCTGAGGAGCCGTATTTGGCAATAGTTTGTGCATATAACATAATGCTTTCCAATGAATTTGTTTATCGACGGGTAGCCAGTGGAGCTTGTGCAAAAGACTGCATGTGGAGGTAAGTCTGGGCAGCTTTAGATGAAGCCTGACGGCAGCATTTTGGACTAACAGCAGTCCCTTAAGGGCTCACTTAGAAACACCCAGATAGAGAATGTTGCCGTAATCCAATTTTGAGATTATCAAGGCCTGTATCACTGTTCTTTGCGCTGAAGTCAGAAGGCAACTAAGAATCTTTCTTAACCATTTGAGCATTCCAAAGCAGGTAGCCTCTGCCTTAGTGAGCTGGGTGTTCATTGAAAGCTTGTTATCCATCCGGACGCCCATGTTCTTAACAGCTAGCTCTCGAGTAGGACATGTCCAAAGAATCTTAGGTCACAAATGAGGCCCCCAGAGCTGGTTACCCATCAACAAAATCTCAGAGTTATGAGAGGCTTTAATAGTGGTTATTTCTTAACCGGATAAAACCACTTGGAGTGCTCATCATATTGACCAAAGGCAATGCTAAAAGTGTGCATGAAAATACGGAGCAGAGTGGTAGCATCACACTTGCTGAGAGCCATGTATTTACTAGTGCGCACTGACCAGTGTGGGTTTATACCCCAAAAGGATGACGATGTTCAAATTCAGACTTTTCCGACATAAATAGGTTTTCAGATATGGGGGTTGAAAGAATTCTCTGGCTGCTCTGTATCTATAGAAGGCTTTTAAATCTATAGACTGGCTGGCAGTTTATGGCTGCAATCAAAACTACTTTGACCCAACACCGTTTTCAAGGATTAGGCCTCTTTATGTGGCACAACTTGCCCACTCTTACCACTCCTGTTTGCAGTGACCGCTTTCATGTGAAAACCAGAGGCTAGTATTATGCATAAGACTTTTTATCACCACTCCATGCAGCTCTGTAAAGTAAACGTATTTCCAGATTTAAAAAATCTAGATTCAGAACACCATAGTCCTTATACTCTCAGACACAGTAGCCATCTTCTTCTCTTCATTTATACTCTGTGTCAGTTCGGTATCCCTTTTTCAAGATGTCTGAGAATGCAGAACTCTGAATTCACAACCATCTTGCATAAATCGCAGTTGTTTCCACTTGGGATTCTCCCCCAGACTCTTTGCTACTAGTGGTGTTACATTGGCAATTTACTTTTCATAAAAGAAAAATCATTTGGACCCAACCCTGCTTTGATCACAGCTTCTAAAGAGAAGTGCAGTGAATTCCTAACTTTCCTCTTTGAAAAGATCTCCAAAATTAGAAATTTCTCTTCAGCCTTTACATCTAGTCAAGTAAAGAAACATCCAGGCTTGACTAGGCAACCTATGATGTCCCACAAGGCTCCGTCTTACTTCCAGGTAATATGTTCAACTCCTCAGCCTCCTATTGAAAGACTTTAGGCATTAAATTACCCGATGTATGCAGGCGATGCAACTCTATTTAAAACTCTTCTCATTACTAAACTTGGCCGCATTACAAAGAGGTATGATCTGGATATTTACCTGGGTGAATGATAACTGCATGAAATTAAATCCTTAAAAGACTGAAATTATACTTTTATCTCACAAATCAAATGAAAGGCTCAATCTTGACCTCCACCACAAGCTCCAATTCCGCTAATCCCAGTTTCCCTCTGTAACTGTTAAATCTCTAGACTTCTGTATTGACAGCTGTCTCCCTCTGTTGTTCTTCACATGAACAAAGTTCTCCGCACTGCAAATATCCTGCTTCGCCACCTGAAAAGAATCAAATATCTTCTTTCTACAGATAAGATCAGCTGCATATGGGCTTATCTCCAGAACGGGCACTGATATCTCTATCCTAGTCGGCCTTCTGCCCTATGCCTTGCTGCCCCTAAAGCAGGTCTTCACTGCACCGCTCAATTAGTCAGAACAAGGAAAGTTTGACCACATCACTTCAATTTTAATGGACCTCCACTGGCTCCCATTAAAAGCTTGGGTACAGATAAGTCTTTGGTGTCTCCCATTTACATCCCTTCGTTTAGGTGTACCGAGCTACTTATCTGACCTTCTGCCAGTTTCATGGGACTCCATAATTTTCCCGTATCAAGGAGACTCATATTCTCTAATCCCCTAAATTCACATCTATCCTGGCTCAATGAAACGCCACTGGTTTTACATGACACTTATGGATTCTCTACTGACCAAACTCAGAATAGTTCTTGACATCCTGTCGTCCGGAAAGGACTGAAGACTTTCCTGTACAGAAGACATCTAAGCAGTGATCTGACAGAGTTTGAAACTCATCACAGCGATGTCTGACTTTAAATTTTTGTTTGTTAATTGATTAACCAATCTTTTGCCCCCAGCCTGCCTTGCCCCTTTTTCCTTTGTGAGTCTCTTATTCTTCTTGCCCTCTATCTGCCTCTATATCCCATTCCACTTGATGATCCATCTACATTGCTTTATGCCACCGTCCTTCTCACTTCCATTCCTTCTTTCCTCTCTCCCTTCTTTGTTTTGTAAACATATGTTGCATATTTTGCATATGTAATTCCAGTTCTCTGTAAAGTGCTAAAATACCTTCCAGTGCTGTGGCGCTACAGAAAGTATGCAAAGAAATCTGATAATGTGGTTAAAATGTGATTGAACCACCACCTGGGACCGAAATATTGCTATGGCGAGACTTGGCATCTGCATAGCTCAGCGTGACATTCTATGTTGTTTAAGACCTATTGTGCAACATGCCTGTACTTACAGTGGGCTTTAAGTCAGCTAGTTGCTATTCATTGTTTGGCTTTCTTGTCAATCTCATTTTCTTTCATCTTATTTGATAGCTTTCCTTCCCTGGAGCATAGTTTCTTTACCGTTGTTTTGATTAGATGACTTGTATCCTTCCATGGCTGACAACATGGGACAACTTCTTTTTTTTTTATTTAACACTCCTTGGCAGTACATGTGATTTCTTGCTCTCTTTCCCATGTGCTGTTTCCCAGATCCAGTCCCCACCCTCTCTCTGTTGCTCCCCCACCCCTTCCTCTCCCCCTTGTGCTCCCCAACCAAACTCCCACTCCACTGTTGCTTACATGCCCCCTCCCCATCAAGTTAAAAAAAAAAAAAAAACATCATTTTCCTTTCTCATTCTTGGAGGGCCTGGCCGCTGCATTTTGTTTTTGGGCCACTTTTGTCTTGATAATGTGTGCAGTTTTTTATTTCTTAGTTTACCACTCCAAGATGAGCATTTGCTATTTTGGAATGGTGATTTAACCCCTTCGCTGCTAGGCCTTTTCCCCCTGTGCTAAGCCTTTTTTGGCTATTTGGGGTAGTTCGCGCTTAGGCCCCTGTAACTTTTTGACCACATAAGGTATCCACGCCAAATTTGCGTCCGTTTTTTCCAACATCATGGGGATTATAAAGGTACCCAGGGTTTGTGGATTCCCCTGGAGGGGACCCAGAAATTAGCCAAAATACAGGGAATTTTTTTTTGAAAAATGGGGAAAAAAGGGCTACAGAGGAAAGCGTCTGGTTTTTTCCCTGCAAATGATATCAAAAAAGGGGTTGTGGTGCTGAAATCACCATCTTCCCAGCTTTCAGGGACAAGCAGACGTTTGACAGAAAACCACATTTTTTTTACAGTTTTGGCATTTTTCTGGGGCATAGCCTATTTTTGCTTTTTTGTGCTTTCAACCTCTTTCCAGTTAATGGTAGAAATGGGTATGAAAGCAATAATGGATCCTGGAAAGCTATACATTTTAGAAAAGTAGACAAAATTCTGAATTCAGCAAGGGGTCATTTGTGTAGATCCTTCAAGGTTTCTTTTTAGAAACTAACCGTTGAATATAGGAAAAATTGAAAATTAGTTGGAAAAAAACAGCCATTTGTGTCAACGTTTTCACCTGTAACTTCTTCTAATTATGACAGCTGTTTGAAAGCAATATACTGTTACATCCGCTGGACCTTTCTGGTTGTGGGGATATATAGGACTTGTAGGTTCACCAAGAACCCGACGAACCCAGAGCCAATAACCGAGCAGCGTTTTGCAATGGTTTTTTATTATGTACCGGGTATATAGCAATTAATTTGGGAAAATATATACATGGAAAAATCGGTATGAAAGACACCTATGTATTTCTGAAATTGGAACAAAATATAGAGTTTAGAAACAGTAGATATTTGCACATTTCCGAAATTGTGAGTACCCATACTAGCATGAGAATTATAGGTCATTTTACAAAATGACTTCTTTTTTATACATTGTCTTTCATTTGGAAGGCAGAAATGCATCGAAAGTCAATAGGAAATAACAGTTGCTCTACAATTCTGTGTTACCCTAAGTCTCCCGATAAAAATGGTACCTCACTTGTGTGGGTAGGCCTAGTGCCCGCGTCTGGAAACGGCTCAAAACGCAACGTGGACACCTTTATTTTTACAGTGAAAACTGACCCTTTTTTTGTAAAGTGCCTAGCTGTAGATTTTGAACCCTAGCTCTGCCGGCACCTAGGGAAACCTAGCAAACCTATGCATTTTTTAAAACTAGACACCCAGGGGAATCCAGGATGGGGTGACTTGACTGTCTCTCACCAGCTTCTATTACCCAGAATCCCTTGCAAACCTAAAAATTTGTAAACAAAAAACACATTTTCCTCACATTTCTGTGGTGGAAAGTTCTGGAATCTGCGTGGATCCACAAAATTCCACCCACCCCGCGTTCCCCAAAGTCTTCCAAGAAAAATGGTACCTCACTTGTGTAGGTAGGCCCAGTGCCCGCGACAGGAAACGGCCCAAAACGCAACGTGGACACCACATTTTCACAGTGAAAACGGACCCTTTTTTTTCAAAGTGCCTAGCTGTAGATTTTGAACCCTAGCTCTGCCGGAACCTAGGTAAACCTAGCAAACGTATACATTTTTGAAAACTATACACCCAGGGGAATCCAGGATGGGGTGACTTGACTGGCTCTCACTAGGTTCTGTTACCCAGAATCCCTTGCAAACCTCAATTTGTAAAAAAAACAAAACATTTTCCTCACATTTCTGTGGTGGAAAGTTCTGGAATCTGCGTGAATCCACAAAATTCCACCCAGCCCGCTTTCTCCAAAGTCTTCCGAGAAAAATGGTACCTCACTTGTGTGGGTGGGTCAAGTACCCGCGACAGGCAAGGGCCCAAAACCTATTGAGGCGACTTCAAAATGACCGATCACAAAACAACCTGGTTTTGCAAGGGGGGGGTCCCATGAGTTTTTGGCCCCGGGTTCGGCGGCCATCTAGGGAAACCTACCAAACCCACATATTTCTGAAAACTCTTCACCCTGGGGAGTCCAGCAAGGTATGGCTTGCGTGGGTCCCCCAACATTTCCCTACCGAGAATCCCCTGCAAACCTCAAATTTAGCTGAAAGAATCACTTTTTTCTCAAATTTCTCTGTGGGAAAGTTCTGGAATCTGCGTGGATCCACAAATTTCCTTCTACACAGCATTCCCCAGGTCTCCCGATAAAAATGGTACCTTACTCGCTTGGGTGGGTCAAGTACCCGCGACAGGCAAGGGCCAAAACTTAATGAGGCGACATCAAAATTACCTATCACAAAACAACCTGGTTTTGCAAGGGGGGGGGTCCCATGAGTTTTTGGCCCCGGGTTCGGCGGCCATCTAGGGAAACCTACCAAACCCACATATTTCTGAAAACTAGACACCCTGGGGAGTCCAGCCAAGGTATGGCTTGCGTGGGTCCCCCAACATTTCCCTACCGAGAATCCCCTGCAAACCTCAAATTTAGCTGAAAGAATCACTTTTTTCTCAAATTTCTCTGTGGGAAAGTTCTGGAATCTGCGTGGATCCACAAATTTCCTTCTACACAGCATTCCCCAGGTCTCTCGATAAAAATGGTACCTTACTCGCTTGGGTGGGTCAAGTACCCGCGACAGGCAAGGGCCAAAACTTAATGAGGCGACATCAAAATTACCTATCACAAAACAACCTGGTTTTGCAAGGGGGGTCCCATGATTTTTTGGCCCCGGGCTCGGCGGCCACCTAGGGAAACCTACGAAACCCACACATTTCTGAAAACTAGACACCCGGGGGAGTCCAGCAAGGTATGGCTTGCGTGGGTCCCCTAACATTTCCCTACCCAGAATCCCCTGCAAACCTCAAATTTTGTTGAAAAAATCTATTTTTTCTCACATTTCTGTGTGGGAAAGTTGTAGGCTCACCAGGCTGACACAAATTTCCTACCACCCAGCGTTTTCCCCAAGTCTCCTGATAAAAATGGTACCTCACTTGTGTGGGTAGGCATAGTGGCTGCAACTGGAAATGGCCCAAATCGTACTGTGGAGACTTCAAAAGTACCTATAACAAAACTACCTGGTTTTGGGGGGGGGGGCACCTGGGTTTCCAATGCAGAATTGGCTAAAAACGAATTTTAAAAAAAATGTAGCGCTTAGAATTCCCGGTGCTATACCCTTATTCCCTATGTTTTGGGCTCTTCCCAGTCACAGGCCCTTGCCCCACCCACACAAATGAGGTATCATTTTATTCGGGAGACTGAGGGGAACGCTGTGGGGTAGGACATTTGTGCCGGCACGGTGATTCCACCCAAAAATATGTGGAAAATGTGGTTTTTGCAGCTAAATTTGAGGTTTGCAGGGCATTCTGGGTAGGAAAGCGTTGGGGGATCCATGCAAGCCATACCTCGCTGGACTCCCCCGGATGTCTAGTTTTCAGAAATGTGTGGGTTTGGTAGTTGTCCAAGATGGCCGCCGAGCCCGGGCCAAAAACCCAGGTGACCCCTCTTGCAAAACCAGGTTGTTTTGTGATAGGTCATTTTGATGTCTCCTCAATACGTTTTGTTCCCTTGCCTGTCGCGGGTACTTGACCCACCCACGCGAGTGAGGTATTATTTTTATCGGGAGCCCTGGGGGAACGCTGGGTGGTAGGAAATTTGTGGATCCCCGTAGATTCCAGAACTTTCCCACACAGAAATTTGAGAAAAAAGTGATTTTTTTTTTCAGCTAAATTTGAGGTTTGCAGGGGACTGACATTTCTCTGGGGGGGTGGGGGCATTGCCATGCCCTTTTTGGGCAGCCCCCACCCCAACGTCAATAAAAAAAAAAACCCAATCCCTGGTTTCTAGTGGGCTTTCTGCCCCCCGGGGGGCAGACTGACATTTCTCTGGGGGGGGCATTGCCATGCCCTTTTTGGGCAGCCCCCACCCTAACGTCAATAAAAGAAAAAAAATCCCTGGTTTCTAGTGGGCTTTCTGCCCCCCCCGGGGGGCAGATTGGGGGCTTCTGCCCCCTGGGGGGCAGAAAGACTGACATTTCTCTGGGGGGGGCATTGCCATGCCCTTTTTGGGCAGCCCCCACCCTAATGTCAATAAAAAAAAATCCCTTGTTTCTAGTGGGCTTTCTGCCCCCCCAAGGGGGCAGAAAGACTGACATTTCTCTGGGGGAGGGGGGGTCATTGCCATGCCCTCTTTGGGCAGCCCCAACGTCAATAAAAAAAAAAAAATCCCTTGTTTCTAGTGGGCTTTCCGCCCCCCGGGGGGGGCAGATTGGGGGCTACTACAGAAAGACTGTTTCGACCAAACAAATATGGGGGGAGCAAAGGCCCTTGCCCAAGGGGCCGCTCCCCCCTCCCTGGTGCTATTGGGTGGATCCCTGCTTGGGGGTCGCCCTCCTGGGGTGAGCCCCAAGCAGGGATCCACTAGGGAAGGGTACCATTGTAAAGGGGAGATTCTCCCCTTTCCAACGATACCTCTCATCTTTTTTGGTGCTCGGGGGGCTGAGATAGCCCCACAAGCACCGAAACTGAGAAACTGAAACTAAGTTTGTTTCGATTTCGTTGCAATGACGATCGATTCGCGCGATCGTCATTGCAATGAAATTCAAAAATAGGCCTGGGGAGGTTGGGGAAGCTCTTCCCCACCTCCCCAGGCAAAAAAATAAAAAATGGGAAATCCCTCTGCTGTCTGCAGCAGAGGGATTTCCTGAGCATGTGCTCATGACGGAATGGTTCCGTCATGAGCACACTTGAACTTGTGCTCATGACGGAACCATTCCGTCATGCGCATGGAAGGGGTTAAAGAAACAGAAAGGCTGCTGTTGCATCATGATGTTTACATGCGCATGCATGGTGATGCATGCACGTTCATACTTCATCTTGGTTGGACACCTTTTAAATTTTTTGCTGATGCTGTTCAGTATCAGCAACAAGCTTTGACAAAGCCAAAAGGTCGCATTCCACATTTTAATGGTGAGTGCGCTTGCCTTTGCTAATGCTTGCTCTTATTTTTATACTGGCATCTAGGGAATTGGATTATGACTGCAAGATATAGTTTCAGATAACTGGCCCATGTTTATAAAGCTATTATCCCCATAATATGTTTACAGTGTGGGTGTTTTCTTTAGACTATTCATTAGGCCGAAGACTTCCAGACAGCGCAGCTGTCTGGTTTGCTAAAGACATCTTGGGGACATTCTGAAAGCTTCCTAGGGACTCCATTCGGCCCAATGCTTGCCATTGGTTTGTAGCTCTCATTTGCTTGCTTTCTATTTGCTGACTTTTTTTGTCTTAGGCAGTTCAGCATATCTTTGTCAATCCCATGGAGTATAGCCTGTCCACCATCGCTTCTTGTATTCTTTTGTGAGTGCTTGCTTTATGTAAACATGACATTTTGTTCTGATCTTGTTACATTTGCTGTGCATTCAAAGACAGAGGTCAAATGTCAGGCTCTGTCTTCTAAGGGAACTTTGCGTTTACTTTTCTATTGCTGACTTCAAAGTGTGTGGATTTATGTGACAATCTTGCTGGATTACTGGTGGTGGGAAAGGAAATGTTTTTTTTTCTAGCACAACAAAATGTAAATGTCTGTAAATAAACTGCAATAATTTCAATATATATATCAATTAGGAAAGCACAAATGGAGCACACTTTTTGTAATTCTGATGTGTGGTGGAAACAAATATTTTAATTTGATTAAAACAAATCAATACAGTAGGTGATGTAATTTCCACACATTGTTTGCGCGCTGTATAGTTTTAGCAGTAAAACTGTATGTGCAAATGTAATGGTCATTTCAATTGCAAATGTGTTGTTTGTAATGGCAGTGCGCTACCACACCATGTATACTCCACTTGCGCCACTCCATTCTGCTATGTGCCACTCCTCTCTGTGCCACTCCCACTCCTCTCTGTGCCACTCCCCTATACAACACTTCTCTCCACACCCCACCTTTTTACTCCACTATACATCCCTCCATGCTACGCCACTCCCCTCTACTCTGACACTTTACTCCACTCAGTGCTATGCCCCTCCACTCTGTGCCACTCTACGCCACTATACTGCCCCTCCACTCTGCCACGCTGATGTACAACATTGCTTAAACATATTGGCAAAGCCAGTAGCTCTTGCATAGGTGAGACCTATTGGACTTGCCAATGCTTGTTTTAATATCTGCAGCCCTCGTTGACTGGTAAGGACTGTACCTAGCATGAGCACCCATGATTATGGGGCCTGAATAGTGAATAGTTTGATAAATCCTTAACTGTGAGCAATGTGTATACCCAATTTGACCACCTCCAGATGTGGTATGCTGCATTATTTGTACTGTTATCCCCTTGTCTAGGTAGAACATTTTAGCCTGAGTAAACCTTTGCACTTTCTGTATCTCCCAAACCCCCTCCCCCCTCCCCCCTCCAAGTTTGCTGTCCTCTGGGGCCAAGTTATTACTTAACAATTTCCCAAATAAAATAAATATACACAAAATGAAGGAGAAACAGGTGTGGGTATTAGTTTCACAAATCATCTTGGTCATTGCTACTAACTTATTTTACCTCGAAGGTGAGCAGTAGCAGGAAGATCTCATTAAGAAATAAATGTTTCATAAACAGTCAATATTTGTGTACCACTAGATTTTAATTAAGAAATAGCATTCCAGTTCTTCTTTCTTGTTGACGTTTGTTGATTTGTAAAATATGCCAGTGACGAAATCCCCTTGAAAGTCATCCATGCTCCGTTTGGATTGGCAGGAGAGGCCTACAGGGCATTCATTCTTGTTCTTCAGGTATTTCTAAGTGGCTAGGTTTCCCTATATTCCGTCTCCTTCCTGTCATCATGCAGAGCGCATACCACTGTAGGACAATGCAATGCACACTGTCGTATTATGACACTTGCACTTGACTTTAGCGGTTAGCCTTTGTGTTCGCTTTAGCAGATGGGAAGCTTCTGTGTATCATTTGAACAAATGAATCCCTGTAACATAATAAAGCAGTTTGTGCTTTTTTTCTAGTTGACTACCGGTTTTTGGGACTATGCAAACTATATGTTTTAAAAATTACCATTGATCAGTTTTACTAGGTAACGTGAGTTGAAAGAAAAAATAAGTTAACAAAACTTCATCCTCCTATGCCAGGCTTGACAACTCCTGAAAGGTTTCTGGAATTTTGTGATTAGATAGCGCCAACTGTCTGCTGCGAAACGTTTTGGGCTTTCCAAGAATATACTGGGACATGGAGCCCGCCCATTGAGAACCATTGATTGGCTCAGGGCTGGCTTTAGTGCTGGTGGCGCCCCGTGGGACCATCTTTTTTGGCCCCTGCCCAGTGGCAGCCTCCCCAGCGTATTCCCTCACTACCACCCTCCAACGGTCCCCTCATCTCTACATGGCCCCTCTCTCACATGAATGTAATGTTCGAGGCATGTGAGCTGCAGAGCTCACACTGTGCATTAGATCGCCATCTGGTGTTGGGCTCGGATGCTTGCACTTTGTTGTTGTCTTCGAAGAAGTCTTTGTAGTCATGTGATAGGTGACTCCTCCTTAGGACAATAGTGCGCATGGGCATCGACTCCATCCTTAGATTGTTTTTTTCCGCCATCGGGTTCGGATGCATTTCGACACTCCGGTTCGAAACTTGTTTTTTTGCAGCGTTTTCCACTTTTCAACGCCTGATACCGACATCGACATCTCGACGTCCCTTCCTCGATCTCCTTTCCAGCCGTCAACGCGGGCCGTTGGGCCCATCGACGCCGTAAGGCCTACTGCCCATGGAAAGGACGCCATTCCGAAAATGCCCCCAATGTGGAGCAAAGTTTCCTCACAGTGACCACCACCAGGTCTGTAATCTGTGCCTCTCACCAGACCATAACGAGGCCACTTGTCCGGCCTGCGCCTCCTTCCGCTCCAAGAAGACAATCCGCGATCGTCGAGCCCGAAGGCACATCATGGCGCACAGGTCCGCTCCGGAACCCGTCAACATCTTCGACGAGGGTCCCGATGTTCCGGAAGAAGACTCCGAAGACCTCGCTATCATCTCCGAGGCAGAAGACTCCGACAGTTCCATCCCTTCAGGGCAGCGTGTGAGTACTACTGCCCCTGCCCCAACCCTCCCTGCAAAATCGAAGGCACCGGTCAGTACTTCGCCTACGGGCCCCAGTCGAGACCGTAAACGTGTTTCGGACGCCCCGCCTCCGGGCTCGGCACCGAACAAGAAAACAAAGCCTTCTAGTTCCTCGGCACCGACCAAACCACATGTGCCCGTTACACCGGCACCTTCGGCGCCGAGACACAAAGACCACCCGGCGCCGAAATCCAGTTCGGTCCCCAAATCCGCCTCCAAGCACGCGGATCCCTCGGCACCGAAACCGAAGCTACTCGACACACCCCTAAACTAAAGCCGGTCGAGCCTGTAGCTAAACCGAAGGACGCCTCGACGCCTTCTAAAGCAAAGGAACATTTAAAGAAGCCATCACCACGTTCGGAACCGAAAAAGTCGGCGCCGAAAACTAATATTCAAGGAGAGGAACTGTTTACACCGGATCCCATCGATCCTAATCAACACAAACTTTATATCAATCCTAAAACAGGACACATTTCCTCTGTGCCACGTCACAAGCCTGTCCCTCCGAAGAAGAAAGACTCTTCCACTTCCCCTATGCCTCCTTCTCCCTATACCTCTCTCTAACACCCCTCCTCTCCACATCCCTATCACACCTCCTCAACCTGCGGATTCTCCCCCACATGAGTATGAGGACAACATGGGGTACGGGGATGACCCTCATAATTTATATCTGGATCCAGATAATCCACCACAGGATGACTGGGGTTATAATGACCCCCAGACCCTACAGACCTCCCCAGCCCTCCACCTTATCCCACAAAACCATCTCCACCAGATGATCACATAGGTTTTGGGCAACTCATACATAGGGCGGCCGTTTTTCATGGGGTACATATTCACACCGACCAACCAGCGGAAGATTTTCTTCTAGACACTTTTGAACGGTCTCAAAAAACTGTTCAAACTTTGCCCATGATAAAGGGTGTCATTAAACATACACCTGAAATTTTTAACGACCCGGTCAGAGCCAGGATCCTTAATCCTAGAGTGGATAAAAAGTATAGACCTGCCCCCGATGACCCCACCTACATCAAAGGTCAGCTCCCCCTTGACTCACTGGTCGTTCGTTTCTAATGCCAGAAAACGCGCCAATTCCCAAACTTCAGGGGATGCTCCGCCCCCTGATAAAGAATCCAAATTGTTAGATTCCTCTGGCAAACGCGTAGCTGCGCAAGCCACCAACATCTGGCGCATCGCTAACACCCAAGCTCTACTAGCTAGGTATGACAGGGCACACTACGATCAGCTAGAAACCCTCCTTCAACATCTACCTGATCAATACAAAACACAAGCCACTGACCTCATTCAAGAAGGCAAACTTATTTCCAATGCCTCCATTAAGTGCGCCTTAGACGCAGCCGACACCGCCGCTAGGTCAGTTAACACTAGCGTGCTTATCAGACGACACGCCTGGCTTCGCATTTCAGGCTTTAAGCCAGAGGTTCAGACTACCATACTAAACCAGCCCTTTAACCAAAACCAACTATTTGGTCCTGCTGTCGACACAGCACTAGAAAAGATGAAGAAGGATACTGACACTGCCAAATCAATGGGAGCATTGCAGTCCCCGCAGCAACGTGGCTCCTTTCACCGCTCCTTTTACAGAGGGGGCTCCAGGAATACCACCGCAGACAGTTCCTCTTCCTATCGAACAAACACCCAAACCTCTCCTAATAGAGGATACTTTAGGGGTGGTTACAGAGGCAACAACTCTAAGGGCAGAGGTTGAGGTAATAATAACAACACCCGTACCTCCACCACTCCCAAACAGTGACTTTCCTCCACTTCCCCCGACCACAACACCCCTGTCGGGGAAGGCTATCACAGTTCCTGCCTGTCTGGAACTCCATTACAACAGACAGGTGGGTGAGACAGATTATCCAACATGGCTACTGCCTGGAGCTAACAGCTACCCCCCCACCATACCACCCAGACAGCGTCCAATGTCCACAGACCATCTTACACTTTTACAACAAGAGGTACTTTCCCTGCTTCAAAAGCACGCCATAGAGCCAGTGCCTCTGCTCCAGCAGGGCACAGGGGTTTACTCCCTGTACTTCCTCATTCCCAAGAAGGACGGCACTCTCAGGCCTATTTTAGACCTCAGACCTCTCAATCAATACATACACTCAGATCATTTTCACATGATCACTCTCCAACAAGTGCTTCCCTTACTACAACAACAAGACTTCCTTGCCACATTAGACCTCAAGGACGCCTACTTCCACATTCCCATACATCCTGCTCACAGGAAGTATCTAAGGTTCGTTCTCAATGGACAGCACTACCAGTTCAAAGTACTCCCATTCGGAGTCACCACTGCTCCAAGAGTGTTTACCAAATGCCTTGCAGTAGTAGCAGCGCATCTACGAAGACAACAAATACATGTCTTCCCATACCTGGACGACTGGCTTATCAAAGCCAAATCATCCAACCAGTGTGTCCAACACACCCACCAAACGATACAAACATTACACAACTTGGGGTTCACAATAAACTATACCAAGTCCCACCTTCAGCCCTCCCATGTCCTTCAATATCTGGGAGCCACAATAAACACTTCCACTGCTCTAGCTTTCCCCAGCCCAGCCAGGATAGCCAGTATAAAAACCCTTGTCCCCAGGTTTCAAATGCAACACTCTCTTCCAGCCAGAGTGTTTATGCAGCTCATCGGCATGATGGCATCCTGCATTTTCTCGTCCCTCATGCAAAACTTCAAATGCGTCCTCTACAAGAGTGCCTAGCGCGCCAATGGAACCAGGCTCAGGGACATCTTACAGATCTGGTGTTGGTGGACAGCCGCACACATCGCTCTCTGCAGTGGTGGAACACCAACAATTTGTCCAAGGGGCGGCCGTTCCTAGAGCCGGTTCCACAAGTAGTACTAACCACGGACGCATCCCTTACAGGATGGGGAGCACACCTGTTACACCATACAACACAGGGCAAGTGGACCACTCAGCAGAAGCTGTTCCACATCAACCACCTAGAGCTACTAGCTATATTCCTAGCTCTCAAGTCCTTTCAACTCCACGTACAAAACAAAGCTGTCCTGATCCGAACAGACAACATCACAGCTATGTACTATATACAAAAACAGGGGGACACACTCTCCACAACTGTCCCAACTAGCACAGGACATTTGGAGGTGGGCCATTCCACAAAACATATACCTTCTAGCAGAACACCTACCAGGGGTTCACAATCAGATTGCAGATCTGTTAAGTCGACAGACACAACAGATTCACGAGTGGGAACTACATCCACAAGTTCTTCTACCTTTCTTCCAGATGTGGGGCCAGCCAGACTTAGATCTGTTCGCCACACACCAAAACGCCAAATGCCCAACCTTCGCCGCCAGGTTTCACACCCGCAGCCAAGGGCAATGCGATATGGATGAACTGGTCCGGCAGATTTGTGTACGCTTTTCCACCGCTCCCACTCATCCCACTTGTAGTACGCAAGCTTCGACAACAGTCTCTCAAAATGATACTAGTAGCCCCTACATGGGCACGCCAACCGTGGTTCACCACACTACTGGAGCTATCAGTAGTCCCATACCAAAGACTACACCTCTCCCCAACAATGCTAACGCAGAGCCATGGAGAGATAATGCACCCAGATCCATCTCAGCTGAACCTTGCAATTTGGCTCCTGAAGTCCTAGAATTCGGTTACCTTAACCTACCCCCAGACTGCATGGACGTTATAAAAGAAGCTAGACGCCCAACTACCAGAGCCTGCTATGCAGCTAAATGGAAAAGATTCGCTATTTACTGCACTAATAATAACATCCAACCATTACAAGCCTCTACGCAAAACATCATTTGCTATTTGCTACATTTGCAAAGATGTAATCTTGCATACTCATCCATACGTCTGCACCTCGCAGCCCTTGCTGCTTACTTGCAAAACAGACAACACTTATCACTATTCAAAGTCCCCGCCATTAAAGCCTTCATGGAAGGCCTTAAGCGGATCATACCTCCCAGATTACCACCTTCCCCAGTGTGGAATCTTAATATAGTGCTTACCAGGCTCATGGGTCCGCCTTTCGAACCCTTACATAAATGTGAACTTCAATTCATTACATGGAAAGTTGCGTTTCTAATTGCAATCACTTCTCTCAGGAGAGTCAGTGAACTACAAGCTCTAACTATACAAGAGCCTTTCTTACAAATACATCATAAAAAGGTAGTTCTCAGAACAAACCCAAAATTCCTTCCCAAAGTCATTTCGCCTTTCCACCTTAACCAATCAGTAGAACTACCTGTGTTCTTCCAAAACCCAGATTCCGTGGCAGAAAGAGCTCTCCACACCCTAGATGTCAAAAGAGCCCTTATGTATTACATTGACAGAACCAAATCCTTTCGCAAAACCAAACAATTGTTTGTGGCTTTCTCTCCACCACACAAAGGTAATCCCATCTCAAAAGCCGGGGTTGCAAGGTGGATTGTTAAATGTATCCAAATCTGCTACCAAAAGCCAAACGCACATTATCAGTTCCCCTAGAGCGCACTCAACACGCAAACTAGGGGCATCCATGGCATTCTTAGGGAACATTCCCTAGAAGACATATGTAAGGCAGCCACGTGGTCTACAACACACACCTTCACTAAACACTATTGTGTTGATGTGCAAGCCAAGCAACAAGCTTCCGTGGGCCAAGCTGTCCTTAAAACCCTTTTTCAAACTACTGCAACACATACAGGTGACCACCGCTAGGGAGATACTGCTGTACAGTCTATGCACAGTGTGAGCTCTGCAGCTCACATGCCTCGAACGGAAACTGCTACTTACCAGTATGCATCTGTTCTTGGCATGTAGAGCTGCAGATCCTCACACGCCCACCCACCTCCCCGGGACCTGTATGTGCTCCAGTCCTATCTTAATTAGATACACACACATGGACATCTCTTTTCTTTTCTACTAACTCCATCACTCCCCAATATGGCGAAAAACAATCTAAGGATGGAGTCGATGCCCATGCGCACTATTGTCCTAAGGAGGAGTCACCTATCACATGACTACAAAGACTTCTTCGAAGACAACAACAAAGTGCAAGCATCCGAGCCCAACACCAGATGGCGATCTAATGCACAGTGTGAGGATCTGCAGCTCTACATGCCAAGAACAGATGCATACTGGTAAGTAGCATTTTCCTTATTTTACAGCATTACACAGCCCAATTTAGGGTGTTGGAGTACGTTGCATCGCACACATGTGCATATTATGCAGAGGCAATAGCTCATATAAGTGTGTAAATCAAAGGTTACTTAAGACAATGAGGATTTTGAGATGTACGAGTTGCATGCCATCCATACTGGTAGGAATTATATATGTTAAGAGTGCTTGGTTTGAGGAAACACAAACTCTGTATTTAAAACGTAACTCAGGGGTTGAGGTTATCTTTACTTATAAGAATGTATTGCTACTCAAAGTAATCCCTTTTTGCAACCTCAGATAACAGAAAGATTGGGAGGGGGCAAAGTTTAGAATGCATCCCTTACAGTTTGCGTGCTGCTTTTTGATTCTGGTTTATAGGTCACTGTGCTATATTAGAATTACTACTTATGACCTTCAAGTAACAAAATGATATCTGAGGCAAAAGTAGTAACCCACTGAGCTATCTACATAAAATACAAATCTATGATCTGCATGTTACACGTTGTGCTTTGCAGGAGGCACATTATTCTACTGCACTACTTTATGATGGGTTAAAATTGTGCATAGATGAAACTAAAATCTTGTCAGCAAGTACATTAATCACCAGATTTATCTTGACATATTTTTAATTTTCTATTAAAGTTACTGGACAAGGAACCATGTAGCAGGTGGCTTTAACCCCAGAAGTTGTTTCAAAATGCAGTGCCCCCAAGCTTGGCGCATGGTGCGGTGGAACCGGTCATACAGCCCTAAACCGGCACTGAGTTGGCTTTCCTGTCACTCATTTACCTGCTTCTTATTCATGCCCCAGCTTGTCTATCTTGAGTTGGTCCCTCCCACGGTGCGTAGCTTATTTACCATCCCTTATAACTCAGTGGCTGGTTTCTTTGTTTCCACTGCTTACATTTCAAGCTCTACTTTTTTTTCTTTTTGATTAACCACTTTATGGGAGTGCATGTGTTCTACAGCTGTCTCCCTCGTGTGCTTCTCTCCCGCCCACTCCCCATTCTCACCTGTTGCTTCTCCTCCCTTCACCCACCCTCCATGTTGCTCCCTCTCACTCACATCCTCCTATCTCGCCCATTGGTTCTCTGCCACGCCCCCGCCCTCTGTGTTGCTTCTTCTCACCCGTGCTCGTTCTTTTCTCCCATCCGTTTTCTCCCCATACCTCCTTTCTTCGTGTTGCTTCCCGTCACTGGTGCTCTCCATGTTGCTTCCTTCCACCTCAGCCTTCTGTGTTGCTCACCCTTGTGCTTCCCAAAAAGAAATAAACACTCTTGCTGAGCTTTTTTTTATTTACTGATCCAGCTGAGTAAATAACAAATATTTGCTTGCAACCTTTTTTAGGCGCGTTCATGCATGTTATGCATGCCTACACAATGACACCACTACCACGTGTTAGTAACTTTAAAAAAACATTCTTTTCTTTAGCCATGCTGCTCAGCATCAAAGATGCTGTACAACATGGCTAAAAAACATTGGCAATAGGTCTCAAAGGCGAGAAACGTTGGCCTTGCAAATGGTTGTTTCTTATGTTTTAGGCTCTACATGTTGCCTTTCAAAATCTATTTGTTAGGACTTCTATTGAGAAGGGTAAAATTAAAATTTTTGGACATCAATGTGTTTCTAGATTGTTTTCACTGAAACACCGTCTCATGCTACTGCAATACCAACCAGAGTGGTCCTAACCATGCTGCCATGACTTCTGCCTCGGCCTACCTGCATTGAACTAATGCATTGTTTTTGAGGTGAAAGCAATGTCGTGTGTTGGCAAGAGGGGCACAAGATTTACCCATCGAAATAGCCCATACTTCAGGAAATTTGTTTCCAGTACACTGCTAGGCATGTGGTCAGATCCCCAACTTAATTAGCAGTCTCCCCTTGGCATCCAGTAATGTGCAACAGTATGTCATGGGGAGCATAGTGGTATAATGACATAATTTTACTGGCTCCTCTGTCTGCTTTTCATCTTTTGCCTTGAGATAATGCAGTAAAACATGCTCCAGCTATTGCTAAAGGTTGAACTATTTGCGAGCATGTCTCCATCTATTTTCGTGCGTTTAATATATGGGGAAAAAAATTCCATTTAGGTTCTGTGTTTAAGTAAAAAAAAAATATGACATTTGTATCAATGTAATCCCCCTGGGTAACATTAGCAGGCCTGGCTGCAGCATTAAGTTTGCACAACACCATTGAAGCACATCGCTGGCCCTCAAGCATCACATCCCACTCTCCCTCGCACACGCACCTCTCCAGCCTCTCATACAATCTTAGGCCACGCCCATTTCTCTTGCACTCTACGCTAGCATGTGACGACATAACATTCAAACGATTAAATTGCACATGCAACTGCAATGTAAGCTCTACATATGTGGCGAACGTTAGTAAGGAGAGTACGTCTTCTAAGACTGCGGTTGTCCCGAGCGTTGGCAATGCTTTAAAGACATAGCAGGGGACATGGTGTTTGTTTTTGTATTAAACCTTGGTAAAATGCTATAAAACCTTAGGAATTTGTGTGAATTTCTTTAAATCGGCATCAGATGTGGAAAATGTCATATTAAATATCTTCAGTCCACACAAGTGGTTTTAATAGAAAATGCATGTACCGTTGTACAAAGCTACATTTTTGGAATTAATACAAGGCAGAAAAATGTAACGAACGTTACTGCTTTGTTGTCACACATAAAATGATGCCTGTGACTGATCTTTTTCTGCACTTTGTGTTGTAAATTAATCTAAAGTATTAGAGGTGCCGAGGAATGCAGAAGAAAACAGTACACGCACACTGAGTTGTGTAATATTCTTGGGATTAGACCAGAACAATTTTGACTATGTCTTTGAAATGCTGAAAATACTGTCCTTATAAGGCTTGTGCTTCAGCTACAGCCACTAATGTACGTAACGCCATCTCGGCGCTGTATTTTTGATAGTTCTGGCTCATCGTTCGGTGTTTCTTTTCCTCGGTTTTGCGCAGGTTTCTTAAGAAAATAATTGTGTGTCTTCAAAGTGTTGATTTTAGCTCCTCGTCATTTGAAGGCTTGCTTCAAGTGGAACATATATGAACAAATATTAGGGGTGGGTTGAGAGTCGAGGCGTTCTTCTATTGATGTAGGGCTGAGGAAATGCGAAGGGTCGTTGTTTGGTTGATTATCTGCGAGTGCTTTTGTACGTCTGTTACTACGAGTGTTAAACTTATGCGGTAATTGGAAGAAATGCCATCTGGACCACCTGGAACCTGGAAAATGTGGATTAGGGCGTGACTGTATGTTCCAGAATAGACCGTACTTAAAAGATCCATTCAGATAATTAACTGCCCCCTGCTCCAATGTGGACATGGAATCCCAGAAGCCTGTATTCCTGTAAGGACTGAGTCAGTCAACGTCACAAAGGAGATCTCTGAAAATAGTGAACGAAAAAACACAAATGGTGCAGAATCATTTTTTTTTTCTAGTGTTTGAGTAATCTTGCTATGTCTGTCCAGATGCTATGGGAGGTCCAAAATATGTGTTCTGAATAGATGCCAGGAACTATGTTGGTTCACAGGGGTCAGCCCTCTTACCCATATCATTTAAGGGTCTCTTCCTGTGCTGTGGGCAAGGGGATCTTGGATTACATTGCCCCCAGTAGGAGTCCACAATCAAATAGTTCACAAATTAAAATATGGTGGATAGCCTTGGAAGCATACCAAAAGAAACCTAGTTTAATATTTTTTACCAAAACACATGCTGTGTCCTAAAGCAAGGGAGATTATCTGCTTTCATTTGTGTTATGCCATCGTTCCTGCCTTGGGATTATTTAAAGGACCTCAATTCGTGGACATAAATGCCCCATAGACCTTAAAGAGTTTTTGTTCTCAGAGCAGTGTCACACTCGCCATCTGCAGTCATCTCGGAGCTCCCCTGCTCTTAAGGGGATAAGCAGAACAGAGAATTGTTACATAAAAGCTGGGCACCCTCAAAATAAACTCGGTGCTTTGCTCATAAAATTTGGGTATCATTACCGAAATATTATTTTACACATCAGTAGAAAGGAATGTTTCTTTCCTTCCTTTGTAAAAATATTAATGGTACATTGGTTCCTTCATTGGGCCTGACAGCATGTGCGAGGAATTCCTGGCTAGAGTCTACTACCATGGTGTATGGCTAGTGACCCTTCCTTGGGTAGTCCTCGGGTTATAAGTGGAGTAGGCGAGAAACCTTGAGCTTCTCTAAGATCCGGGAATATCACTGATCAAGGAATTTTAGAGAGATCACCCCAGGTAGAAGCAGGTAATTAAAGTATTTTTGCAAAACACACATTTTTTTTTTTTTTTGTAATAAAGATGTGTAATTGCATTTCTGAAACACTTTAGCAACAACACAACATCTGCTCTTCACTCTGAGCAGGTATATATCAATGAATGGAATATAAGTGCATACAGATCAGCCTCACTCATGTTATTGTTATTTTGTTTTTAAGTAAAGTAAACTTTATTGTCCAATTAATAAAAAATCATTACAATCAAGGAATATATAAAAACATTACATTTCTTTTATAAATGTCGGTTAAAAAGTAATTGGAGTAGCTATAGTACTTTTGCTAAATAAACAAATTTTGAACAAATACATTACTAGTGTTGAGGTAATTTAGGCATAACATGCCGCACTGGATCATTGATGCCACATAAACACATCACATAAGTAACATTTCGTTCATGTCATAGTTTTAACATTTCGCTTCATTTCATTATTAAACATAGCTTCTCTATATGCTAATAAAACCTTTCCGTGCAGACAGTCATTACTTCCATTCCCTGCAGTTTTTAAAGTGCATTTAGTTCAAGTCAAAATACATGTGTTGGAGTCATGTTTCATAAGAAACACATGTTATTAATAGCACTATACCCCAATATCGGTCTGAGAACCCAGTCGAGCACCTCCAGCACTCAGGTCAACCTACTCATAAAGAACCTCATCTCCCCCAATTGCTTCCATTTCAACCATATTTTCAAATGTTTAGTGGGGCAGCCACAAGCCTTATAAACCTTCTGCTTGGCCTGTATGCATCCAACCAAGCCTCAAGAGAGTCCACGAGCTTTGACCACCAATCCATCCTTCCATTATCCCCCAATAATGCAACCTTAGGATTCATTGGAAGGGCGGGGCCTACCATGACCACTAAATAATTGCGTATTGGGGCCCAATAGTGGGGATATAACAGGAGAACCTGAAACGGTATTCAGAAATGTTACCCAGTATCGCCACATCTAGGTCAGGCCAGGTGGGGAGCTCTGCCCATCTTCCACAACCTGGTAGGATGAAAATATACCCAGTTCAAGAACTTAAACTGAATCCAAACGGAGCAGGGTTGATATGGCTAGGACTCACAATGCCATCTTGGCCTTGACCCAGTTTTCTTCCTCAAACTTTGCAGGTCCCTCTCCCACCTTTCCCGCAGGCTCTGAAAGGGGTCTTGTAAGTTAGCTACAAGAAATCACATACCCGAGAAATACACTTACTTTCAATTTGTGCCATCATTGCCTGTGCCTCTAGTCAGTGTAACTTAGGCACGTCCACCAGAGCATCTCCATGACTATCTAAGGCGTGCCTAAATTTCAGATAACAAAAGAACTGACTTCTGTGGAGGTCATAAGTGTCGTGTCAGTTGTTATTAGAACTTGATGTGACTCCATTCCAAAACATCCCCAGGCTTGGAGATGCCAGTGAGATCCCAAGAGTGAAACCCATCCTTTCCACCATCTGTCGTAGCAGTGTCCCATGCCATAGCGGTGTCTCTGCCATGGCCTTACCCTGCCACCCAGTGTGTTTCCCTGCAACTTTCCAACAGATAATAGGGAATCATGGTGACCAAGGGGAACGCATGCAGCACTGAGGCGCCATACAGAATAGAAAGCAGATGAAAGGAGTTGAGGATGTGCAACTCCAAGCACACTGTTGAGTCGTCTCCCTTTTCATAGAGGAGTCACTCATGTAGTGGTATCGGTTGAGACGCCCAGTAATAAAATTGAAGATTGGGAATCCCCAAGTCACCATCGAAGAGTGACTGTTCACATTTAGCAAAAGAAACCCCTTGTATACCTTTCACCCACAGACACAGAAGTGAGCATTATACTCGGGGACTGAAAGAAACGCAGGGGATAGGGATAGCTCTGGAAAACATGAAAATCGCCGAAGCCCCATCATTATAAATGGGGCTCTGCAGCCCATTATAGTGACTGGCAATGTGACTCAGCCAAAAAAAAAAAAACATTGAATTCCCAGCATAGATTGGCATCCCTTGTGACCATTAGTCCTAAATATTTTAAATGCATTGTGGTACCTTCAAGTGAGAAATCTGTACCAGGATATAAATTCTTAATGTAAACAATTGTCCTTTTCATCTCTTGGATCCATGCACCCACTGAACACTGAAACCCCCGTACCATTTATTTAAATCAAAGGTCTCTGTCATTAACACACTTGCAAAATCACCAATGCAGACAATATCCTTCTCCGCCAATAACTTCCTCCTGCAATCTACTCAAATGTATTGCCAACAAAAATTGTAATGGCTGCCAATGTTTCCCTGAGTCTACCACTAGACTCAATACCTGGCACTTGCAGATTTCTCTTCACTTGTGTTTTTTTTTACCGGCACTGTTGCAATATCATTGTCTTTCTTTCATGACATTGTGGTAAGTTGGATGGCTGTATATTTCTTGAAAGTTGACATTCTGGCTAAATGTAGAAAGGTCACATTTTTCTCTGGATATTTTTTTACTGTAGGTGCTTTAACAGGCATCGTTCAAAATGTGGGGAAAAACTTAAAAATGTAGGGCTTGTTGGAGAAGGTGCAGGGTGCTTGCTTCAGAAAGGTGTTTTTGGTGTGTCTAAGTTTCTGACATGACGTAGCTCATTTGGAATTAGGTTTTGCTGGTACTTTTTAGTAGCCTTTTTGAAGCTGTATGGCTTATTGGAAATGCGTTGTTGAGCCCCTTATTTCTGTGCCACTCCTTAATGGTAATGGTCAATGTATAATGAGTTTGTTTGTGCTCTGTGACATGCCCCAAGGATTGTTCCCATTACTGTTTGAGCCAGTGGCGGCCAGCACTGATCTGGTGTGGTGGGGTGAGGGGGTAAGGAGGTATAATTAGAAGAAAAAAGAAAATTCACTTACCTCCTCGCCTCTGTGTCCCACGTCGTCTTTCCTCCGCCAAACAGGAAGCAGCCAGGCTCCTCTAAACCAATCACAATGCTGCAATGCAGCGCTGTGATTGGTCTGAGCGCCGTGATTCGGTGCTCAGACGGGCACTGGGGGCCTGGGCATGTTCTCCATGCAGGCTGTAATGCAGCCTGCATGGAGAACATGGTAAAGTGTGCATGACTGTTTGGCTGGCCCGAGAGGGTCGGTGTCAGCTTCATGCGCACTTTAGTGTTCCCACCACTCCTCCCCTGTCCTGTCAGTAGAGCAGCCACGCCCTCATGCTGCTGCAGCAGGGAAGAATAAAATGATAATAAAATTGCGTTATCATTTTATTTTTCCTTTCTTTTACTTAGGAGAAGCCGCTACTGGTTTGAGACCTCAAGTGTTACACCATTGTTATGGTGCTTCCCTTGTGTCTTAAGGGCACTGAATTGTATGATGGCAAGATATCGAGTTCGTGCATGGTGAATATTTTCTTGATCCATTGCAGATATCTACGACACTTTGATATGTCACATGGGCATGCTTCAGTGTTGTCATAGTTTTAGGCGTAAACTATGTGGCATTGCATTAATGTTTGTATTATTAGAATTGTGCTCTAGTCTGGATCTTCTTAACTATTCCGATTACTGATGAACCTGGGATTGCTAGTCGTTTCTCAGGGCATACTAAATAATCCTGAAACACATTGAGGCATTATAAGAATTTGTACACAGGAAAATCTTGTTAAAGATTTAGATTTTTTTCAGAGGAGTAAAGTGGCATAACTTAAAGGCGCCATCCAGTGTTGAGTTGAATAGTTAGCTCTGCCTAGTCTTGCATTCTAAGAATCACACAAAATTGGCATTCCAGAATGCATTTGTTTGAGGCCAGGTCGGGTTTTGAGGCCTATTGTGAATCGGTCACGGGATGGCCGCCTTAAATGTTAATGTCACTAAAAGCTACCAGAGACCATGATGTAATATTCCCCTGAGATTTCAACGTCCGTTTCATTCACCATTTTTCACTTCCTCACTCAGCCAAATTTAAAATGAACAACCTGTAATTTTAAATTGTTTGACCCACCCCACCCCCACAAAAAATAACCCTAGACTGCTTTCTACCTAGGTTAGTAGAACCCTACGAGAGTTTCTGCCCAGGTCAGGTTGTTAAGGTGTGACCTGCCTACTCTGAAAATGCATTTAAAGGGATGGTGCAGTATGCTATTTTAAGGACCGCCTGTTCCTTCCTTAATCGTATCTGAATGCGAGGATGGAGGGCATGCATATGGCATCTCATTTTCTTCAAGTATGGATTAATGTTTCTATACATTTTCCATTGCCACATACCTATCCATTTTAAAAATATCAAAATAGAGTTTTAAATAAAACCTACAGTGACACAGTTTGACATTTGTGGCCGTTTTTGGGTCGAGCCTAGAGTCAGCGCGCATGTGCAGCAAGACTTGTTGTAGTGGAGTAGGGAATAGAAGCCCCACCCACTCTCCGCCAATATTTGCCATTGGCTTGTGTCATTGTCCTTCCTAAATGCTGGCTTCTGATTCGTAAATAGGCTCGTAAGTCCCTCTTTAGTACCGCCTCATCTTCATTTGTCACCTCCCATGGCAACTTGCCCTTTTACTTTGGTTGTTACACGGTACCTGTTATTTAGTCCTTAAGCACTATTTTCTTTATCGAGTTTCTCTTACTGCAGGCACAACGTGCTTTGCTTACATTCAGTCCATGGTGCCTTCTTTACAACCCCTCCCTCCCGTTGTCCGTGCCTTCTTTACCCCCCGCCCTCCCTCCCGTTGTCCGTGCCTTCTTTAACCCCCCGCCCTCCCTCCAGTTGTCATGCCTTCTTTACCCCCCGCCCTCCCTCCCGTTGTCCATTCCTTCTTTACCCCCCGCCCTCCCTCCCGTTGTCCATGCCTTCTTTGTCCCGTTGTCCGTGCCTTCTTTCCTCCCCCGGCCGTCTGTGATGCCTACCTTACCCCCGCCGCCTTCCCACTGTCCGTGGTGCCTACCTATTGGCTAAGCCAATTTTTTTTTAGTTTATATGCTAAATAAGGACGGCCACGCGCGGCCCACTCACCTCGTTTTTAGGTCTCGCCTGAGCCAGCGCATGCGTTGCTCTTCGAGACATTTAGTAACAGGGCTTTTAAAAGTGCTACCACAGCTTTTGCTGGCCTAGCGCTTGCGGTTACGCGCGCGTGCAGCCGGCAGCTTTCAGCGCCCGATCAGGCGCCATCTGGAGCGCGATCACTTTCACTTTTGACGCTGCTGCGCGCACATCACTCGCATGCTTTTTTTAAATTTCCTTTTTGCACGCGCGCACACAACTCGCTCACCACTCGCGTGTTTTTTTTTTATTTCCGTTTTGCGCGCGCGCGCACACAACTCCCGGGCTTGTTCAATTCGCTTCTGTCGAGCGCACAATCTGCCGTGAGTGTGGCATCGCAGCGCCATTCGGTAGCCCGGGTATGATTATTGACATGTCGCGAGACTTGGCAGTTGAGACGTGGTGCTGGTGTTCTTTTTGATTCGGCCACAACAGTTGTGTGCGCGTTGATGGTTTGACGACAAACAGGAAGTAGATACATTGTGTTTTGACAACAGACGCATGCTATGAAAATGAGCCATTTTATTGGTGTTTTATTGCCATTTAGTTGTCTTTTAACAGATAAAACACCCCTCTTTGATTTCGCAGCCTGTCTGTCTTGGGTCTGCCTTGGTACAGCATGGCTCTTGCAGAGTTTTTCCAGGATTTGCTGTACACTAGAAGTGAAACTTGATGTTGTGCTCGTTAGAAGTTAGGGACTCCCCCCTCCCGAGCCTCACACTCTTCCCCCAGGTGTGCACTCGGAGCCCCCCCTCCCCAACCCCCCGTGTTACCTGTACTCCTCCAGAGGCCCTGGGCGCAGCTGGCTGTGCAGAGGCGCGCTGCTTCCAGTCGTGCAGTCGAACTGGCTCTGCAGGATTTTCAAAGCTGTGCTCGCCTCGTCCACATTCCGGCAGCAGGCTGGCTCCTTGTAGTGTGCTGTGCTACGGCCACACCTGGCGGTGGACACCAGGGTATCCTGGGTTCAGACCCGCCAATCCCAGATGGTGCTGCTGGGCACACACATGGCACTTGGGACTCATGTTTTATTAAACATACATGTCACTTCGGTCCCCCATAATAATCAACACATCTTTGACACTTATTGTACTGGGCAAATGTATCCCACTTTGCCCCCTATGTCGCTGGGCACATTAATGGCATTGGGTCACCTGTTGTATGGCACATGCATGCTCGATCACTCCCCTCTGCTATCCGGCACATATCTCGCACTTTGGCTCCCACTGGTATTAGGCACTTGTTTGGTACTTCGGTTCCCTCTGGTATTGGGCACATGTATGGCACTTCGATTCTCTCTGGTATCGGGCACATGTATGCCACTTCAGTTTCCTCTGATGTCAGGCACATGTATGGCACTTTGGAATCCCCTGGTTTTTTTTTTTGCAATATTATAATTTGCGAAGACAACCCGAAGGTACTGGAGCGCTTTACATGAGCACCAGTCACATTACACAAGAACACATTCTTTTTTTGTTTTTTAGGCATGAGGGAATTAAGTGATTTCCTCAGAATCACAGAATGCTGAGTTCCCCAGCTCGAGTCGGCAGCTCTAGTTGTTACACCACATTCTCATCCTCTTGAATAAGTGGGGGAAGTGGGAATCACCTTTAAAATCGAGGGTCCCATTTTGAAATATAGGAAGGTGAATAAGACCAAATTCCAGTCTGCCCAAACAACGGAACATGGGTATACTGCAACATAGAACACATGGTTCAGTGGGTCTCAATCAGGATTACCCATGAGGTTAAAATACATGCCGATCTTAATCATCAACAAAAATCACAATTTATTATTCTTCAAAAAGGTGCTAGACAATGAATAAAGTGCAGATGGCGCAGTGCTCATAAGCTGAATAGTGAGACAATTAAAATATGATACATGTATACTTCGTGTCTCCTCAGGACCAAGCACTATCTGGCAAAGCACCTAGGAGAATGAATTTTAGGAACATCTATTAACCTTATAGGTATTTTACTTAAATACTCCTTGTGGGGATATATGACTGTGTAGGTGGATGACTTGTAATATGGTCACATTGTACAGATGACCGTAATTAAGTAACCACGTAATAGAATTGGTAATATAATTGCATGTGATGGCATATGTAACCCATATGATGTATTCTTACAATATGGTTGTTAGCACGAGAAACCATGAACATAACAAGAGCACACTGGAGACCCAGCATTCTAGCCTTCCGAATGTGACTGGGAGATGGTAACAGAGTTGTCCCCAGTGCTATGAAATTCGTGTTTGTATGTATGGCCTGTAGCTATAGACCACTGTATTTCCCACATCTACATCCATTGAATAGGATGGTTAGGGAGAACATTTATGGCCACATGAATATAATACACTGGAGTTTCAAGATGGCAGTCGGGGTCAGCGGTCTGGTTTTCCTGATGAACAGAGCTTCCATTAATGAGCTGTTGGACTCGGATTACTCTCACGAGCAGGCACGAGACAGTCCTGTTATCTTGGCTAATTGGTTTAGTGCTTACAGAAAGGCAACCCCCATGAGGTGAGTTTTTACAAAATACAAACAAGCATTTGCAATGCAATAGGTTTCGCATGTACGCGAGTTTAAGCTATAGGCATTGTAAAAGACGATGCCTTTTATTTATGTTTCAAAAACCAAAACATAAATAAAAGGCATTGTCATTTACAATGCCAATAGCTTAAACTTGTGTAAATGCGAGACCTATTGCATTGCAAATGCTTGTTTAATTTACATGCTAAATAATGGCGGCCGCTCGCAATGAGACGTGCGGCTCACCCAACTTGAAACAAGCATTTTCAATTCAATAGGTCTCGCATTTACTTAGTTTAAGCTATTGGCATTGTAAATGACAATGCCTTTTATTTATGTTTTGGTTTTTAAAACATAAATAAAAGGCATTGTCATTTACAATGCCAATAGCTTAAAACCGCGTAAATGCGAGACCTATTGCATTGCAAATGCTTGTTCATTTTTGTTTTGCCTGATTTGCATATGGTTTGTCTGCAATGGCACTGTGAGCAAAGAAAATAAAGTTGAATATGGTCCAAAGTAATTACCAGTGGCTTATATTAGGTTAACCCATCTATAAATTGCATCACATTTTGTTTTCCTCACTGAGACTCCCTAAGTGTGAAAGGTATGCCCAGACCTGGATCTCTTAGCTCACATTGCAGTGGGATAAACTGCACCTGGCTCATGACACCCAAAAGGCTGATTCATGTCTAGGGTTGCTTATGTTCTTGTGCAGAGGAGACCTGGCTTAGCATTCCACCCAATATGTCCCATTTGGGGTGGGGTCAAGACTGATTTGCGTTCAGCTGTTCCTTATATGTAGTGGCACAGTGATCAAAACAGCAATGGAGTAGGATGTGGCCTAGAGTAATTATCAATGGCTGATGGTAATGCATACATTCCATCCATCATCACCTTTTATCAGTGATTAAACACCAGTAAGTATGAAGATATATTAATGAATTGTCAAACTGTGTACAAGTATACTTGTATTAATTTTATTTCTTAATTACAATAATAATGTGCTATACAATGAATCTTAACATCAAGATTAATCTGTTCAATCCAAAATTTGTTACATGTATAACACTAGAATTGATTAGTTCAGATTAACAATACACACACGAAAACCAAATTGCACATATTAAGCAATAGTCCTCACTATGGCTGTCTACATGGCACTAATTTAAATTGAGGTGGAAACCTGAAATCTTAAACCTGTTAACTATAATTTTGTGAGTCTCTAGATAGAGCCAGTTTAGCATCATCACTCATAGCATACCAGGCGTACTGATGTTTGGCTATATTGGTTTATTGGGACATGCATAGACTTTGGTGTGTTTGCTTATCATGGCTGTGAGCCATGCCAGTGTGTGGAGCGTAGAGTAAAGTTGTAATTGCTGCATTGCCTATGCTACATGACAAATTAGTAGCCTGTGTACTTTCACTATCCACTTTCTGCGTTTTCTCATAGTACATCAGTCAGCAGATAAGGTTATCAGTTTGTCTAGTTAGTAAAATAAGATGCCACCGTTTTTAGGTCTCGCCTAAAAGACCTTGCAAGCTGTCTGTTGGCAAAAAGACCTATTGTCTTCTGACCATGGGCTTAGAGAGCCCACCCATTGTTTACTGTTGGTTGACGTCACTCTCATTTGCTTGCTTTTTATTCATCAGCTTGTGTGGGCTTTACTTCCTCTCCTTTTGTTTATCCTTCCCCTGGAGCTTGGACTTATTGCTTGTGTCCTTCCACTGCTCACTTTTGATGCATTACATTTTTCTTTTTTAAGCACTCCAGCTTTCTCCTTTGGGTACTGCTCTTCGCCCTATGCCATGCTCCATGTTGCTCTCTCTCACCCATGTGCTTTTCTCCCTGTGTTGCTTTGTTGCCCTTGTGCTTCTCTCAACATCTCCATGTTCCTCTCTCTCTAGCCTGTGGGCTTCTTTTCCCTCTGTGCTACAGGTTCTCTGTCTCGCACATGTTTCCCCCACCCACGCCCTCCATGTTCCTTCTGCCTGTCATGTTGCCTCACCCACCAGTATAGCTTCACTCCCCACCCATGCCCTTGTTGCTTCCCCCACTTGTGCCCACCTTTGGTTCCACTCACCATTGCCTCAAAAAAGAATAACACTCTTGTGCTACTTTTTTATTTTTTATTAACCAATCCCGAATGGTAAATAAAAAGTGATGTCTTTTTGTAGGCGTGTGCATGCGTGTAGTGAGCGCTTACAAAATGAGGCCATTTTTGTTTACTCTTTAGCCATGCTATACATCATAGATAAAACACCATTTGCAAAATAAGTAGGTACCGAAGGTGAAATCTGTTGGCTTTGCCAATACTTGTACTTCTGACACTACCCCTACATGTCTAGGTTATCTACCTATAGCATGATGAGGTGTGGCTCTTTACGTGTCTGGAGGAGGGGTCAGTTAAGGTTATGCGCTCCATGAGGCTTTCTAGCAGCCATTAGATTCCTTTCGCCAAATTTGGCTTGAGAAGGGCCTCAGAATGGCGGGCTGTGGTGGCTCCTACTAAATCTGCACACACAGATCAAGTCACTACGGACTGTACTCTTATCAGACTATCCATTCCACAGCAACAGCTGAAGAATTTTGCGATGGTCATACAGTCTGGTGTCATTTAAGAGGAAGATATATTTGATCTCTTGGGAGGAGGAGGAGAAAGACCTTATTGCTGATCACTATAAGCCAAGGTGCTACATATGGTAGCAGCAGAGAAGTATTCACCAGTTAAGTTAATCACAGTGGCATAACATTAGCCCAGGCAGCCCCCGCGGTGCCGGGGGCCCCTTTAGCACAGTACACTGACTGGGTGGACACTGTTCAGAGCTGCAGGCTCCTGGCCTGAGAGCTCCTGATTGGTTGGGGTGGTGGGAGTGGCTCAATGTACTTTGTAGGGGGCACCCCTCAAGTTTCGCTACGCCACTGGTCAGTTAGTGTGAATTGATATTTATTTGGGCAATTGATCAAGCACAGGTGAGAAACGATCATTAATTTGTGATGTCAAAGAGCCATCTACAATGAAGTATAAAACTGTCCATTGTGGCATGGTCACAGTTAATCATGAGGTGGGGCGTGGCGTGGGCAAGGCCCGTCAGTTTCTTGAGGTGCCTTTGCAAGTTTGATTTTGAATGGAGGGCAGGACGGAGGGCAGGATGGTGCAACCAGTTGATTCGTTATACTCTGAGGCACATTTAAGATTCATATACTGCTGCAGTAGTGTTTATTCATATGATGTAGCAGTAAATGGATAAAGGTTAAACAGATCCATACCTGTAATAACCTGGTTATCACCTCATCAACCAATAGCGTATGCGGAGAGCAGCAAATGGGTATTTTGAGTTTGCGTAATTCTTTATTCTCAGTTTTCACATAAGTGCCGAGCACCAACATGATCCTCAACGCAAATAACCTTCAACATATTTAGCGGAGCTCAAGAGACTGATTCGTCAAAGGCCTATTTCGAGTGAAGCGGGAGATTGCAAAGCGCAAGGTCTGTTTAATCCGCCTTTTTACACCCCCACGTGCCACCTCCAGCCCATCCTCACGCGTGTATCTCCACCAATAGTGCGAAACCCAGAAAGTGCTAGAGCGCTTACAACACTGCACTACCTAGGTTAAAAAATGCACTGAAGACAACATGTGTCGGTACATCGTGCTGCACTAACAATTAGAGATGGAGTGCCTTGTTTCTGAGTTTTCTCAGCCATGTCTGGTGAACATCAGGCGGGGTGGTTGTTTTGCTGTTTGTACCTTGGGCCAGTTTGACTGAATGTTTGTCTTGAATTATAATAGCTAGACGCCTCATGGTTGCAGTCTTGTTTTTGTGACTAATGAATTGATGTAATCTCTGACACATTTTTATCTAATTGGCAAAATATTTCTCAGTTTCAAGCTGTGATTTATGAGAGCTATATATATATAAGCAGAGGCTTGCTTCTTTTCTTCTCATTATTTTAGGGGAAGTCCCGCTCCTTGTTTGCATTCCTTTTTGAAGCATTTGAAGAATGTTTCCTCTAAGATTGTCCGCCGAATGTTTTTCCCGACGAATTAAATACCCTGCCTGGCGCTATCTAAATAAGAACCTACTTGTTTTGAGGGCAGCAGAGGTTTCTAGGCCAGTGAGCAGACAGTAGTGTGCACCCATCGCTTTCCTGTTTTGTTCCATCGTTGTAAGGGTGAAAAAAGAGAGTTACGAAAACAGTGACAGTGGGAGAAACCAGGAATGAAAAAAGAACCTGCCAGACTGAGGTAAAGAGACAAGAAGTGGAGGGTCAAAAATTCATTCGGGGAACCCAAACTAGGGGACCATTCTCCTGGCGTGGTGTTCGGAGGTGGGTTTCTGAGAAATACTTTGGGCCCCTGCATTTATTTTTGACCAGATTAAGCAAAAACATTTCAACTAATAATCTTTTTATGCAGCAAGACCAAAGCTGATGTAAACAGCAAAAGCTCACTGGGTGCAAAAGGGTGGGTTGGGTTAAAGAGAGGAAGGCACGTGTAAGAAGACAAAAACATTGAAACAGTCTGCAGACATTTGGAAACCAGCAGACTGGAGCTTCAATGAAAGAACTGAAAAGTGACAAGTATGTGGCTCAGATTGTTTTTAGACTTCAAGATGCTCTGCGATGATTATATGCCTGTATCAGGATCATCTCACAATGCACAAGCAGCAGAACAAGCTAAAAAAGACCCCCAGTAGTGCCCCACACAATGACCCACCACTGCAGCCCTCCTCACCTGCAGCAACAGCGGTCTCCAGCGAGGGCCGCCACGGAGTGCAAAACGCCTGGGTCAGATGAGCTAGGCTCGAACCCATGCAGCCCCCTGACTGGAGATGACTCTGCTGCATCTTGTTTACGCTCCTAAAAGTAGAGCAATGCACCGAGCGGGAGCGGACTGAACCTGCAAAACTTAGGGGAGAAAGGGGGAAAACAAGGAAGATGTCACGGCCCAGTTGCGGCGGGAGCAGCGAGGGTGGGCTGTTTGCGAGGCAGCGATTTGGGCGAAAAGACCCTACCGTCGCCTCGTGCGCCCTTTTATGGCCAGGGCTTCGCGGTCCGATTGGACGCGTGCACTGGAAGCAAAACCTAAGGCTTCCAAGGCATCAGCCCCAGCCTATTGCTGCTCGCATGAACCCTACCCCCGGCCGTCCCCCCCCGCCCGTGACCCAGCCCAGGTGGGGGAGCCTTGCCAATAAGACACCTACCCTAGTTACTTTTGTATTTTGTCCCCAATTTCTTTCAGCACTTTCTTGCATCCAAAGCTGAATCAACACTTTTTAAATGGTTCAAATAAAATAACATTTCAAGAGAGAGAAGGAGCAGATTGATAGGGGTGAAGGCAGGTGAAAGGAAGTACAACGGAGGCAACGGTAGGTACTTCATTTATTGTCTTCACTCTCCAGCTCCCAGGCAGCAACTGCCAACCTCCCCACATTCCGTATTCCACGCAGGGAATACTCACGAGGAACACTCCATCCCAGAACATAGGCAGGTCCCCACACACCTCCCTTCCTATAAATGAAGAACCTAACAAGAAAACAAATGTACAAGAAAATGAGAGGAAATTTGCTTTAGTTGTAAAGCAAATTAAGATACATTTACTAGCGGAGTGTGTGGGCAGCAACTCACCCACGGATAGTGCAGGCATGGATCACGTTATTGCTCCGCCATCATTTTTGCAATCTCCTGGTTCTCCTTCCATGCCATGGCACCAGTGGAAGGATACTTTTGAAACTTATTTGGAGGCTATTGATGGTGACACCTTTACGACTAAAAAGAAAAAGGCTCTACTTATGTATAATTTGGGTGCGGAAGGGAGAAGCATTGTTAAAACCTTGACTCTCGAGGTTCTCACCACTCGTGTGAGTGGTGGTGAAGATGGAGACTCCTTATTAGTTGATGACTATGCATTGTTAATCAAAACTTTAGACAAGCGTTTCAATCCTAAAAAGAATGTAGTACTCGAGCGTCACAAATTTCTACAACGGGCTCAGATTCCTGGGGAATCCATAGATGATTTTGTTTCTGCACTCAGAACTCTATCTATCTCGTGCAATTACAGGGAGTTCAGAGACGAAATCATACGTGATCAGTTAATCGAACGCACGTGTGACAAAAAGATTCAGGAAAAGCTACTATCTTCTGATGATCCTGCTCTAGAAATAGCCATCACGCTCGCTAAAAGCATAGAACACTCCCAAATTTGTATGAAGGAAATGAGCAACCCTTCTCACTCTTCCGAGGTCAAGTCAATGCCGTTAAAACACAAGACCAAGTTGACTACTGTTCCTAATGAGAGTGCGACGCGGGATTCTTCTCCACGATTTGCACCCAAAACTAAGTCTGAGAATGCTCAACCATTTTGCTTCCGCTGCGGGAGCAAGAATCATTTAGGGAACGCCAAGTACTGCTTTGCCTTGAATCAAACTTGCTTTAAGTGCGGCAAAAGGGTCATCTAGCTCGTTTTTGTAAAGCTGTAGGGTCCAACAAGCGTAATGTTCAAATTGTAAAATCTATTGTACAGAACCTGGGTGACTCTGGTGAAGAGAGTGATTATATGTCTCTGATGTTATCAGTCGTCATCGGTCGAGTCTGAGGGTGTAGTTGAAATTGCATCCATGGGAAGTACATGCAGACGGAAATCTCCTGCATGCGTTGTTAGAGTGAATGGAAGGAGTGTACATTTTCTAGCTGATTCTGGGTCTCCCTTCACCCTTATTAACGTAAAAGACCTTGGGGAGTTAGATAGTATTCAAATACACCAGTCGAATATCAGAATTTTTGCCTATGGTGGCAAAAGAGTGGAAGTCTTGGGGAGTTTTGATGCAGAAATGGAATTTGATGGAGATCAGGCTTCAGGGCCTGTATTCGTTGTCAAGGATGGTGCGAATTTGTTAGGGTGGCAAGACCAAGGGGAACTAGGCATCATTCTTGACCCCAATCATCCCAACATGGTTTTATCTAAACGAGAAGCTTGTAAGTTCTACACTTCTTCTACTTCCGTAGATTCTTCTAATGCTGTGAGTGTAAAACACTTGTCAGGTGATAGGTGGATCCAAAAATACCCTGAAGTATTCTGCGACAATCTTGGGAAGCTTAAAGGCTTCCAGCATCGCATTGTTTTGAAAAATGGAGCGATAGCGGTCGCACATAAAGTGCGTAAAATACCTTTGAGCTTGCGTGCAGAATTAAAGCAAGAATTGGAACGTTTGTGTCGCATGGATGTGATTGAAGCGATTGAAGGATCTGAATGGTTGGCCCCCATAGTTCTCGCACGTAAGGCAGATAAATCCCTGAGAATGTGTGTTGACTTGCGCGATCTGAATAAGAACATCTGGATCGATCGCCAACTGTTGCCCAACATTAATGAAATGCTGGCGACGCTTAACGGGGCTAAGTATTTCTCGTCAGGAAGTACTATTAGCAAAAGACTGTGCACATCAGTGAAGAATGTGCACACACTGTAACAAGTGACAACAGCTGTGCGTATCAGCGAGATGAAGGGTTAATGACACGCATGGGGCTGAGCGCATCAGCGTGATTACAGTGACTGATGCGCTGGAATTAAATGCTGTGCGCATCAGCGTAGAAAACTGGAAGTGTTGGGAAAGCTGAGCGCATCAGCGTAACTATGGTTACTGATGCGCGGAGAAAATGCTGTGCGCATCAGCGAGTGGAGCTTGAAAGGTAGAAGGGCACGGCACACGGGGAGATTCAAAGATGGCCGCACGCAACGTAGCTACGTTGCGTGAGTGATCAGAAGGTCAGGCAACAGGCAGCGCGTCTGCGTAGGACGACGTCACGAGGCGAAGGCTCGAGCTTAGGCGATTCCCATATCGCGCGAGCCCGGCGGACACTGTACACAAAGAAATACCTGCCAAACTGGAAGCAGAGCACCACGAAGAGCACGAAAAGGCCACACAGACTCCCACGAAGTGGAGAAAACGGCTCAGGAACTTCGGTGCCACTTGGGGAAACAGTCGTGGAGCGCCGTCACAGCCTCGAGATCAGGGAGCAGGAGATAAGACGGCGCTGATCCCCAAGACAGAAGACTCCAGGCGAATCCCAAATCGTCGCCAATGAAAGGAAGTACAACGGAGGCAACGGTAGGTACTTCATTTATTGTCTTCACTCTCCAGCTCCCAGGCAGCAACTGCCAACCTCCCCACATTCCGTATTCCACGCAGGGAATACTCATGAGGAACACTCCATCCCAGAACATAGACAGGTCCCCACAGCAGGTATGGTTCAGCCTTAGGTAGTATGTACACAATACTCACCAATGAGACAAAAAGTAGGAACTGGAAGCATTAGAAATAGAGAATACATTGAAGTGAGCGGGAAAGAGAAGACCAGCATCAGGGAAATAAAGGAGGGACTGGAAGGGTAGAAAATGAAAAGTAAAGTTCTACGCGGCTTAACTTATATTGTTTTTTTTTCTCCTAACATACTGTATATTTCCTGGCCTCGGCTCGTACTTTGGCTCGCAGAACCAATCCGGACACGTGGCTCGGCTCTACACTTCCCAAAAATCCTCGGGCTCGCCCACCTCTAACTCAGGGCACTTCCCTAACCATGTCATCAAACCAAATGCACCGAATCAACATGTCCCTCTCAACCGGATATTCTTTAGAAAATGCTTTAGCCACACAAGGAGTATAGAAAGTGCTATATAAATAAGCAGTACAATACAACACCCGGTTTGGTGCTTCACTTGCTATAAGAACGATCTCATTTACAGGCCTGTTTAAAAGTTTCAGGGCCACATGTACGACCATTTCATTTTGAGACTTGCAAATTGTGATTTTTAGCGACTCGCAATTTTTGAGTCTCATAATGAAATGTACAACAGTGTCTCAGACACTGTTTGCAATTACCAAATGGGTTGCAGGAGACCTGCCTCATTAATATTCATGAGGCGGGTCGCAATTTGCAACCCATTGGGAATGGCTGGCACTCGCAGAGATGGTGGCCTGCTGGGGTCAGCAGACCATCATGTCTGTGACTTCTTTTTAAATAAAGTAGTTTTCTGTTTTTTGAAATGCCACCCGTTTTCCTTAACGGATGCATTAAAAAAAAGAAAAATTAAATGTGTGTTCCATTTTGTTCTTTAAGAGTATGCATTGGTTTGTGGGACCACTGCCTGCTCTTGTCGGTCACAAAACAATTGTACATCCCCCTGCGACTCCCTAATAGGAAGGGACGCTCTTGACATGCCCCTTCCTAATAACGACTTGCAAACCCAATTTTGCAAGTCGGTAACAGCTTACCGACTAGCAAAATAGGGTTGATACATGCTACAAGCTGTTTTACCGGTCGCACACGGCCTGATTATCCGTTTGCAGCTGCTAAAAATGGTCATACATGTGGACCAGAGTTTTTTCCAGTGCTGGCACCTTTTTCTGGTTGTTTTTTTACCCCTTGCCCTCAGTCACTGACACCGCCTGCTCGCTGCAGTGTTAGTAGGCGTGCTCTTGAGGATCAGCAGTGAAAAGACTGCCAATGCAACTGAGGATTTAATCTGTAGAAGTAGTATGGATTGTAGACCGCAGTGATTAAGTTACCAAACATTAAACATAAATGATTTGCATTGATTACATTCCTTAAAGGGACGGTATGAGGTACCAACGAGGGAGAAGGCATTAACGTTCACACGGTCAAGCGAGTTTAGGGGTTATGGGGCACAGAAAGGGCTTGAAGATAACCTGTACAGACTAACACGTGAGACAACGTGGAACTTGCTATGCAGGCCGCCGAGCCATAGCGAACAAATGGAGGACATTTCTCCAGATCAGAGTCACTAGATAAACAAAGTAACTTGGGCAATGTCAGTGGTACAGGACCACACAGAAGTGGCCTGCAGGAGATGTTAATGGAGAGTTAATCGCGGAAGTAAAAGTGACCTCTTAAGATTATAGTGTGCCAGGGCCGAAACAAACGCGTGCGCCATTACCACACATTTGCAATGGGTCTGAGGTTTGGCTTTATGACTTTGAAACCATTGTTTGAGCAAAATAAGTTGTAATGACACTACGTAGATTTGTGATCGCAGGTAACAAATTTTCTGAACAAACTATAAACATGCCAGCCTCTTGTGTAGATTCCCTCTGCATAAACCATAGCATCCCATGCATTTCTGAAAGATAACCGATTTATCCCTTTGCTCTCCAAATCGGATATCATGATGTGGCTCTGATGCTGATTCAGTCATTTGTTTGGGTCACTTCACTGCTGGGAGTTGTCACGTGCACTTTTACTTTAGAAAACAGAACACATTTGTTGGCTGCTGGATCCATGTAGGCCTGCAGGCGACGGTTCTAGGTTGGTTTAAGTCCTCTTGGCCTGACCATAGCCATGCACGAATCTCTGCCACCTTCTCCTTAGTCTGGTGTTCTCTAGGGCTCATCACTGGTAACCTTCATATCTGACCTCCAACAAGTAGCCTTTGAGTTCCAGTACAGCACAATACACAGCACAGGTGATGTGTGTGTAAGGGGCAGGGGGTAAAGAATGCAAATATTTTTGTAGCCTTGTTTGAATAAAAACTTAGTATAGATCATGGAAACCACCATTTAGGGCACTTTTCACCCAAATAGATCAGTGCTGTTGGACCAGGCTGATGGATGATATTTTGGTGGGACGGGTGTGCTACTACCATGTACATTTGAGTTGATACATTCATCAGTTCAGTGCTGTTTAACGTTGTTGACTGGGGTGTCAGTGGTACGGATGGAGACCAGCAGAAGCTCCCAGACCTGTGCTGCTGGTCAGTAGCCTGCAGACATCATAGTCTCTCTTGAGGTGGTGTGCCATGTACCCTGGCACTGTCCAGCCCCCAGACTCCGGAACAGCCTTCCAGCAGCTGATAGGAATCCTGAAGGCAATTCAGTGAGCAGGGCTAGAATCTACATCCTCACCAAAGCTGACAGTGTAATCATCACTGGTGCAGACTCAGGCCTACCCCCCCGACTCTGCCATCCTGGAGTCGGGTCCAGGGGGAAGAGAGTAGCACTTTGCTCTCTCAATCCCTGCAAGTGCCACTCCTCCAGGATCACATCACACGAGTTGTCTAGGTCTCAAACCAGTTGGGGAAAAAACACAACTGGAGAGGTGTGGTTGGCAGGCGAAAGCACTATTGGCACCTGGGTGCCTCGGAACAATGATCAGTCCCTGGTATGTTCAGTGCTTTGGGATATGTATGTAGTGCTTGGGTAGGTGGGTGCAGCTTCGGCTTATCTGAGCTCATGCCTGGCAGGCTGTTTATTTTATTGTAAACACGAGATGTTGTTGCACAATTATTTTATATTTATTCCCTTCATATTTTTAGAGTCCCGATGACGATGATGAAGATGAAGGAGGACAGAAGGAAGGGAAGAAGGCAGATACAGTCACACAACAGAACACAACACAAAACGAATCTTTTTATGTGGACCCCAGTGAATCCTATCTACAGCAGGTAAAGGTGACAAAATCACGATGTAAATGCGGTATGCTTCAAGGCTTTCATTTTCTGAGGGATTTACATTCCAGAAATTGTGTAATGGAATATGATTAGCCGACAACCCCCCTCTGTAAGGAAGGCCATGCCTATCTTGTGCGCCCATTTAACCGCCAGCCGAGACTGCGTAATCTTCGGCTCCGTCGTCTTTGCTTTCACTTGTGCGATGTAGGGTGACCAACTGGCATGGGTGCAAATTCAGGACGGTGAGTGTAAAAATTCAGGACAAAGGGTCAAAATTCAGGACAGAAGGTCAAAATTCGGGACAAAAGATGCATTTTACAGACACATCAGAGGAGGTCATGCAATAGCATATAAGTAAGTAAATAGACAAAGAACATAAGTACAAGTCAAAATAAGTTTATATTAGGTTTAAACAATCTTGTACTTCACGGTTTTCCAGTATGGGCGCAGCTTTGAGCAACTGTGCAAGGATTTTTGTGGTATTTCATATAATCATAATCTATTTATATGGTTACTGCACTGGGTTGTCCAGTCTGATATTTTGTTTACAGTTCATGGTCCTGGTTCATGGTTCATGCATCGGGTAATATTCTTGGGAGAGTCTGGGGTGGGAGCCAGCCTTTGAACCCCTTGTGGACCCAGAATGTGGGTCTGTGTGGACGAATGTATGACGTTACTACGACATACAATCCCACGCAGAAGGTTACAACGCGGATGTTACATCGTCCGCGTTGTTACCACGCATGGTTTTACATCGCAAGTCGACTTGCACTAGATGGCGCGCTGGACTTAGGAATAGTATAAATTACTATTCCTACTCCAGTTAGCGCAACAGTAGGGAATGTGTTGGATTTAAAATCCAACACATTCCTTGTTGTTGCGCGCCATCTAGCGCAAGTCGTAGAAACGACTTGCGATGTAATGCCATGCGTGGTAACAACGCGGACGATGTAACGTCCGCGTTGTTACCTACCCGCGTGGTGTTGACAGCGTTATAAACGCTGTTTCCCGTGTGGACTAATCTTGCTTTGCTTACCGGTTCTCTTCCAAAATCCTATTGGTGTACTATAGCATATGCTGCTTTTTGAGTGCTTCTCTTGCAAGGCTTTGTACTTTCACCATCTCCAGTAAATTTGTTTTCTTATGTGGCCAGCACGGGTAACGAATGAGTAGATGAAAATATTTGTGCAGCGTCACAGGCACCCTTCTAAAGTTCTTGGCGCTTTGGATGTTTGCTTGCATTCACCTGTTTTACAGCCCGAGGTGCTGCGGCTCAAGGCCCCTAAGAATCTGGCCACACTGGCACAGGGCTGTCAACTGCTCTGAAATCTTGGTCCAGCGATCTGTCATTGCTCCGGCTGATCCCACCCGGCTATGAAGTATCAAACAAAAGGCAGAAATCATTAAACGATCCCCATGTGTTGCAGGCTGGTGTGGAAACAAAAGCAATGTCTCGTGGTTGTGTTTTGCAGCTTCTTTATTGTGGTCGGCAGGTTCCACTGGTTCATTTGTTCATTTTTGTCTCTAGTGTGTGTTAGGGCTTCGGCTCAAGCATTCACGGGCCTCTCTGAACTCGAGCAATAAACATGAATAGTTTGCAGGGCAGACTGGGGAACCCGAAATCGGCTTTGAGGTTGTCCAAAAACAGCCTCTGCAATCTCTGTGATTTCTCTGACTTTGAGGAGGAGAGATGCACCTCTTTTAAGCTAAGCAAACTATGACGAGGATAGCAGTGCCAGAGTACCCCGTCACTTCTCCTGCCCGGTCACTTCTCCTGCCCGGTCACTTCTCCTGCCCGGTCACTTCTCCTGCCCGGTCACTTCTCCTGCCCGGTCACTTCTCCTGCCCGGTCACTTCTCCTGCCCGGTCACTTCTCCTGCCCGGTCACTTCTCCTGCCCGGTCACTTCTCCTGCCCGGTCACATCTCCTACCCGGTCACTGACCTGCCCGTCGACTGCTCCTGTCCCGTCACATCTCCTGTCCCGTTGACTGCTCCTGTCCCGTTGACTGCTCCTGGCCAGTCACTGCTCCTGGCCAGACACTGCTCCCTTCTCCTGCCACATCACTGCTCCTGCCACGTCACTGCTCCTGCCCGGTCACTGCTCCTGCCCGG